>CM028380.1:28164528-28196452 GCA_013146195.2 Codonopsis lanceolata | reverse complement strand
CATAACCAAATGAAGTAAGTATTAGAGATAACAACCAACCATCAACCATCAAATTACAACACGTAACCACACAAGAGAGGGTAACTCTAGCTCATCTTCAGGAGCTTTTAGCAAGCTTCAAGAGTTTGCAGCTGCACTCTTCAGAACCCTTCCACCTTCATCACCATCACTACTAACTCTAACTCTCGTAGCCTTCACCCCTATTTGACCGTAATGCCGATCCGACCATGAAGAATAGTGAGCAGCCAAGGAAGTAAGAAAAGATTGTTGCAGAATGTGAGAGAGTCGCTGTTCAATCAATACCGAATTGATCTTTGACAAACGAGACGATATGGGAGCAGAGAGAAGCAACAGATGGATGTTGCATCATGTTGCAACAACAGAGTAACATGGATGGGACGGCAGAGAAGTCAGATCAAGGAGAAGCAGGAGCATGAGAAGTACGGATCAATGAAGGGGCATCGAGTAAGAGAGAGGCAAATTGACTATCCTATCTCCTTTTAAGAGTTTTGAAGAAAAGTGAGAGGTTCAAGGATAGGTGAGAGACGGTAGAAGGAGATGGCTTGTAGCCTGAGACATCAAT
Source organism: Codonopsis lanceolata (assembly GCA_013146195.2). Taxonomy (NCBI): domain Eukaryota; kingdom Viridiplantae; phylum Streptophyta; class Magnoliopsida; order Asterales; family Campanulaceae; genus Codonopsis; species Codonopsis lanceolata. Next base: position 28,195,869 of record CM028380.1, on the reverse strand, counting down.
ATTTTGTATATGAGAGGGAAAATTAGAGATTTTTGTCTCCTGTTTCGCCATGGAGGAGACTTTCTAAATACATATAACCCAAAATCAAATGGACTTTGAGTCCCAAGAAGGTACGTAACTTTAGCATGTTCCTCGGTGATGACATTTGTTTTTGGATGGAGACCAATTTGCACAGCAAATTTTGTGCAAAAAGGCATACAATGAAGACAGTTGGGAGGTACTAAGAGGAGTACCCTTAGCTGGCCACAGAGAAATTTTGCCACCCGACAATTCACCAACACAAGAATTCAGATCTAAACCTAAATCAAGAATGCCCGAGGAAGGAGTATTAAGAACGTAATTTATGATTTTCGGGAAAACGAGTACCATTTACCTCGAACAAATACCTTCTCAAACTGAATCACAAGGATTACAAATCCTTTTCTCAATATTAGCATAAAATTCATGAATTAATTCCCAAGATAGGGAGCAAAGAAGAGAGATTGTTTTCACAAGATTTCGATCGAAAAATAAGTAAGAGATTGTATGAATCAACACGTAACTCACAACATTACGCTCATCTATAATATTCCTAGAGATATTATAGCGACGTGAAGCAATTTTAGAGATGAATTTAGAGGAAAAGGAGTACCCAACGGTTGTAATTTTGTGGATGTTGCAACAATGGTGCAACATTGAACGAGCTTCTTCTTCGCAAGCGCACCGAATATCATCATCGAATCTTCACTAACGCCGGGGTCCCTTTTCGCATCATAGTTCGATCGTAACTATCATCAAATTCAAGAAGTCATGGACTAGGCATGGCCTGAGGATTTGAGCAGGGAGAAATGAGGAGAGGAGTCGGAAGGAATACAACCTCAGGTGACGGGATGTATAGTCATCATCCCGAAAGTGTGCTCTTTACGAGAAAGAGGAGGAGATACCGGTGACAAGGATGGCTCACAGCGTGGGGGATTGAGCCACTGAGGAATAAAATCCTCATCATCGAGTCACTTTCAAGATGGACTTAGTCCTGAAGAATCCTCGCCGACTTTTGTTCTTCTTGGTCTTGAATGTCTGGGCACGAGGATCATTTCCATTCTTTGTCGCTTGACCGGCGAGTGCTAGGGTTTCCTATAAAGGGAAGGCCTGACAAATCTCCTGGTTTTCAACATCAATTTCATTCCCTTTTTCACCAGAAGAATGACCGTGAGAGGTTCAGAAACGGTTGAAATACAACCAGTCTGAGAGAAATTATCGTGGATGGATTGGGGCTCAATGTTGCCGCATGGATTTTGTCAATTTGGGGCTTTTGAGGATGAAGCCATTCTGAGATATGGGGCGACGAATAGGTGAAGATCACAGGATGGAGACCGAACCGAAATTTCAAGAGAAAATGGAGACCGAGCAATTCGCCTGAGATTTGTGAGGGATGTTCCGTGAGTAATGTCGCATTTCTCGCAAGAAGGTTCCACTAATCCCGCCACTAATGCAATTAGTCGTTGGATATTAATGATGGATAAAGAAAGGCCGCCCATAAACCGAAACTCAAAATTCAAAAATCACATGCTCAACTAACCCGATAGAATTAAGATATGAGTCTCTGCTCGAACATGAGAGATATGAGAAAAAGATACACAACTGATTTCAAAAACCATTTTGAATTGATCAGAATTTCAGAATACACAAAACATACTTAACCGAGATTGAGACCACACAAGATATACAAACACGCACAATAAACCCGCTTCCGATCATGAGGAAAAACACATAGCAGTTTAGACAGCCACATAAAATAATGACTTTGAGAACATGAGGCAAAACAGGCATTAATTTTGAAGGACAGAAACTAAGGAGGCTGATATCCTGCACCTATATGACCTAGACAGTATGTCTAAAATATGCAAAAGAGAAAATCAATAAAAAGAATGCAAACACACGCAAGTGATATGTCTCATCCATTCGATTGCGCTCCCAACAACAATGGAAATCACATTCACAAAAAACGTGATTTTATGTCCAAATCCTCATTTTTCTTTCACCAACACAACTTCTCCCATAAACATCATAGGTACTTTATTTCCTATGAAACTAGCTTTACTTTATTTCAAGCTATGACAATCACCACTAGAACCTTTCACACTATTTACCAAGGGTAGCACCTTTACTTATTGATCAACCCATGAAATTCGAGAATTCATAGTCCCAAAAGAAAGATGCCACAACCTTGTTCATAGGTAGCTCTTTTCCGTTAGGTAGCTTTCACACTTTGTCAATTAAAAGGAGTCAATTTAGTCAAGATCAACCCATGCAAGTCGAAACTTCATAGTACATTGACAAATTAAAAGATCCTAAAATTTTGAAAGGTAGCTCTTTCCTTTGTGGTTTAACGTAAAGATTTTCTCAATTTAACAACAACTTTATTGGGAGATGGTGAAGAATCAACAATAGAATCACAATTTTGAATGAATCATCACACATGCACAAAGGTACTTAACACAACAGATTTGATCTAGTGTGCCCCTAGATAACAATGCAATATGCCTAAATTTTTTTTTAAAGTGAGGGATTACATGGCACACATACCGAGATTTCCTAAGATTTATAAATCTCAAAGTCTAGACTTTTAGTAAAGATATCACCAATTGGTTTTCTCAGACTCAACATGTTCAATGCGCATAATGCCTTGTTCAACTAAGTCTCTAATAAAATGGTGTCTTATATCTATGTGCTTTGTTCTCGAGTGTTGAACAGATTTTTAGCTATGCTTATTGCACTTGTGTTGTCACAATACATGGTTAGATATCACCTGCAAACCATAATCTTGGATCATTTGTTTCATCCACAAAGTTGTGTACATCCACTACCGCCAGCCTATATACTCGTATTCACTGCTGATAGGGCTTAATTTTGTTTGCTAAACCAAGAAATCGATTGTTCCCTAGATAAAAACATCCTCCGATGTACTTCTCATGTCATCAACACCGCCACCAGCCAAGATCACTAAACCCAACAAGATTGGTGTTCGTATGATTAGTATACCACAAACCCATGCCAAAGGTCTCACCAACATATCGAATTATTCTTTTACAATTGTGTGAGAAACTTTGGGGTTTGCTTGATACCACACACAAACACACACCGTATATGATGTCCGGACGGGTGGCGCTTAAATACACAAAAACTTCCTATCATACTTCTATACAAGGTAGGATCAACACCTTCAGATTTTTCATCTCTGTTAAGTTTATTGGATGTACCCATAGGGGTTTTCTTATGTTTTCCATTCTCAAGATCAAATTTTTTCACCAAGTTAAGAGAATACTTGGCTTGAGAAATGAACATCCCTTCATGTGATTGTTTGATCTGAATTCCTAAGAAATAGGTCAATTCCCCTACCATGCTCATTTCAAATGTGGAAGTCATGCAATTCACAAATTCTTTTTCCAAGGATTTGGAGGTGGATCCAAACACAATGTCATCAACATAAATTTGAGCAATCAAGATATGTTTATCTTGTTTTTGAATAAACAGTGTTTTATCCACCTCTCCCCTTTTAAATCCACTTTGTAAAAGGTGATCTGTAAGCCTACCATACCAAGCTCTAGGAGCTTGTTTGAGGCCATACAAAGCCTTTTTCAATTTAAACACATGATTGGGTTTATGAGGGTCCTCAAACCCTTTTGGTTGTTCCACAAATACTTCTTCCTCAAGAATCCCATTTAAAAATGCACTCTTCACATCCATTTGTTGAAGAGTTATGTCAAGGAAACAAGTAATTGCCAGAAGTAGACGGATAGACTCAATGCGGGCTACAGGTGCAAATGTTTCATCAAAATCCACCCCCTCAACCTGTGTATACCCTTGACCTACCAATCTAGCTTTATTCCTTATTATTTCTCCCACTTCATTCGTTTTGTTTTTGAAAATCCATTTAGTTCCAATAACATTTATTGAAATGGGTCTGGGAACTAGATACCAAACATCATTTTTTGTGAATTGATCTAGTTCCTCTTGCATGGCATTTATCCAACTTTCATCTTTAAGGGCCTCTTGCACATTTTTAGGTTCAACAGTGGAAACAAAACATGAAGCATGTATTTCATCAAATTCAAGTGTGGTCATGCATGCAAGTTTCTTGTAATCCACTTTACCTTTCTTCCTTGTTGACACACCATCTTGTACATTACCTATAACTTGAGTGAGTGGATGGTTTTTCTGAATCTTGCTTGGAACGTCAATTTCCTGTTCAGTCAATCTGGACAGATCATCTTCCTGATTTGAATTGCTCCAAATGACTTCATCTCCCGCCGGTTACGTGGTCAATGTTTCTTCCGATGTTGCAACATCCGAAGAACATTAGGGTGAAACATCTTGAATTTTCCACCGAACCACCGCACGCATCCGCGAATCCGTTTGCTCGCCGAACTCTCGGATTCGACTTCTATTTCAGAGGATCAAAATCTCCAAAATCTAAAATCCACGAAACATCTTCTTGAAGTTTTGTGACCAAGACCAGTTAGATCATCAAAAACAATGTTCATGGATTCCATAATAGTCTTAGTTCGAAGATTAAAAACTCTATATGCTCGACTATTCGTGGAGTATCCCATAAAAACACATTTATCACTCTTAGAGTCAAACTTGGAAAGTTGATCTCTATCATTAAGCAGATAACACACGCAGCCAAACACATGAAAATATTTCAAGGTAGGTTTCTTCCCAAGAAAAATTTCGTAAGGTGTCATTGTGCTACCTGGTCTCAAGAAGACCCTATTTCCAATGTGACAAGCAGTGTTTAATGCTTCAGCCCAAAATCTTTTAGCCAAATTTTTTGAATGTAACATCACCCTAGCCATTTCTTGTAATGTCCTGTTCTTTCTCTCCGCCACTCCATTTTGTTGTGGAGTTTTGGGAGCAGAGAATTCATGTGAAATACCATTTGAGGCACAATAATTTGAAAAGGATGCGTTTTCATATTCTGTGCCATGATCGGATCTAATCCTAATGAGTTTTAGATCATACAAGTTCATTACACGGGTGTACCAAATTTTGAAAGCCTCAAAAGTTTCAGACTTCTCTCTTAAAAATATTACCCAAGTATATCTAGAGAAGTCATCTACACAAACAAAGGTGTATTTTTTCTTACCTAGGCTCTCTACCTCAATGGGACCCATAAGGTCAGTGTGAATCATCTCCAGGCATCTAGAGGTGGAGCATTGTGTTATGGGAAGATGTGAAGCCTTAGTTTGTTTACCTTTTTGACACGATCCACATACCTTTGAATAATTCCTTTCCAAATTTGGTAATCCTATAACTGCATCATGTTTCACAAGCTCAACGAGCTTACGAAAACTCATGTGACCAAGTTTCTGGTGCCAGAGATCTGTTACATCAAAACTTGCTTTTTGACAGGAATGAGTATTGTTGAACAAGTAACAGTTATCAGACGATCTTAAACCTGTCAGAAGACATTTGTTATTATGATCAAGAACTTCACAAGAATGTTTGTCAAACCTTACCTGAAGATCATCATCACACAACTGACTTATGCTGATCAGGTTTGTCTTAAGACCTTCCACATGGAAAACATTTTTTAGGTTTGGAAGGCCTTCAACGTTCAATGTTCCTTTGCCAACAATTTTCCCTTTGGCACCACCACCATATGTCACTGATCCACCATTAATACTCACATACTCCTTCAAATTCTCAGCTGCACCTGTCATATGTCTAGAACAACCACTGTCAAAATACCAAGATCCTGCAACATGAGATTTTAAAGAAGTGAAAGTAACATTACACTCTTCATCATGTGACATGGTAGTACCAGGGCATATATCAAAAGGCTCACAATATTTGGCTCTACACTTTTCATCACAAGTTTTGGGAACCCACCTTTGTTTGACTGTTTTGGGTTGGTGTTTTTGGAAAAAATTTTGATTTGTCTTTGAATGAGGCTTCCAATGTTTCTGCCAATGTTGCTGCATTGGCTGGCGCATTGGCTGCTTCATCCGGTTCTGCCAATGAGCTTTTCCAAAGAAATCTTGCCTCATTTCATTTTCATACATGGCCTTTTTCAGAAAACAAAAAGGTTGTATGTGACCAGGCTTGTGACAGAAGTGACAGACATAATTTTTCCTTCTTACTCTCGGTTTTTCGCAGAAAATAGTTTCAGGAAAGCTTTCATCTGTCTGTTTGGTTCCAGATGTTCCTTCTCCTTCTTTCACAGACACCTTAGGGACAAAACCAATACCGATCGGATGAATTACCGAATTTAGCGGCCAGATCATCCACCTTCTGTTTGCTAGAATTCCATTTGGTCATGGTCTCTTTTGCTTGAGCAAGTTGCTCCTTCAACTGCTCAATCTCCACATCTTTTCTACTTAGGACACTCTCCAGCCTTATTATGCATTATTTTTGATCCTCATTCGCCTTTTTCAGCAGTTCATTCACCTTACCAAGTAGTGTAACTTGGTGAGCTCTCTTTTCCCAATCCTTGTACAGCTCCTTGTACCCTTCCAGCAGATCTGAATCTGAGTGTCCATCATCTTCGCAAGAATCGTGGAATTAAAACAGAAAAAATCGTTTTGTTTCCGCAAGAATGTTTCTCCCAATGTTGCTCCCGATGTTGCAACATCGGGTGACACATTGGTCGAACCAACCGTATTTTCGAATCGAAATCATAAACGAAGATTCAAGGTGATAAGATCACCTGCATCTTCTCCATCACTATCACTCAAGGTTGCTGAAAAATTCAAGCCTTTCTTTCTTAATGTGTTTGCACATTGGTTAGCATAGTGGCCATAGCCTTGACATTCTCTACATTGAATAGAATCAATGTTTTTACCATTGTAGGATGACTTTGATGCAAAAGGATTTGTGAAGGGTTTTTCTGGAGTTTGGAAAGAATTTTCTTTGGGTACAAATTTTCCAGAATCGGGTTTGAAATTGTTTTTCGAGCTTGATGATGGAGTTCTATTTTGACTTTTATTTTTCAAAAAGTTTTTGAATTTAGTAGTCAATAGAGCAATTGATTCTTCTCCAAAATCAGACTCATCAATGTCTTTTTGAATTTCAAGCAAATCACATGAGAGATCAATTGGTGCAGGCATAGCAATATTTTTCACAATGGGTGTGGAAGATGATGAGACTCCTTTGCCTTTCTGTTTCATTTGATCGTTTAGGTTCAGTTCAAAGTTTTGAAGAATTCCAGCCAGTCTTTCAAAACTCATCTTGTCAATATCATGTGCTTCTTCAATATCACATATCTTGACATTGAACCTTTCAGGCAAAGTTCTCATCATCTTGCTGACAAGGCGCTCATTAGTAATAGGATCTCCTAAAGCTAGAGCAGAATTGGATAAATCAAGGAGTCTTCCATAATATGTCATTATGTCCTCAGACTCTTGCATCCTAGTGTTTTCAAACTGAGTGGTTAGCATTCTTAGCTTAGAAGAGCGAACATTGGCAGGTCCTTCACATAAGGTCTGAAGGGCCTCCCACACATCTTTGGCAGATTCATAATTTGCTATCACCCGAAAAGTATTTGCATCTAAGGCCTTATAAATTGCAGATAAGGCTTTCGAGTTAAAAGAAGCAGTGTTCCTATCATCATTGGTCCATTCAGATTCTTTGGTGATCTTAACATCACCATCCGAATCTACAGTCTTGGGAGGACTCCAACCATTTAAAACAGCAAGCCACGCTCTTTCATCAATGGATTTGATGAAGATGCGCATCTTGACTTTCCAAATAGAATAATTAGCATTTGTGAGAGTAGGAGGACGAACCACGTTCTCATACTGAGAATCCATCACGTCTTTAAACAGAATCGACTCTTAGTGATATCAAGAGAAGGCTCTGATACCAATTGAAAGAACGTGATACCATGGAAACATAATATGGGACGATGTGATTGTCAATGTTGCAGTGAATGTTGCAACAATGACAATAACAATGAAAACAGAAAGTATATCACAGATAATAGCAGCGAAAGTTTTGATTTCAGATTTTAAACCAAGCAGATTTTGGTAGACAGAAATAACTCAAAACAATCTACAAGTATCAAACTTGTAGATCAAGCCTCAAGGCAACACAATATATATTAAAATCAACATTGTTTTTATGCTTAACAGTTAACAAAAATTCTCACAAGATATAGAATCTTGGAGAACCGAAAAACCCACATAAACCACTAAATCAAACGTGGGAAGAAAGAACCAAATACAACTTCCAAACAGCGAACAACAAGAAAGCACACAAATCAGAACTTCAGGAAATACAAGGCTGTATTCCCAGAAGTTTCAAGCAGCAGCAGGTATGAAGAAACTGCCTGCAGAATGGTCTCCGTATATGGCCTGTTGATCTCCTCTCTCAAGCTCGGCTCACAAAAGTTCTGAATTGAATCTCTCTTGTACGCACACAGAACTTCTGAATGAATTCTTTTGTAAGCTCTCAGCGCACACAAAACCAGGAAATCACGTCTGCATATATAGGGCACCAACCTGTAGGAACACGGCACAAGGAAACCTTCTCCAACTGGGAAAGAGATTAGCATAATATTACAAAAGATTATGTTTCCTATTATGATACCTTTAATAACTAAATTATTTTGCAAAGATTTAGTTACCAAAAATATATCACCTAAATCTAACAAAAGTATCCTAACCAAATCCTAACACCTAAAAAATCATTAACACAAATTAAATCCTACTTTGACCAAGAAAGTGAAAACAAGACAAATTAGGCTTTGCCTAATTTACCCTTACAGTATAATTTCATTTTCAGCATTTTTTTTAAAAGGTTAGATGTGACATTGACCTTACCTCCCTTAATATTATTATTAAATCCTTGAAAGGCTACAAAGAATATAGATAGCACCATTTGGGTAAATCAATAGTTTCATTGGAAGCTTGAGCAACAATGTCATGCGAATACAACAACGGTCCCTCTAGTGAAGCTTGAGAAACTGTGCCTCTAGTAAGACTTGAACACTCGACCTCCCTGTTAAGAGAAAAGAGCACTACCACTTGAGCTAGAACTCTTTGATGGTCTATGTTGTAACACACCGCTCCTTGGTTAGCTCGGTTTGTGTGTCATGCTTGCACTTCTTCCTTTGTTGACTGCATGTTTGGTTTGCGAGAGGGTCTAGATGTTTATGAGAGACAACATTAAGACCAAAACACTATTAGGAAATTCCATATAGTTGTTGACTTGCTAAAGTCACAAGTCGTGACTCGACGATAGTCGTAATGCGACCCGATTGAGGGTTTTCTTGCGTTTTGCGTTTGAGGCCTCGATTTGATCCTAGACCTCTACATGATGATTGATTAACATGTTTAGATGTATTAGACTTCAAGTTGGAGGTGTTCCTTAAGTCGATCGATGATTTGGAAGCTTTGGAGATAGCAATCGTCTCTATCACGTAGTTCGGGGATTGAGTCGCGTAATCGTCTCTCCTTTGGTGTTCTTATTCCCCTAGTTGTTATTCCACTTTCTAGAATTATTCAAGCTTCTACATTATCCCTTAGACTTGCCTTAAAGTCTCCTTTCATTGCTCGTTCAATTGCTAGTTCATTCGTCGTTTCGGTTGCACGTTGTTGCACCTCTTCCCGGTTTCACTCCGAGTTGTTTCTGGGGTTGTTTGTGAGTGTTCTATGGGATTTCTAGACCTACTTTGAATGGGGTTTGAACCTTTTTTGGTTTGGTTGAGTGTTTGGAATCATTTGGGGTTGAATTCTAAGCCCTTTTTGGTCTGGGAGGCTTGCGGCCGCAAGGGGGAAGGACCTTACCCCCGCAAGGTCATCAGAAATTGTCCAAAGTGAGTGTTGAGGAGCTTGCGGATGCAAGGCTTGGGGGACCTTGCGATCGCAAGGTGCCCCGACCCTGCTTTGCCCTGTTTTGTGATTTGACGAGAAATACCTATCCTACCCTCATCAAACCCCCTCTAAACCCTTCCTAACCTCCCATACTTAGCCCTAATCATGTCCTAACATTAGTTGGAAGTTAATTAAGGTTAGATTAGTGAGTGATTACTCCTAATCTTTACTAATTGTATCAAGGAATTCCCTATTATGCCCTCTTGGTTTGTGGAAGTATATAAATCCAAACCCTTTGCAATTTTCAGAAATCCTCTTCATTTCTTCTCCTCCTTCATAAGTATTAGAGAGAGAGAGAGAGAGTTCTTGGGGGTTTTTGAGCCCTAGCTTCCTTCTTCCTTCGATCCACAAAGATCCAACCGTCGGATTCCCTTCAAACTTCAGAATCTTAAAGCCCTCGACGAGTAGAACAAGTTCACCGATCGGATTTTCGTCCTTTGAAGTTTTCATCCGAGCTAGGTAAGTTACTTTCTTTTGATTTTGGTTCATTGGCCCTAAAGAAAACAATCTATGTGCTATTTGTGGGCAATGAACACTTGATATGCTATGTATGCCCATTTTGGGGATTTTGAGAGTATGAACTTGTTAATAGCATTAATAAGATGATTTGAATGAGATTGTGTGTTGTAGGAAATGGGTTATGATCTATGTTGAGTTTTTACGAATTTTAGGGCTCGAGAATCAAGCCCGAATTAGTTGAGAAATTGTTATTAATTGAAGTGGGTGTAAATGTTGAGATTGATGAAATGGGTAGAGGATGAAACTTCGTATTTAAACTCAACAGAGTCACTATAGGTTTAATAATGTGTTAATGAACTCGGTTTGAAATCCTATGACATTTGGGTTTCATTTGACTATAATTATGATGGGTTCTTGGATTTCTAGGCTTGGGAATCAAGCCCGAATGAATTTTGGGATTTTGTTGTATATATGAATGAAGTTCTTAATTGGGGTTTATGAAACACATAAAGAATGAAATGTAGAACTAAGACTCAACGGAGTCGTTGTAAGATTAATAATATGATAATGAGCCTTGAGTTGAAACCCTACGATGTTTGGGTTTTGGTTGGATATGTTTGTACGCACCTGAGCATATTAAATTGTGTCCAATTGTGACACCCATGTTATGAATACTTATTGGGGATTAATTAGAGTGTGCTCGTAGAGCACGGAGCATTAGGGACCAACCCATGGTCTCGAGTACGTACTATTTAATAATGATTATTGAATGAATTCACTCTAGGGAATTTGGTCGCGTGTACATGAAAATACTTGCAAGATTTGGACTACGGGGTAGTCTTGTCATTCATGAGATTGGTCCTGAGGGTGTTGATTATATACGATGGTTAGGACTATGGTTGAGTCCAGTACGCTTTTATGTATAGACTAAATACTAAGTCTTGATTTATGGTTGTTCTTAGACTAAAATAATAGTCTTTGGGTTAATCTTGAGTAGAGGACTATAGTAGGCCTCACATTGTGATTTATTGAGCTTATATGCTATTCTTGATTGGGTGATAGCTTGAGAATTATGTGTACCTCAATATGTGGTTCTTGGACTAAACTTACAAGTTAGTTGAACAAGTTAAGTGTGTACAATTATGTGCATTGTTTATTGGGTTTTGTAGAGCATTATGACCTACTTGATTTGATGAGTCCGCTCGGGATGGACTTGGTCTTTATTTGTTTATCCCAGTAAATATCTACTTGAGCATCTTGATTTGAGTCCAGCTGGCGTCTTGGTCGTTATGTCGGCAATGGGACGATTCATAGCCTTTGGAAACATTCGCTATGAGTCGCCGCATTGGTTCCCTTTCTCCTCACTATTTGGCCAATAGTGGGATGTGGTCTCGTATTAGCGCCATCTAGCCTGATGTCGAGCTCCCATTTCTCATCCTAGGTTGGATGAATGTAACGAGGTACTCATTAAAGAAAACTGATGAGTTGTGATCATTTGAGGATTGAACCCATATTATGATAAATTGAGGGTTGGACCCATGGTTTGAATATTGAGGGCTGGGCCCGGATTCTGGTTTTACGTAATTGCATATGAGCATTTATGTGAAAAATAATATGCTATGTGGCTCATTTGAGATTATGTGTTTCGATAACTAAGTACATGTTTATTGTTGGTATACTAGTATGATACCATGATTTATATATATATATATATATATATATGCTTGTGCATTATGCCATGCCATGACATGACATGATATGCCATGCTGTTGCATTTAGTAACTTACTGGGTCATTAGGACTCACTCTGTGTGTTTGTTTTTCTTAGTGTGTGCAGTGATCCCGTTAGTACGCGTGGCGACTTCGGATAGTGAATTCTAACAGGTGGGTCTTCCGGGCATTAAGCTTGGAGTTATTATTATTATTGTTATTATGAATTTGCGAGACACGAATGTAAAGTTATGTAGACTTTACTTGGGTAGATTATGTTAGTATTTTATTATCGTTTTATTTTAGGAGCCGACTTGTTTGGTCGAGCTATTGTATTTATTTAGAAGTTATTCTGTCATCTTCCCGAGCAAGGTTTTAGCTTGCGTATTCTAGTATTGTGTTATGGTCGTTTTTATTTTCGACAATTTTAGTCGTGAGACCTTGGTTTAGTTGTTAGTATTTAAATCTCTTAGGTGCCGTTTGGTAGCCAGGATTAAGGTCAGATAGGATTAATAAGCCGAGTTGCCCGATGTTTGGTACGTAATAGGTGGTCGGGACTAATAGCACGAGTTATCCGGATAAAAGTCATTATCCCCTCATTATTAATACCAAGGGGGAGGGTGGTATTATTAGTGCCCTCACTAAAAAAAATGGGATTAATATTTGTAATCTCAAAACTACCCCCGATATACAAGTGAGTATTAATAGCGAGAGCACTAATAGCACTGGGATTAATAATACTATTTATCCTTATCCGACTACCAAACAAACCCTTATTCTTTTAGTTGATTTGTCCCTCCAGCATGTTATAGCCGTTGAGTGGTTGTTTATCAGGTTGGGTTCTTGTTGGTTCGCCGGCCTTTGGTTGCCAATGGCTTGTTGCCCGTGCGCAATGCTGCGTCACGCGCGTCGTAGATTTGTCAAGAGATAGTTGTCTCTTAGCCTTGCGTTCCTTGGTCTAGGATTTAAGGCTTGGCTTCCACTTATGATTTGTTTCCGCAGATTTTAGTTTTTGTTGTTCCGTTTTGCCGTTATGGCCTTATATTCCTGTTTTGAGCTTGTTGGCTCAACTCTTGACTCACACCATTATGCTTAGCAGGTGGTTGTCCGTCTTTTAGCTTGTCTTGACGGCACGACCTTGGGATTTCGCATTGGTGTCCGGGTCGGGTCGTTACATTCGCACAGTCAGAAACAGAGGGATTATATTTGGGAAATTGCTCCCTTGGAAGTTTCATGGGTGATTTGGAAAGAAGGAAAAATAGGAGAGCGTACAAAAATGAGGAAAGACATATGTCTTTACTAAATGTGATTTATTTGGTGTTTAGATTGAGTGAGGCTTTAGTTTAATTCTATTGTAGAGTTCGTAGTTAACATATGTACAAACTTTTGAGTATACCACTAACTTATAAAGTACACGAAACCTGTTTTGTCGCTCATTTGTTTATAACTAGGGAAGGGCACGTGCGTTGTGCATGTTGTCCATTGATCAGAACTTTGATAACCACGTGTCTACGAAAATTGTTGCCAGATGTTTTTTTTTCATTATGTTAAAGGCAAGAGAGCTAAGTCACATTCAACAGATATCTCAATTACATGCTGAGATTAGTGCGAATGAAATGAAAGAAAATAATAGTATTTCAAGTCCATCGAAAGCAACTCCTATTCTCAAGTCTCATGGGTCGAGCTCATGCATAAGAATGTAAGCTCCAAATATTAGTTATATTTTTTTTTTGATTACATAAACGTTTTTTTTTGTTTCCTCGTTTTTTATGTTTGTTGTTTCCTCGTTTTTTTTTGTTTTTCCTTCTTCATAATGAGTGTGTCATCATCGTCACTTGAAATCTCAACTGTCTTACTTCTTTGTTGTATTTTTTCTCTCTCCATTTTTCTTTTGAGTTGACCTTTGTTTTTTTCGATCCCCTTGATTGGGTGCTGATGCTTTTGCGCCTTTTGTCAAATTCTTTGTCAGCTTGTGTTTGCTTGATTTCGCTTTCGCATTCTTGTTTCCCCTCTCTTCTGTAGGGTTTTCTATATGGTTGACCTTTTCAATTGCTTCGGCCACGACTATGATTTTTCCATTGTCAACTTTTGTCTTTTGGTTTAGAGGGACAAGGAATCGTGCTTCTTTTGAAACTTGTGTATTCATTCATCGATAATATTTTGATGCATGTTCTCCCTATATAAGTTATAGATAATTTAGTCAACGAAGAATAACTTCTATTATCTAAGAAAATGTACATTTTTACCTCCTTGATTGAAGACATGTATTCTTGTATTGTGCATCTCACAAGTACACATGCGAACTCTTCAAATAGTGTAATCGTTGCAATTTGTTCAACTTGCACCGTACCACGGTTAATGTGACTTTATATCTGTCAATAATGCTACAATATTGGCCAAGCTATAGCATTCTCTAAATTATTGTTAAAATTTTTTGAGAAGAAATTCTGATACTACCTTTGCACAATGTCGGTGTCTTAATTCTTCATCACAATTGCTGCACTTTGGAATTGATCCATTTTTCATAATGGATGTCGCACATTTCTTGCATGCATAGTACCAAATAGTAGGCTTATTCTCAACTGTATCAATTACTCATTTGGTACATTAATATGTATTCAGCGGATTAAATTTTATTTTTAATATACTTTAGATTGAACCAAATAAATATGTTTCTTGCGGTAGCGTGGCTTGAACTAAAATAGATTCTTTTTAGGAAATAATTATTTGTAGAATTAATTTACCTATGCTTATAAGTGATGTCGGTTATGAAATATTCCTTAAAGTGTCACTTCACTTGCGGCTTTTATCCTTTGTCTCATTGATTTTCTTGATATTTCTAATGCATCTCGATTGTGTTCAATCTATCATTTTGTGACAAAAACTGTATATTATCCATTTCAGCCTTTTTTTAATAGTTTTTTAAATTATTTTTTATACATTTGGTTCAAATTCTCCATGTTTGTGGATTTTGGTGTGATTTGTAGAGTTGATGTAGCTATTGTTAATAATTAATTGAATTTCCCCTGCTAGAATATGATTTTAGGAAATGAGTTTCGATGCACATGAGTATTTGATTTATTTAGTTATTACTAAGATATTTCGCCACCATGACCCTTGTGAGGGAAATGATCGGATATTGATCACCAACAATTTCTAACAAGTCACTGCCTACGTTTGTAGCTAAACCTTCCCAAAGATTGGTAATTGTTGGTTGGTATCTGCATAGTTTTTGCAACATTAACCAAGTAATGATATAATATGTACTTTTTCCTAGTATTGAAAAATAGACCAATATGATCCCTTTGTTAAAAAACTATTACGCTTTCTCTTTTATTTTTTTATATTTTTGTGCAAAACAATAATTTATATAACATAAGCTCATAACTGTCTTGGCTTTTCTTTATTTGTCTCACTCATTGTTTATGATTGTTATTTCCCTTAAATATTTTTTTGCTCCTCTTGTGGTGTCAATGGTTCGACAATCTTTCACTTTGGTGATAATACCCCAAAAATCTGCACTTATAAACAGCAATGAGATATTGTCGTAAATCATTTTCCGGAAATCATTTGCTGGAACCTATTTTCCATGAAACAAAATGGAGCCTTAGTTGTTGTCGATAGCTTGATATGCAACTTGGACATTTGTAAATTTTCTTAGCACGATTTCTATAATATACCCAAATTTTCGAATGAAAATATTGATTATATTATTAGTAGTGTCATTTTTTTTTGGATTGACCATAATACATTTTGGGCCTATTTTGTTTGGGCAGTAAATTCCCAAAATTGGGCCATTAGTATTTTATTTTGTTTGGGCTTCTACCCGGTTAGTATGAGTCCTTTGGAGTTGGGCTTGACCCAATGAACTCTTTTAATTTGATTGATTTCGGTTACAGTTTAAAAAAAGAATAACAAATGAAGAGACGCGGACTGGACGGGAGGTGTATCGATGGAATGGGAAACGGGAAGGTAATCGGTAGGGAACGGACCGGGTAAGCTCTTCCTCTGATATAAAAAAAGAGGAAGATGAGAAAAATCTTTTTTCCAAGCTAGGCACACACACAGAGAGAGAGAGAGAGAGAGAGAGAGAGAGAGAATCAAACATTCTGAGAGAAGATTTTTCGGAGAAGACGAACAGCAGGGAGATGGCGAAAGAAGAAGGAAAGCCCATCGGTTGTGACGTAGGGCTTGATTGAGGTAAGGTAGTTCTCTCTTCTGAACTAATTTCATTTGTGTCTTCCTTGTTAACGTGTTCATATGTGTCTTTCATTAGTGTTACTTGGGATTCCTTGGTTTAGGTGAATTGGATTTTAATGGATTTTCTCATCCCCCTTTTGTTTAGAAATCTATTTTTGGAAAGGAGCATAATTTACCTTTGGCATGTGTGTGTGTGTGTGTTCGACAGATGAGTGCAGACAAAAAAAATAAAAAATAATTTTGAGACCAAAATATACCTAGGTTTTCTTGGAGATAACCTATAAATAGGTTCAGCAATTGAACTCGGTAAATGGGTCTTCGTTTGGTTGTTTCATTGGAGAGAAGAAGAAGAAACAGAAAGGACGAGTGTTGGAAGGACAAACAAAGAAGATTAGGGAGTGGGGTACTGGATGAAGGAAGGAATAATGCCAACTTTTATATATATATATATATATATATATATATATATATATATATATATATATATATATATATATATATATATATATATATATTATTTGTATGTGGTTGAAAGTCAAATCATTCACACCAAAAGAAAGAAAAAAGAAGAAGCAGGAAACCAAGAAAGACTTTGTTGGCCGAGAATGATGAATTTGTTTTTTTTTTTTTTTACAGATTCATCCACTAACTTTGGAAGCTGTACTAAAAAGCTTTATAATTTTAGAAATTACCCCACGTTATAAACGTTAGTAATAGGCCCTATATAATTATATTAACTTTATATTTAAGAATTGTTAGTTATGTATTAAATTTTAAAGGTTACTAGAAGGTCCTTAAATTCATAATTTTATTTTGTATTATGATATTTTAGATTCGGATAAGCGCGGATAGCGATACGTTGTGCTCAAGTTAATTTTCACAGCATCACTAAGGTAAGAGATTATGCATCGTTTAGGTTAATCGAATTCTTTATTCTTAATTGTTAGACTTCCGCTATTCCTTTGGCATTTACCTTTCTTTGAAGACGTGTGCCGACCTTGGTTGGTATTTGAATTTGAAATCCCGTCGTATCCGTTCTTTCGTTAATCTTACTTGCGAATTGCTTTATGAATCTCACAAAATTGTTTAAACTCGATATGTGATATTTTATTCGGTTATTATTTTTATTTGATTTTGTTGAAAATATAATTAATTTTTAAAAAGCTCCATTATGATCACTAAGACAACCAGAATGACCATTTAGCCTGTTAAGGCAACACTACACTATAAGAACTATGGTGGGGTAATCCGGATATACAATTTTGCTTTTGACTCATTTGGGGTATTTTGATATTTGAAGTTCCTTGGGGTCACCTTTTGTTTGGTCTAAAATGATTGTTTATGTAATCATAACACCCTCCATAGTATTTGATATTGATTTGATTTATTCTGGTGAACTTAGTAATTGTTCCTCGATAAATAAGTATTTAATCTTGTGGATTCCATAAAAATAATTCCTTTTGACATTTCCATTTTTTGATAATATATATTGTTTGACTTTCTTCCTGGTCAACTCCTCCTTAGAAACCAGATGTGTTATATATAAACTTACTGGGCTTTGTTCGTTCACCCTTTTCCCACTCCTTTTCTTTCAAGACATAAGTAAGGAATGGAAAAATTGGTTCGGTTCGTGTGGATCCAATTGAAGTGAATAAAAACTTTGTTATGTTATGAACTACTATTTTGTAATCAATAACTAGAATTTGGGAGTTTTATTTTAGACATGTATTTTGAAAATTGTAACAAATTATGAAGGATTGATTTTTGAATATTTGATGCTTACTTTGGAAGATACATTAATTGCATTTTGGGTTTCGTACAACTTTGAGGTTTTTGGTGGACGTGGCCATTATGTGGGCCCATGTAGTCGGGCCTAATTTTTGGAGCGTTACAATTTCCTTCTCGGGATGTATACTTGGAAACATTTGATTGACCTTCTTGGCATCGTTGTTGGAGGTTTGATATGTTTTGTTGACCACAAATGTTTTGGCGAAGTGTTTGACGTCTTCGTTGAAAATTATGATGTCAATCTGAACACCCTCCAATTTCATATTTATTGAAAATTATGATGCCAATTATGAGCAAAATATCTTTTTTGAAAAGAGCAAGAATTTCGCTAAATAATTGGGGCTGAAGTGCTTAAATATAATTTGGGAATTTTGATATATTAAAAGTAAAATATAAATAAATTATTACTTTGATAAATTAATTTAAAACTTACTTCGTCGTCAATTATTATCATTTTTGGATTTTGGAAAAGAGAGTCGGTCCACATGGCGATTCTAATCCAACTCGCAAAGGTCTTAATCGTATTGTAAATGACTTTTGATTTATTTGCAGCAAGCTTACTGGAATCACTGGATTGTCTTGTTGTTTGAGTTATGTTATGAATGCAAACAAATTTATAAAGAAACATATTGAATAGAGCAAAGAAAAAGCAATAGGAGAGGTCTTATTAGATGATGTGAATCTGTAACAGCCCGACCCGGACTCCAATGCGAAATCCCAAGGTCGTGTCGTTAAGACAGACTAAAAGACGGACAAGCACCTGCTAAGCAAAATGGTACGAGTCAAAAGATGAGCTATCAAGCTCGAATAGGAAGGTAAAGCCATAACGGCAATACAGAACACCCAAAAATCTAAAATCTGCGGAAGCAAATCATAAGTGGAACCCAAGCCTTTAATCCTAAACAAAGGAACGCAAGGCTGAGAGATAACTATCTCTCGACAAATTTACGACTCGCGTGACGCAACATTGCGCACGGATAACAAACCATCGGCAAACCTAAGGCCGGCAAAGCTACAAGATCCCAACCTGATATAAAACCACTCGACGGCTATAACATGCCGGAGGGACAAACTAACTAAAAGAATAAGAGATTTAAATACTAGACAACTAAACCAATGTCTCTCGACTAAAGTTGTCGGAGATAGAAATAACAATAACACAATGCTAGAACAAGCGAGCTAATACTTTGCTCGGAAAGACAATGGAATAAACTTCTAAATAAATACAATAGCTCGACTAAACAAGTCGGCTCCCAAAATAAACGACAATAAAATACTAACATAACTACCCAAGTAAAGTTTACATAACTTTACATCCGTGTCTCACAAGATAATAAATGCAATAATAATGAAATCTCCAAGCTTAAAGCTCGGAAGACCACCTGCTATCCAACAAGCACCCGAAGCTGCAACGCGCGCTAACGAGCTCACTGCACAAACTAAGGAAAACAAACACACGAAATGAGTCATAATGACCCAGTAAGTTACTAAATGCAATTGTATGGCATAGCATGGCGTGGCATGGCATAATGCACAAGCATGTATAAAATCATGGCATCTTAATAGCATACCAATAATAAACTTGTATTAAGTTATCAAGTAACATAAACTTCATAAACCACATAGCACATTATCTTTCATATAAGTGCTCATAGTAAGCCACATAAGGGATAGAGAAGATACCCAAATAGTGCCGTTGTGCTGCTCCTGCAATACACATTAGTAACCGGGTTGTACCATCGATGCTCGTGATTACATCGACACACTGAGCGGCTACACCTCAAGGGCAGCCCTTTCTCAGTCTAGCTTAGCATAATCCACTCGCTCTATTGGTTACGAGATGGGCTAACTTCCCCACTGGGGCCAACAGTGGAGGGTGTGTGAGGTCCCAAGTACGGCGATCCATAGCGAATACGAATCTTACGATTCGTATAGGCGATGTATCGTCCTACCCTGACATAAAAACCAATCCAAATATTGCCAGCTGGACTTACATGCAATGCACAAGTAGATATTTACTCGCATGCTCAAACAAGAACCAAGACCGTCAAGAGCGGACTTATCAAATCAAGTAGATCATAAAGCTCTCCACACCAATTTAACAATGCACATATTTGCACATACTTAACAAATCCAACTAACTTATCAGTTTAGTCCAAGAACCACATATTGAGGTATTCATAACCCTCAAGTCACAACCCAATCAAACGTAGCATATAAGCTCAAGAAATCACAATATGAGGTCTACTATAGCCCTCTACTCGGGATTAAACCAAAGACTATTATTTAGTCTAAGAACAACCATAAATCAAGACTTAGTGATTAGTCTATTCATAAAAGCATAACGGACTCAACCATAGTCCAAACCTGTCGTATATAATTGACATCCTCAAAACCAATCTCAAGGGTACTAAAACTAAGCCGTAGTCATATCCTCGCAAGTGCTTTCATGTGCACGCGACCAAATTCCCTAAAAGAGAACTCATTCAAATAATCATTTCTTAAAGTAATACGAGATCATAGGTTGGTCTCTAATGCTCCGTGCCCTAACGAGCACGCTCTAAATAAATCCCCAATAAGCCTCTATATCGTGGGTGTCACAAATGGTACACAATTCAAGATGCTCGGGTACTCACAATCAAAACCAACCCAACCCGAACATCGTAGGATTTTGACCTAAGGCTCATCAACATCTTATTGAACCTATAACGACTCCATTGAGTCTTAATATCACATTTCATTAAATACGTATTTCATAAATCCCAAAATTATCACATCATTCAAATTTATAACAATTCTCCCAAAATAATCCGGGCTTGTTTCCCAAGCCTAAAAATCCAAGAATTCATCATAATCATAGTCAAACGAAACCCAAATGTCGTAGGACTTTCACTCGAGTTTATTAACACATTATTGGACTTATTACGACTCCGTTGAGTCTAAATACTAAGTTTCATTATTTACGCACTTCATCAATTTCAACATTAATACCCACTTCATTTAACAACAATTTCCCCAATAATTCGGGCTTGATTCACAAGCCCTAGAATTCATAACAAAACCCAACATAAATCATAACCCATCCCATAAATCACATAATTTCCATTAAATGATCCTACTCATGATATATATTGAATTCACACATCCAAAGCCCCAATCATAGGCATATTTCCACAATAAACCCAAATAACATGTGGACATGATTTCTAGCATACTCATAATCCTAGAAACACAAGATGAAGAATAATCATATACTTCAACAATCATAGAAGTCATTCTACAAATGCTCCTAACAAGTTTATACTTCCAAAAATCCCCAAATTGGGCATACAAAGCATATCAAGTGTTCATTGCCCACAAATAGCATATAGGTTGTTTTCCTTAGGGCCAATGAACCAAAATCAAAAGGAGGTAACTTACCTAGCTTGAGTGAAAACTCAAGAGAATCAAAATCCGAACGGTGAAGTTGTTCCACCCGTCGCATACGTCAAGAATCCGAAGTTTGGCGGCAATCGGACGGTTGGATCTTCGTAGATCGGAGGAAGAAGAAGCTAGGGCTCAAAGCTTCAAGCCCCCAACTCTCACTCTCTCTATACGTCTGATTTTTAGAAGGAGAAATGAAGAGGTTTGGCTGAATTTGTGAAGAGGTTAGGCTATATATACTCCCCAAGTAATGAGGGCAAAATAGGGAATTCCTTGGTACAATTAGTAGAGATTAGGATTAATCAATCACTAATCTAACCTTAATTAACTTCCACTAATGTTAGGACATGTTTAGGGCTAAGTATGAGAGGTTAGGAAGGGTTTAGAGGGGGTTTAATGAGGGTAGGATAGGTATTACTCGTCAAAAATCGTAACAGGGCAAAACAGAGAAAAATTCCGTAGGTGACCCCCAGAACTTGAGGCGGGCGCCTCACAAGAGGCCAGGCGGGCGCCTGGACTTCTGGACCTGCTTATGTTCATTTTGCAATGCTCTCAGCATTGTCCCGCGAGCTGGTGATCAGAATTCGATGCGAGCGCATGGTTCAGCCCTTGAACTTGGTCTAAACACGTCCTAAATGGTCCCAAACTCATGGGCAACCATTCTAAGGTCTAACCCAACTCAAAACAAGTCGGAAACACACCCGAACAACATCCGGAACAACTCGGAGCGAAACCGGGAGGAGGTGCAACAACGTGCAACCGGAACGACGAATGAACTCGCAATCGAACGAGCAATGAAAGGAGACTTTTAAGGCAAGTCTAAGGGCTAATGAAGAAGCTTAAATACTTCTAGGAAGTTGAATAACAACTAGGGAAATAAGAATTCCAAAGGAGAGACGATTACATGACTCAATCCCCGAACTACGCGATAGAGACGAACGCTATCTCCAAAGCTTCCAAATCATCGATAGACTTAAGGAACACCTCCAACTTGAAGTCTAATACATCTAAACATGTTAATAAACCATCATATAGAGGTCTAGGACCAAACCGAGGTCACGAACACAAAACGCAAGCAAACTCTCAATCGCGTCGCATTCCGACTATCGTCGAGTCACGACTTGTGACTTTAGCAAGTCAACAACTATATGGCATCTCTTAATAGTGTTTTGGTTTTAATGTGGTCTCTCATACACATCTAGACCCTCTCGCAAACCAATCATACAGTTGACAAAGGAAGAAGTGTAAATATAGCACGCAAACCGAGCTAACGAAGGAGCGGGGTGTTACACTCTCTCCACCTTAAAAAGAATTCGTCCCGAATTCTAAACCACAATACAATCAAACGTCAGGTCAACACTCAAACACAATACATCAAGACAACGGTTACGGTGTCTCTTAATCCCGGGTTAACACTCGATCTCAAAACCACCAACCTTGACTCGAATCTCCGAGTCTACCACCACAATACACACGAGGGTCAAACTCTAATAATCCAAATTCAAAAGTCTACGAAATCTCAATAGACTCAACGACCTCAAGCACTTAAGATTGAAAATACTATGACCCATACTTGAGTCGCGAATACCATACGAACAATACTACGCCAAACATGTAAGCCAAAATCCAAATTTCAACATGAAGAACACATTCAAGGATATTTCAACATCCAACTACCGAAACTATTTGTTTCGGGCTCAACACGAAATTCAAGAACAAGAGGTCCTAAGTTAAAAGAAATAATAATTGCCTATGGAGCAATTCGCAAACAAATCAAAGATAATCAAATTGGCATTTCAAACCATGTAAATCACGCTCGCGATTTCCCCATCGCGGGTAATAACACATAAGAGCACATTAATGAAATGTTTTTTAAAATTCATTCCATTTCTGTCCATTCCATTTGGTAACGGGTATAGTCAATTTCTAACTTAATTCTTACCAATCCTAGTCCAACGACGAATACCTTTTGCTCACCAATTCAGGGTACCTACTGAATTAGCTTCAAAAGTTTCCGTCGTAAGGATGCGAAGGTTCATGAATAAAAAATTTTAAGCATCCTTCAAACAGTCTCCTATGCTAATGAAATGAATGAACATGAAATTATGAGATGAGAATTTAATATACTACTATGTAAATGCATCAAGTAGGTGTTTCCTACAACTAATGCACGTAACTGAATAAAATCAAGCCAAGTAACAAGGTCTATTACCTTGACAAACAACAATCATAGCTATCATAAAACTCGTGTACCTAGTACACTCAACCAAGATAATTTCCTAGTAATCACCACGAATCGACAAGGCTACTAATGCCCGTAACGTCCATACTCCGCAAAACTATCCTTTCTTAAGCTCTAGACCAAGTCTACAACCAATGCATACACTAAGCATCCTAATCACAACGTTAACGTCTCAATACTCACGGTGAAGCATCAATCTCTCCCATGCAGTCAAAATCAACCGATGAATCGCAACACTTAACCTTTGCGCTAATCGAGTGTATATCTTACTCGCATAATAACCACTAACAATAATATAGTATTATATTATTCATTACGTAAAACATATCTTTATAGAATATACAAACGTCATACCAGACCGATAAGTATCATCATACAATTCATGCTTCATTTATATATTCATATATATATATATATATATATATATATATATATATATATATATACATACATATACATACTATGGCCTTTTTACATAACCACAAGAACCACAACTCTATATTTAGCATAGTCTTATATATATATAGACTAAACAAGAATCCATACACCACGTGCAATTACCTACCGGTAATTCACAAAACAAACCATATCATATATCAATCTCACATTGGGGTATTATTCCCGATCGAGCAAATAACCAATATTACACAATACACCATGTAATGTATGTATGAATGCACATGAGCTACCGATTAAAGCGCGTACTCATAATAACGGTAATAGTAGCAACGGTATAATTTACATATATATATATATACAAGAATATACCTTCCTATTCCGGATAGGTTTCAAAACTCCGCGATGGCCAACCGCCACGCGCACAACGACCTCAAACTCTAGGCCGCCCACCACTATCTCTCTTGGAGCCACTGGATTGTTGACTAGTACTCCCAGACCGACTAACTCTCATCCTTGGGCAATCTTTACGAACATGATTGCCGCCACAAGCAAAACATTTTCCTGATTTACCCCAACACCTATTCTCGGCGTGTCCTGTCCTCTTACAAAAGTTACATGTCAACTCGTCACCTCGTCGTCTCCGTCTAGAGGTAGAAGTAGCAATCCTAATAGTCTCCGAGGTCCTCTCTCGAGCATGATCCTCGATATCCATCTCCATCGCATATGCACGATCCACAGCCCCTTGGTAATCAAGCTGTAATGGAATAAGCTGCCTACGATATTTCGTCCTCAGGCCTTTCACAAACCGCTCGGTCTTCCTGGCCTCATCTGGTACCAAGTAACTACAGTAACGAGCCAACTCCATAAACTTTGTTGAATACTGAGCCACGGTCATATCTCCTTGTTCTAACGCTAGGAATTCCATCTCTCTTCTTTCTCGAATTACTGCCGGACTAAACCGTACCATAAACTCTTTGACAAAGTTCTCCCACACTCGAGGCACTCCATGCCGTCTCCAACGATCTCGTATTTCAAACCACCAATGCTCGGCCGCACTATCCAATCTAAACACCGCTAAGGTCACCATCTCTTCTGATGTACAACCCAAAACTACAAAGATCTTCTCCATGCTTTCTAGCCAATGTTTTGCCTTAGTAGCATCTGGCTCTCCATCAAAACTTTTCGGTTTCAACTTCAAAAATTTCTCAAGAACGGTGAAATTGCTTTCCAGTCCAATCATCGATTGAGGAGTCACACGCGGATCATTAACATTCTCTCCTCTCTCGTTGCAACGAGTTGTATCCGAACCGCATCTACTAGAACTAGCTCCACGCCAAGTTCCTGACATAATACGCCTACAAAGAACACTCAGCGTTAATAACTCAACAATAAACCCAACCCAAACTAGGCCAAGGAACCTATCCTGGCGAAATAGCTAACCTATAGCTCTGATACCAAGTGTAACAGCCCGACCCGGACTCCAATGCGAAATCCCAAGGTCGTGCCGTCAAGACAAGCTAAAAGACGGACAAGCACCTGCTAAGCATAATGGTGCGAGTCAAAAGATGAGCTATCAAGCTCGAATAGGAAGGTAAAGCCATAACGGCAATACAGAACACCCAAAAATCTAAAATCTGCGGAAGCAAATCATAAGTGGAACCCAAGCCTTTAATCCTAAACAAAGGAACGCAAGGCTGAGAGATAACTATCTCTCGACAAATTTTACGACTCGCGTGACGCAACATTGCGCACGGATAACAAACCATCGGCAAACCTAAGGCCGGCAAAGCTACAAGATCCCAACCTGATATAAAACCACTCGACGGCTATAACATGCCGGAGGGACAAACTAACTAAAAGAATAAGAGATTTAAATACTAGACAACTAAACCAATGTCTCTCGACTAAAGTTGTCGGAGATAGAAATAACAATAACACAATACTAGAACAAGCGAGCTAATACTTTGCTCGGAAAGACAATGGAATAAACTTCTAAATAAATACAATAGCTCGACTAAACAAGTCGGCTCCCAAAATAAACGACAATAAAATACTAACATAACTACCCAAGTAAAGTTTACATAACTTTACATCCGTGTCTCACAAGATAATAAATGCAATAATAATAAAATCTCCAAGCTTAAAGCTCGGAAGACCACATGCTATCCAACAAGCACCCGAAGCTGCAACGCGCGCTAACGAGCTCACTGCACAAACTAAGGAAAACAAACACACGAAATGAGTCATAATGACCCAGTAAGTTACTAAATGCAATTGTATGGCATAGCATGGCGTGGCATGGCATAATGCACAAGCATGTATAAAATCATGGCATCTTAATAGCATACCAATAATAAACTTGTATTAAGTTATCAAGTAACATAAACTTCATAAACCACATAGCACATTATCTTTCATATAAGTGCTCATAGTAAGCCACATAAGGGATAGAGAAGATACCCAAATAGTGCCGTTGTCTTTGCTCTGCAATACACATTAGTAATCGGGTTGTACCATCGATGCTCGTGATTACATCGACACACTGAGCGGCTACACCTCAAGGGCAGCCCTTTCTCAGTCTAGCTTAGCATAATCCACTCGCTCTATTGGTTACGAGATGGGCTAACTTCCCCACTGGGGCCAACAGTGGAGGGTGTGTGAGGTCCAGTGCGGCGATCCATAGCGAATACGAATCTTACGATTCGTATAGGCGATGTATCGTCCTACCACGACATAAAAACCAATCCAAATATTGCCAGCTGGACTTACATGCAATGCACAAGTAGATATTTATTCGCATGCTCAAACAAGAACCAACACCGTCAAGAGCGGACTTATCAAATCAAGTAGATCATAAAGCTCTCCACACCAATTTAACAATGCACATATTTGCACATACTTAACAAATCCAACTAACTTATCAGTTTAGTCCAAGAACCACATATTGAGGTATTCATAATCCCTCAAGTCACACCCAATCAAAAGTAGCATATAAGCTCAAGAAATCACAATATGAGGTCTACTATAGCCCTCTACGGGATTAAACCAAAGACTATTATTTAGTCTAAGAACAACCATAAATCAAGACTTAGTGATTAGTCTATTCATAAAAGCATAACGGACTCAACCATAGTCCAAACCTGTCGTATATAATTGACATCCTCAAAACCAATCTCAAGGGTACTAAAACTAAGCCGTAGTCATATCCTCGCAAGTGCTTTCATGTGCACGCGACCAAATTCCCTAAAAGAGAACTCATTCAAATAATCATTTCTTAAAGTAATACGAGATCATAGGTTGGTCTCTAATGCTCCGTGCCCTAACGAGCACGCTCTAAATAAATCCCCAATAAGCCTCTATATCGTGGGTGTCACAAATGGTACACAATTCAAGATGCTCGGGTACTCACAATCAAAACCAACCCAACCCGAACATCGTAGGATTTTGACCTAAGGCTCATCAACATCTTATTGAACCTATAACGACTCCATTGAGTCTTAATATCACATTTCATTAAATACATATTTCATAAATCCCAAAATTATCACATCATTCAAATTTATAACAATTCTCCCAAAAATAATCCGGGCTTGTTTCCCAAGCCTAAAAATCCAAGAATTCATCATAATCATAGTCAAACGAAACCCAAATGTCGTAGGACTTTCACTCGAGTTTATTAACACATTATTGGACTTATTACGACTCCGTTGAGTCTAAATACTAAGTTTCATTATTTACGCACTTCATCAATTTCAACATTAATACCCACTTTATTTAACAACAATTTCCCCAATAATTCGGGCTTGATTCTCAAGCCCTAAAATTCATAACAAAACCCAACATAAATCATAACCCATCCATAAATAAATCACATAATTTCCATTAAATGATCCTACTCATGATATATATTGAATTCACACATCCAAGCCCCAATCATAGGCATATTTCCACAATAAACCCAAATAACATGTGGACATGATTTCTAGCATACTCATAATCCTAGAAACACAAGATGAAGAATAATCATATACTTCAACAATCATAGAAGTCATTCTACAAATGCTCCTAACAAGTTTATACTTCCAAAAATCCCCAAATTGGGCATACAAAGCATATCAAGTGTTCATTGCCCACAAATAGCATATAGGTTGTTTTCCTTAGGGCCAATGAACCAAAATCAAAAGGAAGGTAACTTACCTAGGCTTGAGTGAAAACTCAAGAGAATCAAAATCCGAGCGGTGAAGTTGTTCCACCCGTCGCATCGTCAAGAATCCAGAAGTTTGGCGGCAATCGGACGGTTGGATCTCGTAGGATCGGAGGAAGAAGAAGCTAGGGCTCAAAGCTCAAGCCCCCAACTCTCTCTCTCTATACGTCTGATTTTTAGAAGGAGAAATGAAGAGGTTTGGCTTTGAATTTGTGAAGAGGTTTGGCTATATATACTCCCCAATAATGAGGGCAAAATAGGGAATTCCTTGGTACAATTAGTAGAGATTAGGATTAATCAATCACTAATCTAACCTTAATTAACTTCCACTAATGTTAGGACATGTTTAGGGCTAAGTATGAGGAGGTTAGGAAGGGTTTAGAGGGGTTTAATGAGGGTAGGATAGGTATTACTCGTCAAAAATCGAACAGGGCAAAAGCAGAGGAAAAATTCCGTGGGTGACCCCAAACTTGAGGCGGGCGCTCCTCAGAGGCAGGCGGGCGCTGGACTTCAGGACTGCTTATGTTCATTTTGCAATGCTCTCGGCATTGTCCCTTGAATGGTGATCGAGTCGATGCGGCGCATGGTTCGACCCTTGAACTTGGTCTAAACATGTCCTAAATGGTCCCAAACTCATGGGCAACCATTCTAAGGTCTAACCCAACTCAAAACAAGTCGGAAACACACAGAACAACATCAGAACAACTTCGGGCGAAACCGGGAGGAGGTGCGACAACGTGCAACCAGACGAATGAACTTCAAATCGAGCGAGCAATGAAAGGAGACTTTTAAGGCAAGTCTAAGGGCTAATGAAGAAGCTTAAATACTTCTAGGAAGTTGAATAACAACTAGGGAAATAAGAATTCCAAAGGAGAGCGATTACACGACTCGATCCCGAACTTCTGCGATAGAGGCAGCCTATCTCCAAAGCTTCCAAATCATCGATAGACTTAAGGAACACCTCCACTTGAAGTCTAATACATCTAAACATGTTAATAAACCATCATATAGAGGTCTAGGACCAAACCGAGGTCACGAACACAAAAGCAAAGCAAATCCTCAATCGCGTCGCATTCGGGCTATCGTCGAAGTCACGACTTGTGACTTTAGCAAGTCAACAACTATATGGCATCTCTTAATAGTGTTTTGGTCTTAATGTGGTCTCTCATACACATCTAGACCTCTCGCAAACCAATCATACAGTCGACAAAGGAAGAAGTGCAAATATAGCACGCAAACCGAGCTAACGAAGGAGAGGCGGGGTGTTACACTCTCTCCACCTTAAAAAGAATTCGTCCAGAATTCTAAACCTATCAATCAAGCTCGTCAATTGACACTCAAACACAATACATCAAGACAACGGTTACGGTGTCTCTTAATCCCGGTTAACACTTCGATCTCAAAACCACCAACCTTGACTCGAATCTCTAGTCTACCACCTATTACACCCATACACCCGGGGTCAAACTCTAATAATCCAAATTCAAAGTCTCTGAAATCTCAATAGACTCACGACCTCAAGCACTTAAGATTGAAAATACTATGACCCATACTTGAGTAGCAATACCATACGAACAATACTACGCCAACATGTAGCCAAAATCCAAATTTCAACATGAAGAACACATTCAAGATATTTCAACATCCAACTATAGAAACTATTTGTTTCGGGCTCAACAAAATTCAAGCACAAGAGGTCCTAAGTTAAAAAATAATAATTGCCTATGGAGCAATTACAAACAAATCAAAGATAATCAAATTGGCATTTCAAACCATGTAAATCAGCGATTTCCCCATGCGGGTAATAACACATAAAACACATTAATGAAATGTTTTTAAAATTCATTCCATTACATCCATTCCATTTGGTAACGGGTATAGTCAATTTCTAACTTAATTCTTACCAATCCTAGTCCAACGGCGAATACCTTTTGCTCACCAATTCGAGGTACCTCTTGAATTAGCAAAGTTTCCGTTGTAAGGATGCGAGGTTCATGAATAAAAATTTTAAGCATCCTTCAAGCAGTCTCTATGCTAATGAAATGAATGAACATGAAATTATGAGATGAGAATTTAATACTACTATGTAAATGCATCAAGTAGGTGTTTCCTACAACTAATGCGTCTTGAATAAATCAAGCCAAGTAACAAGGTCTATTACCTTGACAAACAACAATCATAGCTATCATAAAACTTCGTGTACCTAGTACACTCAACCAAGATAATTTCCTAGTAATCACCACGAATCAACAAGGCTACTAATGCCCGTACGTCCATACTCCGCAAAACTATCCTTTCTTAAGCTCTAGACCAAGTCTACAACCAATGCATACACTAAGCATCCTAATCACAAGCGTTAATCTCAATACTCACGGTGAAGCATCAATCTCTCCCGTGCGGTCAAAATCAACCGATGAATCATGACACTTAACCTTTGCGCTGTCAGTGTATATCTTACTCGCATAATAACCACTAACAATAATATAGTATTATATTATTCATTACATAAAACATATCTTTATAGAATATACAAACGTCATACAGGCCAGATAAGTATCATCATACAATTCATGCTTCATTTATATATTCATATATATATATATATATATATATATATATATATATACATACATATATAGACTATGACCTTTTACATAACCACAAGAACCACAACTCTATATTTAGCATAGTCTTATATATATATAGACTAAACAAGAATCCATACACCACGTGCAATTACCTAATGGTAATTCACAAAATATATCATATAAATCTCACATTGGGGTATTATTCGATCGAGCAAATAACCAATATTACACAATACACCATGTAATGTATGTATGAATGCACATGAGCTACCGATTAAAGCACGTACTCATAATAACGGTAATAGTAGTAACAGCGGTATAATTTACATATATATATATACAAGAATATACCTTCCTATTAGGATAGGTTTCAAAACTCATGATGGCCCAACGCCACGCGCTGTGACCTCAAACTCTAGGCCGCCCCCATTTATCTCTCTTGGAGCCACTAGGATTGTTGACTAGTACTCCC
>CM028380.1:28139276-28164428 GCA_013146195.2 Codonopsis lanceolata | reverse complement strand
GAGTGGGGATGAAAAGCGATGGCGAATGTACGCTTTCGGATCGAGGCTTTAGAGTCGAAAATGAAACTTTGAAGCAGGCGGCGGATTGAAGTGGAATCCAAGGCCAGCGGTGAGGATGAGGCTGCGGGAAGGAGGTGAACCTCAATATGAGCTACAATATCGGGCTAGTGCCAAGAGCTTCCTCCCGCTAAACAAGCTTAGAATAGGAGTGTAACTTTTGTTTGGCATGCGCGCCAACATTTTCATCCTAGTTGTAACTCCTCGTTTTAATGAATAGAAAGCTGTGAATATTCGGCTCTGTTTCTCTTGCTTGTAGTGACTTTTTGATTACGCTCTTTATTTTGCTCGATAATTGTTTTCTTACTTGCATATTTCTCTGTCATATATTTGTACAAATACGGGTGCTCCCAGAAAACATGTCGAGCATAAATAAATAAATAAATTAACGAGTATGAGAACTAGTAATTATCTACTTAAAATAATAAGGCTAAGGAAGCGGACTTATTACTTAAGTTGAGAGGTTACCGAGCAGTTTCGGATATGAGTGCTTGGTTTTGGCCAAGGCTTTGAGTGTGGGGCCTATCACCTAGGCGAGCTTCGAAGATTGCCTAGCGGGCAGGGCCCTACTTAGAGTGGCAACCAACAACCGGGCATGGCCCTTGTTCGATGTGGGTACCTCGAAGCGGTTGTTAGCATATCAACTGGGTGTGGAGATATACAACTAACAGTGTTGCTCGGTCACTAAGCGAGTCCAGAGGTAGTTAGAGATATCTTGTAGGCATGGCCTCTATCGCCTGAGGCGAAACATCCTGAATACGTGAGCCGGTTGGCCGCATCTCACCACAGAGAGGATAAGTTCACTAATACTAGGGTGTTTGAGGATGGTTGGCCAGGGCATGGCCTATGCGCTTTCGGCAGGCGGCGATTTTGTCAAGCAATCCGAGAACAGTTGGTAAAAGACAACTAAACAAATTGAATGGACAATTATGGAAAAACTTGCCTTTCATTGATCAATAATAGTGACCCTCAATAGGACTGAGGTCTTGCCCATTTGTGTCTGGGGGTTAGGGATAATATTTTTAGGTGGTGCGGGGGATGTTTCAAGTCTTTTCCTTCTTGAGTTCGAAGCGTGTAGGTGCCCTCTCTGACTATGCTAGTGACTTGGAAAGGTCCCTCCCAGTTAGGTGATAGCTTTCCCCATTACGCTGGGTGACTTTGTTACCTCAATTTCACGAGTACCGATCTCCGATTGAAAGCTCTACCTCGAACCCTTTTTCATGATGAGCCTTTGCTCTGCAGCATAGTTGACCATCATGAGTCGTGCATCGGCCTCCTTTCCTCGAGTAGATCTGGGTCTATGGCTCGGGTAAGTTGATTATTACGCTTTCATGTGTGTTACACGATAGCTAGGCAAGGCCATTTCTACCGGGATCATAGTTTCAGATCCATATGTGAGTGCAAATGGAGTTTCCCCGGTTGGTCCTCGGACAGTGGTTCTGACTGCCCACAGGGCTGACGGTAGTTCTTCTGCCCATTTTCCTGCTCTCCCTTCTAAGTTTCTTCTAAGGGCGTGCAGTACTTGCTTGTTCCTGGCTTCGGCTTGGTCGTTACCTTGTGGATAAGCTACAGATGACTGTCAGTGTTTGACACTCAAGCGCGCACATTCCGCTGTAAATTTGTCTGAAAATTGGGTGCCGTGATCGAAGATGATTGCTCGAGGGAGTCCGAACCTGCACCATACTTGATCGTGGACGAACTTAATGACATTGGCCTCTGAAATCTTAGCCAAGGATTTTGCTTCGATCCACTTAGTAAAGTAGTCTATGGTGACCACTGCATATTTGTATTTGCCTTGTGCTAGGGGGAATGGGCCGATCAGATCGATTCCCCACATATCGAAGGGCCAGGCCACAACGACTGGGGTTTGCATTGTGGATGGAAGCCTTGGTATGTCCGCGTACCTCTGGCTCTTGTCACATTCGCGGACATACTTTTCTGCATTCCTTCTGAGGGTTATCGGTAGTAATTTCGCTCGCGAGGACCCTCTGCCGAGCTCGTGTGCAGGGTGGCCTGCTTCCTCCCCTCCATGTACTTCATACAGAACACCCTCAGTTAATTCTGGGGGTACACAGCGGAGCATAGGTCTGACCTTAGATCGCTTGTACAGGATTCCCCCTACCACTGAGTAGCGACAGGCTTGGCTCCGGACTGTTGTGGCTTTGACTTTGTCTACGGGCAGAATTCCCTACTCGATATAGTCTCTGTAGTCATCAATCTTGCTTCTGGTCGCTGGCTCGATCTCCATGACTGTTGGCCTATCGATGGCTGGGGTTTCCAGGTGTTCAATCATTACTGAGGGATTTAGCAATGCCAGGTTTGCCTCAGCGATCTTTGACAAGTAATCTGCTCGCATGTTGTCTGCTCGATCAATTCTATTGATCTCCCAAAACTTGAAATTCTTCAAGATTTCTTTAACAAGCTCGCAATATTTGACCAGGGTAGGGTGATGCACCATATATTCCCCCTGGACTTGGTTCACTACTAGTTGTGAATCCGAGTACACTGTGACCGCTTCTACGCCCATGTCGGCTGCGAGCTCAAGACCAGCGATCATCGCTTCATACTCGGCAACGTTGTTTGAGGCGGGGAACTTGAACCGAAGAGCTAGCTCAAACTCTATGATCTCGTTGGGCGCTATGAGAAGGATGCCAGCTCCGCTTCTAACTTTGCTCGCTGCCCCATCCACATAAAGATCCCAACAGTAGGCTGGCCGAGGTTGTGGCAACTGTCTTTGCTCGGGCTCTGTTGGCTGCTGGGCCTCAGGATCCTCCCTCTGAGTGAAGCTTGTTTCAACCAAGAAATCAGCTAGAGCCTGAGCTTTGATTGCTCGCCTGGGCAAGTAGTCTATGTGGAACTCTGTGAGCTCAATAGACCAGTTGAGCAGTCTGCATGATGTATCAGGCTTGTGCAGGACTTTGCGCAGTGGTGCGTCTGTGTATACTATGATTACATGTGCAGAAAAATAAGCCCTTAATTTTCGGGCAGCTATGACAAGCGAGTAGGCTAATTTTTCTACATTAAAATAACGACCCTCAACAGGACTGAGGGCCTTAGATACATAGTACACATGTTTTTGAATATCTAATTCCTCCCTAACTAACAGCGCCCACGCCACAGTGGTGGGCTGCTAAATATATATAAAGGCTCACCGAGCACGGGGCTGCTAAGGAGAGGTGGTTTGCCAAGATATTCCCTGAGCTGCTCGAGGGCCTTGGCACAGTTTTCGTTCCACTCAAAACCCTTATTGCCGCGCAGAACCTTGAAGAAAGGGAGGCACTTTTCCGCTGAACGGGAGATGAAGCGACCCAAGGCAATGACCCTGCCGTTTAACTGCTGGATGTGTTTGATGCAGTAGGGCTGCTCCATGTCGAGTAAGGCTTGTATCTTCTCCGGGTTAGCCTCTATACCGCGCTGGTTGACCATGAACCCAAGAAACTTTCCTACTCTGACCCCGAAGGCGCACTTGCTCGGGTTTAGCTTCATGTTATGTTTGCGCAAATTGGCAAACGTTTCTGCCAAGGCAAGAGTGTGGTCGCGGCCCTTTGTCTTGATGACCATGTCATCTATGTACGCCTCCATGTTTCTGCCGAGCTGAGAGCCGAAGACTTTGTTGACCATGCGTTGGTAAGTGGCCCTCAGCATTTTTTCCCGAAGGGCATCATCTTAACAATAGAGACCCCCCCAATTTGCCAGAAGGTCTTCGCCTTGTCTTGCTCGTTCATTCTGACCTAGTGATATCCCGAGTATGCATCCAGGAAACTGAGCATTTCAAACCCGGCTATGGAGTCGACGAGTACATCTATGCGGGGCAATGGGTAGCAGTCTTTCGGGCAGGCTTTGTTGAGGCTTGTGAAGTCCACGCATATCCGCCATTTGTCGTTGGCCTTCTTGACCATTACCACATTTGCCAGCCAGGTCGGGTACTGAATCTCCTTGATGATGTCAGCTTTCAGAGCTTCTCGACCTCTACTTTGATAGCTACATTTTTCTCAGGGGAATATTGCCTTGGCCACTGCTAGATAGGCTGAAAAGTAGGATTAACGTTCAGGTCGTGACGGGCAATACTCTCACTGTTACCCTGCATGTCCTCGACTGTCCAGGCGAACACATCCAGACTGTTCTTTAGCAGCTCAATCAATCTTTCCCGAGCTTCGGGAGGCATGGCCTTCCCGATTTTGATTTTCTCTCGCTCGGTAGGGATTGATAACTACTCTTCCAGCTTCGCCTGCAGTCAATATCGGGCTCATCGCGATTTCTGGTGTCCATCTCAATGTCTTGTGTCTCAGGGCGCTTAGCCTTACGCCTAGAGGGCTCTGGGGCCGAGGCTTGCTCGGGGACCTTTATTTCCATGGGATCAGCGGCTTCAGAAGTTTCCCCGAACTCGATGTTGTTTATGGGGACAAAGGCTGAAGCAGTGTCGGTGGGAACCTCATTCTTAGGAGCCGCTATAGCCTGATCGGAAAGGTCCACGATCATTTTCGGAGCCGCTACAGTCTGGTCAGGAATGTCCACGATCAGTTTCTGTTTCTTCCGTTGGGATTCCCGGACATATTCCCACATTGCCGGGGGCTTACTGTTAAGGATGCCCACTCCATTCTCAGTGTAGAATTTAGCCTTCTGGTGGGGAATGGAGGTGACCATCTGAAATTTGCCCATTGCTGGAGCGCCCAAAATACAGTTGTACGCTGATTTCAGGTCGATCACTAATAACGTGATCATTTCTATCCGGGTTTGAGCCCCATCACCCATGAATACCTCCAGCTCGATGGTACCCTTGACGCTCACCTGGTGATTAGTGAATCCCTCAAGCTTTCCCAGATAAGGCTTGAGACTGGCATCTGACAGTTCCAGTCCCTTGAAGCAAGAGTAGTACATGATGTCTCTGCATGCCCCAATATCAATTAGAACCCTATGAACTTGCCAGTTGTTCACCAAACAGGAAATAACCAGCAGTTGCTCGAATGCCAAGGGGGTGCTTGCCAACTCGCTGCGGGTAAAACAAATGCTCTACTGTCCTGCCCGCTGTATCGCTGGTGTGTTGACAGCCTTAGACAAAGAATAAATGTGCTTCCCGAGCTGTGTGTTGGATGGAAGCTCCTCCTGAATCATATTTATCACCCCTCGAATCTGAGGGGTCTGGCCGCCTCTTCCTCTTAGGGGTCTTCATTGGTCATTGTTTGCGTTATTTCCCGCGCCCTGATCCCTTTTAAAGCGGTCCAACTTGCCCGCATTGATCAGTTTTTGAATCTCCCGCTTCAACACAATGCACTCTTCAGTGGTATGGCCATTACCATGATGGTAATCGCAGTAGTTTGTGTTGTCCCTGGTATGAGCGAGCTCACGATCAAGTGGGTAAGGGACAGGCAGCGCGTCCCCCACTTGGAACATGATTTCTTCCCGCGTAGTGTTTAGCGGGATAAACTGAGCCACCCTGAATCTTTGCTGGGGGTGGTTATTCTCTTCCTATCTCTGTTCGAGCGGTGGTTGCCCTCCGGGCTCTGGTCAGCTGGCGTGGTTGAGCTGCCCTGAGCCTTGTCTTTATTTTTGGCTTTGTCGGTCTTAACGCTCTCAGTTGAGCAGAAGAGATATGAACTCGCTAGCAGCTCTGCTTTGGAAGCCCCCGGGTTCATTTCTAGCATTGTCTTCAGTGGCCCTGCCTTCATGTTGTTGAGATAGCAAAAAGTGATCTCAGGGTCATTGGTCGCGGTCACCTGATCGAGCATCTCCTCGAATCTCTTCAAGTAGCTGTTGTACGATTCGTTGTCACCCCGCTTAATCTTGGTAAGGTCGAAGCGATTTTTAGGGGTTGGGCCTGCAGTGCCGAATTCTTCCAAAAATATTTCCCAGAGCGTTGCCTAACTATCAATCGATCCACGGGGAACTCTGCCCAACCAGGCCTGTGCCTTTCCTTGAAGGGCTCCCTCAAATGCCCGCATTTTCAGGGCTTCCACATCGGTGACCATCCGTATCTATGCCTCAAATGATCGGAGCCAATCACTTGCCCGCGTCTTCCCGAAGTATTTTTCGAATTGTGGGAAGATAACCCCTTGCACGGATGGTGCATTCTCGATCTCTGGAGTGAACGGGCTGCCTTCCAGCTGTTTGGTGGCCCCATTGCCGGGCTTAGCCACAACTAGGTTGGCCATTTGTTTGGCCATGTCCCTTTTCATGGCTTCCATTCTCTCGGACAGCTGCCTCTCCGCGTCTATCGTGAGTCTGGAGGAACGAGCAAGGTCTGATTGGTCGCTACGCACCCGCAGACAAAAGGTGGGCTCATGAGAAGCTTCCTGCTCAACACGCGCTTTATATCTTGGCCGATGTGCCTCTGCTTCCACGAACTCGCGAGCCCTACGGCGGCCATGACTTTCCTCTCGAACACACCGGCACGGTGTTCCTGCCGATGATGGTGTCCGTGAGAGTGATTCTGACGGTTGTATCTACTATCAGCCTGGTCATCTGCTTGCTTTACCGCCTCAGCCCTTTTAGACGGTACATGAATGACGGAGGGGATCCGTCGGCTCGGAGCGGGCAAACGTTGGGAGGCATGGCCATCGCCAACAAGTGTCGACATCGAGAGCTGCAAGACTGTACCGGCATGGCCCAAGGCGAGCAGTTGTTGGTTAAGTGCATACATTTTGTTATAGTACTCCGCCTGAATCTGCAGAGCAGCAGCTTGTTGGTCAGGGCTTTGCCCGGGTAGACTCACGTGGCTATCCTGACCATTTTCTCGTTGGCGATTCAATTTCATTCGGAGATCTAAAGTGCGAGCATCGCGCTTTTCATTGATGACATGCCTAGCGTCACACTGGCTTGCATGGCTTTGACTATCGTGCTGGGACAGCTGTTCTTCCACATATGGCACGCCATTGCCATGAGTCGCATGCCAAGCAGCCACCTTTTGATTTCTAGTTTGTACCCCTTGGGGTGCCTTTGGTGGCAGATCCTTGGTGCCAGCCTGATGGTTACTGGCAGTGACATGATGCTTGCTACCTTTTCCAGCCATTGCAACAAGAAGAAACTGAGAACTTACACCGAAAAACTTGAGAGAAGTGTTGAGACTTCGTTCTCGGCAACGGAACCAAACTGATGCGACAAAATCATAGCTTGGGCTGTCCGTGTGTTGGGTAGGATATCTGGGCTTGGATCGGCTTCCTTGAACCTGGCTAAGAACACAAGAAAACCTGAGTGGAAGTGCAAGGTCGGGCCTCGCGAAACCCCTCCGGCTTGAGAGTAAGTATCGTGTGTAGGTCTGAAAGCAATTTGACATAGTGCCCAGGCTCAAGAAAGTGTGCGTACATTGTTAATGGCTTATGGAGAGGTATTTATAGGCCCCCAATGTGGTTGAATCCGTCTAGGATTCAGTTTCCATAGTTACCTAATCAATCAAGGAGGGAATCCCTTTATTTTAGGCATGATAGGCGGCTGGCCGCCTAGATGTAGGAGCAGATAAGGTAAGTGCCCTGCTCAAATATGGAAACCTTTGACTTGTCTTGAAAAGCAAGCCTCCGGTGCTTCCTGCTTGATATGTACCTGGCCGAACAGGGCTCTGCCAGGCTGTTCAACGTGCACTGTTTCTAAACTTAGCATAAATCCAAGGGGTGGCCCCTGGTCGGGCAAGCAAGGCCGATGCTCGACCAGGTTTGGGTGGGACGAATCTGATCACTTGCTCTATA
This sequence comes from Codonopsis lanceolata, assembly GCA_013146195.2. Lineage (NCBI taxonomy): Eukaryota > Viridiplantae > Streptophyta > Magnoliopsida > Asterales > Campanulaceae > Codonopsis > Codonopsis lanceolata. The sequence continues at coordinate 28,156,695 of CM028380.1, read as the reverse complement.
TGATAGTGGTTCCCGGGCATGGCCCCTGGTCGGACAGGCAAGGCCTATGCCCGGCCAGGTTTGGACGGGAGTTACACTGCTCGCTGCTTGATGATTCCATTACTTTGCTCGCTAGGGTGCTGGGCCCCATATTCATCGTGCTCATGACCGGCACGTGACGATAGCTCGTGCCTTGCTCGTGACCGGGTTTGGGTCGGGCATATCAAAGTCCTTGACTCAACGAGCTTGATAAGTTCGGGGTTGAGATTCTAATCTGTAGAAACTCACATAAATTAGATTTACTTAAAACCATTAAGTTAAAACCAGCTAGTTTAAAATACTTATCCAAAATCCTCAAATAGGTTCTAAACTTAGACTTGTTACACTTTGCTTAAGCAACTTACAATCTAGTGTCACTCTATATGCCTATCGCATAAGTCATTAGCAGCTAGCAGCTGCTAATACTCAATGCCAACACCTACTTATACTCTAAGTTTCTACCTACTAAATAACTCTGTACGCATTTGAAAAAGATCTGACCTTCATGCGCTTAGTATACAATATTATTTTGGTAAACTTTTTCAAACAAAAAAACTATTCGCATGTCATGTCAATAGAAGACTTCCGTGCATGACAGAAATGTTCTTTGTATACCCATAACCTAGCTAACCACTCTATTTAATATTTCATGCTAGGAAATGCCCTTTGTCTCTTATAGTCTTCCAGAATTTCTGGGCATTCAATGGAACATCATTTCATCAAGAAATTCAAGATGCAACCTAACTCTCTCAAACAACTACAATTATGGATTTATCTATAAATGGTTTGAAGCAAGAATTGAAGACCACAACCCTTCGCAATAGTACGTGCTCAAGCTTTCTTAAATCAAAATTTCTCTACAACACTCAAAAAGAGACAAACACGTCGAAGCTCTCATTCAAACAAAGAACTTCGAATCTTTCCTTGAAGAGCTTCTTCTCCAAAACATTACAAGTCAGTTTCTTTTATAGATATTCTTTTCTAGTTTCTGTTTTGAGCAATCTCTGATGCTCTGTTCCTTCATTCTTTCAAATCCTTAAAGGATCACAGATTGTTGCACGAGTTTGATTCTTACTAGATCAAACTCCTCAAACATTGGTTTTTGTTGTACACTGATCCGTTAGTGATCACTTAGCATATATATAATCTTAGTGCACTTCAAAATCCAAGTTTGACCAACTTGGTAGTGGACGTAGCATTTTTAACACTATAAACCACTCAAAATATTATGTTCTGTCTACCTGCTGTTTTTACTATTCATACACTTAAGCAACTCATATATACTTAAGTGTTTAACAGTTACAGCCTTGAGTTCTTTACTTAGTTGATCTTATATACTGTTTTTCAATTCAGGCCTATACTTAAGTGATCAAAAGAAAACCAAACAAAACTGCTCTTTTTAGTTCAACAGCTGTTACCTGCTGATTTTACATCAGCTGCTGAAAACTTATATTTTTCGCTGTAACTTTTGAAGGATTTCAAAACAACTCTCAAAGTTTTTAAAAGGCTATTCACACCCCCCCTCTAGCCTTATTTCGTTGCCAATTGGACTTACAATTGGTACAAGAACCTAATTTTTTGAAAGATATATTTTTTCCAAGTTTAACAACTTGAAAGATTGGTCATGGCAACTTTAACAGCTTTTCAATCAAACAATGTCACACAAGTACCTATTTTCGATGAAGATCACTTTGATATATAGAAAGAAAGGATTACAAGATATATGAACAACATTGATAAAAGATTGATGGAATGTATCAAAAATGGCCTCATGCTACCAATGAAAGTAAAAACTAATCTGGGTAAATCTTCTTCTGCAGACGATGATACTATAAATCACTTGTTGCTGATGAAGAAGAATATGTACTTAAACCTCAAGGAAGATAAAGTACAAGATGAGTTAAATGCCAATGCAATACACATTCTTTCAAGTGTTGTTCGAGATGAGAACTACAAAAAAATATATGATTGCAAAATAGCCAAAGACATATGTGAAGCTCTTGTTGAATATGTTGAAGGAGATTAAAATACTAAGGATAACAAGATGTATGACTGTATACAAGAGTTTGATGCATTCAAGAAAGATCCAAAGGAATCACTCAAGAAGCCTATGACAGGTTTTTTGAGGTAAGTAATAGATGCTCCTCTCTTGGTAAAATCTATAGCATAAAATATTTAAATATGAGGTTTCTTAACATTTTAGGAAGTTCATGGCATTTCAAGGTAATTGCCATAAAGGAAGCAATAGACTTAAACAAAACTCACATACGTAGTCTTGTTGCCGGTCTCAAAATTTATGAGAAAGAAATTGTTAAAACTCAAGAAATTGAGAAAAGTTTAAATGCATCTCTTTACATGCTCAACACGAAAATCCAGAAGCCTCCACATCTCAGTTAGACGATGACTTTGATGAGGATGAGTTTTCTACATTTGCCAAACAGTTTAGAAAGTTTAAATCTTTCAAAAGAAATTTTCGAAAACCTTCTCCAAGTTTTCAGAAATCTTCCTCAAACTTCCAAAGACCTTCTTCTTCAAACTATCAACAGCCTTACTTCAAATCCAATGAAGAAAAGGATGAGAATGAAAAACTCTTATGCTTCAATTGTAGAAAACCTGGACACTATGCATCAAACTGTTCAACTACCAAAAATGAGTATTACAAAAGAGTTCCCAGAAACTTTGAGAGGCAAAAAGGGTTAGTTGTTGAAGATAAAAATTTAGCAACTTGGATTAAAATAGATTCAGATGATGAATCTGCTGATTTTGTACAAGAAGGAAATCTTTGTCTTGTTGCAGAATCAATTATATATGATTCAGAAAATGAGCATTCAAATTCTTTTATTGATTCTGATGATGAGCCTTTATTCTCACCTATTACTAATCATAGATTGTCCAAGGTCATCCAACTTGAACAGTTTGTGATTTAGAAAATTGGAAATAATTTCTATAAACAAAGCATTAATAGTCAACCTGACATGAAAGTAAAGTCAACTTCTCCAAGGACTACTGAAATTGTTAGAGTCAATCAGTCAAAACAGTAGGAGGAGAAAACTTCAAACAAAAAGGTTGATGATCTGATGGATCAAATGCAAAAGATGTATTCAAAGTTTGAAACTCTCCAAATAATACACACATCTTTGTCTGCTGATTTTAAAAGTGTTTCTGATGAGAACACTAAGCTACAAAAGATCAATGAGCTATATAATGTTCAGCAGAATAAATTGCTGCAACTTAAAAGCTTAAATGAACAGTATGAAACTCAAGCTAGAGTCTCAACAGCTCAAATAGCTGATCTTGTAAACAAGAATCAACAACTGACCAATGTTGTTGATACTTACTCAAAATCAAAAGCTGCTGTTGAAACCATCATCAGTCAGCAGAAAGATGATGAAGATCAACATGAGCTTTGAGTTTCAAAAGCTGATGAATACAGTGAGATCAGACAGTCAAAAAATGATTCAAATGTTATGCTAAAAAAGGATAAATGACCAACTTATAGCAAAGTTAGTTATGGTTATCCTAAGAATCAACTCAAAAAATATCTCAACAAAAAGGAGAAGCTGAACAATGACAACTCTCAGTCTTCTGCTCAAACTCCTCAAGCTGTATCAGCTAGTAAAACAGCTAATGCGCATCCACCTGCTGTCAAACATCAGTCAGCTACAGAAAGAGGAGGGATCAGAAGGAAGGAAGTTAACAGGTTCAAGCATATCAATTTTGTTGTTGTTAAGACCTTTGAGCAGACTCAAGCTGAACAAGAAAAATCACCCATAATGATTGACCCACCTGGTTTTCACAAGTGCAAAATTTGTTCTACTCTTGGTCATCAATATCATGAATGCATGTTTAGATTAAATCCTACTAATAAAGCCAAACTGCTTAAACTAAGGCATGTCTGGCTACCTAAGAAAGCTAACCCTCTGGACCAAAATTTATAAAGGGTACCATGTTTTATTCACATTTTAGATATGTTTCATGGTAAATGACAAATCAACTGATATATGGATAATAGACAGAGATATGACAAGATCAGCTAAATTACTTACTGATATCATACAAGCTAAAGGACCTGTTGTCATATTTGGATGCAATTCCAAAGGAAAGACCATAGGTTATGGATCCATTGTAAGGGGATCCATAAAAATTGATAATGTTTTTCTGGTACAAGATCTACAACCTGCTGAGTATATCATAGTTCTGTGGCAAAGGTATAGGTTGTTCCTTCTCTTCCACTCACTGCTTTATTAAAGACAACATCTCAAATGAAGTTTTATTATCTAGGACTAGAAAAAGAAATATTTTTGCTATTGACTTATTTTCTATTGAATCCAAAACTCAGATTTATCTTGTAACAAATAACTTCTCAAAAACTTCATGGATGTGGCATAAAAGACTTTCACACTTAAATTTTAAATATCTTTCAAAACTTTCAAAAGGAGTCTTAGTGAATGGTCTGCCACAAGTAAATTTTCCTACTGATAAGAAATGCAAAACATGTATTTTAGGAAAATTAACAAAAACATCTTTCAAACCCAAACCATGTCTTTCTACCAATAGAATACTTGAATTATTGCGTATGGATTTGTTTGGACCAATGTCTACTTCAAGCTTAGGTGGAAGCAGGCATACCCTAGTTATTGTTGATGATTATTCAAGGTACACATGGGTTGAAATGATGCATTCCAAAAATGAAACTTATGGTATACTCAATGTATTGTTCAAAAATCATATATGTCTAAATACATATATGAATTGGTACCTTGTTACGTTAAATGTTAGTTTCAGATGAATTAATGAACTTGAGGTGATTGTACGCGTGGGTAGGATTATTGTTGCTAAGTAATTCAAGATAAGAAATTATACATCTTTTAGGTCTCCGATCTTTTAAGTATCATTCGTTAGGTTCTCATTAAATTCCTTGACATTCATATTCTTTTGAAACGTATGCCGACTTCGGGTCGGTAATTGAATTTGAACTCCGTCGCATGCACTTCTTTTGAAAATCATAAATTTTACTATTGTTAATTCTCACATAATTATCGAGCTTCATTTGAGATGTTCGTTTGATATGCAAAGTAAAATTTTTGCGATGCATAGCTTTGTTGTAATATTGCATTCTTTGAAATTTTACCATGATCACTAAGTCGGTTACATGTTTATCAAATTACTGATTTTATCGAATATCACTTGATTAGTGGATATGATTATCGAACAATTGAATTTATCGAATGCCACCTAGCTAGTGGTATGGTTATCCGGATATACCAATTTTATCAAACTATCAAACTATCGAAACTCTTCGGAGTAAATATTTGAATTACTTATGTAATCATGAGATTCTATGAGTAGTCAATTGTTTTCAATCGGTATGAGACAGTTGGTTACTCGAGTCACCTTTGTACGTTTATTTTCATTTAGATTCTTATTCACTTAAATCGAAATTTGATAATTGTTTCCGCTTATCGATATTTGAACAATGAATTTTGAATACTTAAAATATCTCTCTGATTTGTTTCTGGTCAACTCCTCCTTAGTAACCGGAGGGGTTGTATATGATCTTACTGAACATTGTTCGCTCACCCCTTTATACTCTTCTTTCTCAAGTAATGAGAAAGATTTATTAGATGATTTCGGTCCGGGTAGATCAAGATGACGGTTTCCGAGAATTTTGAATCCAGTCTTTTCTTATTGAATCACTTGATAGTACATTGAATAAATTATAGACTCATGTTAAGTATTAGATAAATTTTGTATTAAATTACTTTTGACTTTAATCAAGGATGTTCAAGATTTAATTATTATGAGATTTGGAACATTTATGATTTAAATTATGATTGTTAGTGACGTGGCCAAATTGTGAGACCGCGGCGTCGGTACCAAATTTGGGACGTTACAGATGCCTAGGATTTGCTGTTCACTTCGCCTGCAGTTGTTTTGTCTTCTGTGTCATTCTTCATAGAGACTTCTGGATCATTCATACTGTCACTGGTCTTCAGTTCTTTCTCAAACTTCTTAGGACTAGATGATTCCTGTTCAATGGCATGAACAACAGAACAGTGAATTGAATTTTATGTCTATAATTTTATGTCACATATATACGTGTATTTATGTGGGAAAAAAAAACACAAAATATTCATTAATAATGGAGATGACATAACAAACATTTCTCACATTGTTAATTGTTTCCACATGATCCACTATATTTAGTTCATATTCTCATATTAATTGTATTTTGTCTACACTGTTTTCATTGTAGCAAGTTCACTGTACCATATAGTACTCATGGCGTATAAATATATGGAAATGACACCTCCTCACTATTGATTATTTCTCCTTTCACCATAAATGTTTATATTTACAATTGGTAATACTTGGACCACTTTCATTTTGCATCAAAATATGGGTACTCTGTGACGTGACACACTCTCATTTGCTGGAAAGCTGGGACCCACAAAATGTCTAACCAATGAGAGTATGCCACATCATAGAGTACCCATATTTTGGTGCAAAATGAGAGTGACCCTAGCATTGCCCTTTACAATATCACATTCAAGGATTGCATTAAAAAAAAACTTAAGAGCATCCACATTGTTCAAAATTCTTACACAACTTATTAGCTGGGTCCCACTGCGACTTACACACTTTTCTCTTCTTAACCCACTTAAGAATATATCTCCCAATTGTATAATATTCCCAGTTTGACTGATCATGGCCATGACATTCCTAGCAGAATTCAAAAAGTGCATCCCACTTCACAAGCCATACGTAATGTATTTGATGGGATGTCAACAAGAAGAAAAGGTAAGGTAGACTATAGGAAACTTGCTTGTTTGTCCACTCTTGAGTATGAAGAAATACATGCCTCATGTTTTGTGTCTACCATTGAACCTAAGAATGTGCATGAAGCTCCAAAAGATGAGAGTTTGATCAATGCCATGCAAGAAGAGCTTGATCAATTTGCTAAGAATGATGTTTGGTACCTTATTCCTAGACCCACTTCCGTGAATGTTATTGGAACTAAATGGATTTTCAAAAACAAATCAAATGAAGTGGGAGAGATAATAAGAAATAAAGCAAGACTTGTGGCTCAAGGGTACATACATGTTGGGGGGTGGATTTTGATGAAACCTTTGCTCCTGTTGCCCGCATTGAGTCCATACGTCTGCTTCTTGCCATTGCATGTTTTCTTGATATTACTCTTCAACAAATGGATGTGAAGAGTGCTTTTTTAAATGGTATTCTTGAAGAAGAAGTTTTTGTGGAACAACCAAAAGGTTTTGAGGATCCCCATAAACCTAATCATGTTTTTAAATTAAAAAAGGTCTTGTATGGACTCAAACAAGCTCATAGAGCTTGGTATGGGAGACTTACATACCATCTTTTGAAAAGTGGGTTTAAAAGGGGAGAGGTGGACAAAACTTTTTTATTCAAAAACAAGATAAACATATTCTGATTGAACAGATTTATGTTGATGATATTGTGTTTGGATCCACCTCTAAGTCCTTGGAAAAATATTTTGTGAATTGTATAACTTCCACCTTTGAGATGAGTATGGTAGGAGAATTGACTTTTTTCTTAGGAATTCAGATAAAACAATTGCATGAAGGGATGTTCATATCTCAAGCCAAGTATGCTCTTAACTTGATGAAGAAATTCAGTCTTGAGAATGGAAAACAAAAGAAAACCCATATGGGTACATCCAATAAACTTTGCAAAGATGAAAAATCTGAAAGTATTGACCATACATTGTATACGAGCATGATAGGAAGTCTGCAATATTTGACTGCCACCCGTCCAGATATCATGTATAGTGTGTGTTTGTGTGCTAGATATCAAGCAAACTCTAAAGTCTCTTATTTGAAAGCTGTCAAAAGAATAATTAGATATGTTGGTGAGACTTGTGCTATGGGGTTGTGGTACATAAAACACACTAATACCAATCTTGTTGGTTTTAGTGATACTGATTGGGCTGGTAGTGTTGATGACACGAGGAGTGCATCTGGTGGATGTTTTTATTTGGGAAACAACTTGATCTCTTGGTTTAGCAAAAAACAAAATTGTGTTGCCCTCTCCACAGCCGAATCTGAATACATTGCTGCTAGGAGTGGGTGTACACAACTTTTATGGATGGACCAAATGATCAAGGATTATGGTCTACACAGCAATGTGTTAACCATGTATTGTGACAACACCAGTCCTATAAGTATAGCAAAAAATCCTGTTAAACACTCTAGAACTAAGTACATTGATATAAGACACCATTTTATTAGAGACTTGGTTGAACAATGTATTATTTGCATTGAACATATAGGAACAGAAAATCAATTGGCTGATATCTTTTCTAAGAGTCTAGATTTTGAGAGATTTATAAATCTTAGGAAATCTCTCGGTATGTGTGCTATGTGACCCTTCATTCACTATATATATATATTAGGCATCTTGGATGAATATTTAGGGGGGCACACTAGTTTCATCTCTTATGTTTTTGTACCCTTGTTTGTTGTCCTGGATTTGCATTCAAAATCAGTTGTGATTTCATTGTTCTGATTCTCCTCACTCTCTCCCAAATTTTTGCTGTTGAAAAATATTAAGCCCACAAAGGAAAGAGCTACTGATCGATGTCTTATTTTAATTATTTTCCTTGCAAGTGGACAAGACTATTGGAGAATAGTTTTGGGAAACAAGGGTCGAACCACCGAGACAAGAAGATCACAGATAGCACAATTTATTGATAGCAAATTATTAATCTAAGCGGGTTTTTATATTGATTTTAATCTAAACTAATTATTATTATTCTGTTGTTTAACTAATTAGCAGCAATCACAATTTATGAAGATCTTATGGCGGATGGAAATCTAGAATTCGGGTTTCACTTGTATCTCATTTATGCTAAATTTAATAAATTATCATTCAATCTCTTGGGTTCGTTCACAAAATATAGATATAGCCTGTCGAATTACCGTTCAGTCTCCATCTTCAAATAATTCATCAATTCTATATCCTAGGCACAAGAACATATGATCTAACTGTCACTTAGGTCATATATGGAACCTGGCCCTAACTTATCACTCTCGTGCATCGATAGATCCAATTTATTTTGATGATGAGCCAGTGTACGACATATGCACATTGATCATGCAGTTATCCGCACCTCTAGACCTTTATTATTCACGAACACATTCATTTGTTCAAAGTGAAATAATATAGGGATTGATAATCACCACAATCAACAAGGATTGAATGAATAAAAATATAGATTAAAGCATAGATTTGATACAAGTTACCTCCCTCCTCCTAGATTAATGAAGATTTAGTTCATCCTTGAAGATGAACAACACATGGAGATGAATGAATTCATGAATCGATCTTCAATACTTGTAATTACAATGACTAATTATGTTATACAACCTAAAATCTATTCTAAAGCTATAAAAAACTATTTTCTAGCCGTCTCCAGTCGTCCAATGCTCTAGCTACCGACCTCTATTTATACCATGGAGTTGTAGGGCAATTAGATCTCTTGTGAAAACACAAATCTGGGAATTCTGACTACCTTGCGACCGCAAGGTCCTTGATTTCTCCGGGGTTTGATTTCTGTAGTTTCTGCCTACCTTGCGGAGGCAAGGTAGATAACACCTTGCGACCGCAAGGTGTCCAGTCTTGATCTTCCCCGTTTAATCTTCAATTTTCTCTTTGGCCCCTTCTCGGAATTTTTACCAAAAAGCCTTATGATCTGTATACTTTCACCTAAAACCCTGAAACTCACAAAATCACTTAAAAACGCATATCAGTAGCCAAAAGCCTCGTGGAATCGCTCAATTTAAGTCATAGAAGTATAGGAAATCGACGTATAAAATACATCGATGAAATACCCCCAAACTTAAACTTTGCTCGTCCACGAGTAAACAATACTTATAATTACAAAAGCATTTAAACTAACAAAAATAACGAAAATCTTTTTGGAGGGCGACACTATTTACAGTCCTCTAGAAACCCACAAACTCAAGGAGACTCTTACGAGTGACTCAACTATGCAGATAAATACAAAAACTAATAAATACAAAAGCAGATAAAAAATTAAACTAAAAATAAAACAAAAAAATATTTTTGGCTTCAACCTCAAGTTATAATAGCATGGCATAACAAAGCAGTCTCAGTCCGATGCTCACCACATATGTGCAGACTTAGTCACATAAAACCAACTGACTTTTTCTTAAAACTGCTAATACTCTTAATTTCTCCGTGAGTGTGTGATCACCAGTCTTAGAGAATATCTTAACTAAAACAGTTTTATTAAGCTAAGCACCACATTCATATGAAAATTAGAATTCAATTAAAACCAATGCATCATGAAGTATGAGATCTATCATCCAAACCCGGTCTATTACAGAAAGAGAGGTCACCAAGGATTTCAAAAACTTATACATCCATCCCATGTACTTCTATGTATGACATACAATGCTCTCCTATCCCAATTACTTGTAATAGCTAAGATTATGCTAACACAGTGAGCGTTTGGCGAATAATATGAACATGAAATGTTTGATCAATTCTATATGACTCACTTAGCAGAGAAAACACGCACAAGCATTGGCAAGAAGATCATTAGGTCTTTATTAGCTTGTAATGTAAGGCCAAGGTGATGGGGGATTTGATGGAAAAGGATTGGAATTCAAAGTGAGAGAGTAAGACTACCCTTTATCCCTCATACTTCCAAGCAAAAGGAAGTTTTCCCTTTTTAGGCTAGGACCTGCAAAGACTACAAGTAGGGGGTGGTTTTCTTTTTCTTTTACTTTTCAGTTTTCTTCTTTCCCCCCCCCCCAAACTTGTTTTGGGCAATATATAATCTAAAAATATCTCATCATTTTTTCAGCAATATTTTCTAACATATTTTTTCTTTTGAAAGCTATGCTTTCATTTGGATCTATTTGCACTCTTCTTCTTCCATTTCATTTTTCGTCGATCTATTTTATTTTTTTATTTTTTTGACGGGAAGAAGAAGTCTTCAGAAAACTTGCTTGACTGAAAAATGGTCCCATAAATTTCATTCCCCACCCACATCCTACTCTCTCAAAGGGTAGGCTAAAAGTGTATAGGCTTTTAGGGTTAAGTTAATGTGGGTAATAGAAACAATGTTGAATGGGGGTTTTAATGTGTGCTTAGCACACTCCATTCTTTTTAATTAGGCTCAAAAGGGGACACTATGGATATTTTTAGTAAAGGTAAGAGAATATTTAGGCTCTAACGATCCAAAGATGGCCTAAGTCATTTTTTAATGCCAAATGCTCATGTAGTTTTTAAAGCAAGTAAGGCACACAAAACATCATATCAACTATGGGAATTGTGGGGTTGAATGTTTAGCATCACTGGATTTCACATAAGCATTCGCTAAGACAGATGGTAGGGACAATCGAGACTTACATGCAGACACGGTTCGAAAGTGTGCTTGAGATATATTAGTAAGAAAAATCCAAGGGATCTAACTATCGTGCAATTGACCCTAAGTTACAATTTAATGCAACAATCATGTTCGAATGGCTATGCATCATATTCCTGTGCATATCTTGTTGAAATGAAGTAGGTGCTATAAACTTTATAAAATTATTCTAATTAATCCATAATTATGACTGGTCTGAGTGCATGAAGAATTTGGAGAAAAGTAGGAGTTTCGCAAAATCAAGTAAATTCCAGAAGGATCTACGGACTAGTTATATGGTTCATTGCATTAACTCCTCATCGACTAGTATTACCACACAAAAACTTGAGGATGAAAATTTTAATTTATTTTGTTATTTATTTATTTTTTGGATTTTTTTGGATTTTTGTTTATTTTTAAATTTTTAAGTTTTTTTTTATATAAAGAAAATTGGAGATGTTGATGACACAATTGATGATGGGTCCCCATGGAAGGAATCTACGAGCATCCAAAATTATAGTATTCTGGTCAAGGCAACATCTCCGAAAACAAGAAAAATTCAAAAGCAAGAAAGGCGGGTGAGGAGGAGACACGATAGAGGGAAAAGAAAATTTTCCCCACCCTAAAAACGTAGCCCAACTCCATTCCTCCTTAGGCTAGGACCTGCTAAGACTCTGAGCTTAGAATTCCCCCCCCCCCAAACTTAATTTCTATTTTGTCCCCAAAATTGAGGAATATATGAGAGGCTTGATGGGGAAGGACAAATATCAAAAGGACATAGCAGGCCCACCTAACGAAAGAGGATGAAACTTGGGCCTCGACTCAAGGTGAGTCGGGTGGAAATAACGAACGAGGACGAAACTCGGGGATCGTACCAGGCGGCATCCCATAAAGGTTGGAGATGTTTTGCCCTACAGTGTTGAACCAACCAAACAAATCTTCTTGGTTGGCACGCATAAGTGCCAACTGTTGATTTGCCATGTTGGTTTCGAGGGCCACCTCTTCTAGCCTGTTGGAGATCCCAACTAGCGGGTCCTCCTCCTCTTCTTCGGGTTCCTCCACGTGAGGAACCCTCTCTCGCGGCTAGTGGTGGTCCTCAAACAAAATTGCCCTAGTGATAGCGGGCACCTCTCTTAGCCTCTCCGCGTGTCGAGGCCATCTAACTTCCGCGTCCTTACACAGTCCGGTAATCAAATGCGGGAACGCGAACCCCGCATTTGTGGTACCTCTAATAAGGGTCTTAATTTGGCCATTGATCAGGCGGCCGACATCAACAGACCCACCAGTCATGATGGTGTATATCAGGACGGCCTTAGCCCAAGTCACCGTGTGTTGGTGATTGGTAGGCATAAGGCGGGAGCAAATAAATTTGAACACGGGCTTGGCCGTGTCCAAAAGGAAGAACTCCTCCATGGTGCGTGGACCGAATGATGGGTTGCGGTTTTGGGTTCACACCACACCAGGATGGGAGATGGTCGCATTGACCACCTCAACAGGGATAGGGGGATGAAGGTGGTGGCTGTAGTCGTCGGCACCCTCCGCAAAGTTGGAGGTGCCGTAATACATGTTAATGCTTTGGGACGTAAAGCTAACACTAATGCCCCTAACATTAACAGTCTCAATTACCCCACCGTCTATGCTAATGCGGCCATTAGCATATAACTCACAGACAATAGGCACAATTGCCTTGTTTGGAGACTCAGTCAAAATACCCCACCTACGCGCTATAAATTCATTGTGGAGGCCAAATTCAGCAGCCTTGAATCCCCTCTCGGGAATCAAGGACTTGGAGAGCTTTGCAGCGTATCTCTCCGATGCCTCAAAAGATATGAAGCGGTGGTGGTCATAATTTTGCTCTTCCTCCTCAACAGGGCGAGAAGTAGATGGGCCAGTGTTTCTACGTTTTGGGGCCATTTGTTTGAGCACAAATATAAAAATTTAACAATTAAAAAATATTATTCTTTTAAAATTTTAAAAATTAAACTACCACCTAAAGCATGCAAAAACTATTTTTCTACGTAATTTTTCTAACACCCTAGCATGCAATTATTTTGTACGTAAAAAATGAAGGAGGGGTTAGAGTTACTTGTTTATTGCCGCTTAAAGGTGGAGAGTCGCCGGATTTTGAGCTTTTCCGCCGGCAAAAATGGATGCTTCACCTTTCTTCAAACTTCAAATGGCTTGCAATGGAGGATGAAGGTGGGAGGGAAGTTGAAGGGGTGAGTACCTTAAAGATCGGGCCGAATTTGGAAGGAGTTTCTTGAAGAATCTCGCCTGAAATTGGAAGGATGGATGACTGTTGCTGCTCGCTTGAAGAAGGAGGGGAAGTTTTCGGTGATCTGCTGAAGGAGCCCTGCGTACTCTTTTATAAAGGCACCTTGCGGTCGCAAGGTGTCTTTTACCTTGCGTCCACAAGGTAGGCAGTCAGAGCGGTTCTGATTCCCACGTGCTGCATGATGCCGTTCACGTTACCGGTATTTATGGGGACCTTGCGGTCGCAAGGCCTTGAACACCTTGCGTCCGCAAGGTTGGCAGATTGCACCTCCTTTGTTTCCTTTTCATCCTTTTTATCAGTTTTACATTCAGGTCCATCCGTTAAGTTCCGTTACTTCCGTTACTTTCCTGCATTTTAGAATTTCTACAAAAACTCTAAACTAAAAATATTAGCAACATATAAATACAATATTAAGATGCTTTTCTCCCCCAAACTTGGATTTTGGTATATTTAATTTCAAAATTAAATGTCCAAAATTAAATTTTACGGAGAATAGCATATTTTAATTAACTACAAAAGCAATTAAAATTCATCATAGTGGGTTGCCTCCCACTTAGCGCCTTTGTTTAACGTCTTTGGCTCGACCCAACTGCAAACCTAATCATCGGGTGGTGCATTGTCAACTAGACGAATCAATTCAATTGTTCGTTCGACTGACATTGGTTCAAGATATGGCTTGAGTCGGTGTCCATTAACTTTAAAGACTTCATTGGTTCTTGGATTTCTTATATCAATTGCTCCATGAGGATAAATTCGGACAATTGTGAAAGGATCAGACCACTTAGATTTTAATTTTCCAGTGAATAACCTAAGTCTAGAATTAAAAAGTAAAACTTTCAATCCTGGTCGAAACATTTTATTGGCCAATCCCATGTCATGGTATTTCTTGGTCTTTTCTTTATATGTTTTAGCATTCTCGTACGAATTTAGCCTATGTTCCTCTAACTCATTTAATTGAAACAATCTTTCCTCACCGGCCAATGTTAAATCTAAATTTAAGTCCTTGACAGCCCAATAAGCTTTATGTTCAATTTCAACTGGTAAATGACATGCTTTGCCATATACCATTCGGTATGGACTCATTCCTATCGAGGTCTTGTAAGCAGTTCGATATGCCCATAAAGCATCCTTAAGTTTAGATTCCCAATCTTTACGATTAGGCCTAACGGTCTTCTCTAATACTGCTTTTATTTGCCTATTACTTACCTCTACTTGGCCAAGGTTTGAGGATGATAGGGTGTAGCTAACTTGTGAGTTACACCATGTTTTCTAAGGACATTATTTAATAATTTATTAGTAAAATGCGTTCCTTGATCACTGATTATGGCTTTCGGTACTCCATAACGGGCAAAAAGATCTTCAACGAATTTAACCACAGTTTTTCCATCATTAGTTTTAGTACCTATGGCTTCTATCCATTTGGATACATAATCAACAGCTACCAAAATATATTCACAGTTATTAGAGACGGGGAAAGGACCCATAAAATCAATGCCCCAAACATCAAAGATTTCAACAACCATATTAGTGTGCAAGGGCATTTCGTTTCTTTTTCCTATTCCACCAGTTCTCTGACATTTATCACAAGTTCTATAAAATAAGTCACAGTCTCTAAAAACAGTAGGCCAATATAAACCAGATTGTAAAATTTTTCTAGCAGTTTTATTTCCACTAAAATGACCACCACAAGAGTATTCATGACAAAATTCCATAATACTTTGTTGGTCTTTTTCTGGAACACATCGTCTGATTAAAGAGCCTGAACACATTTTATATAAATGAGGCTCCTCCCAAAAATATTTCTTTGCTTCAGTCAAAAATTTCTTCTTTTGATAGTGATCAAAATCAGGATTTATAATATCAGACACATAATAATTGACAAAATCAGCATACCAAGGGTCTGAATCTTTGACTGCTAAAAGTTGTTCATCGGGGAAGTCTTCATTTACAGGTATTGTATTGTCAAGAAATTGACGTTCCAATAAGGGTGAAAATTCTAATCTAGACAAATGGTCGGACACGACATTTTCGCTTCCCTTTTTATCCTTGATTGTAATGTCAAATTCTTGTAATAATAGCATCCATCTAATTAATCTGGGCTTAGCATCTTTCTTACTCAATAAATATTTTAATGCAGCATGATCAGAAAATATTATTACTTTTGATCCTAACAGATATGGTCTAAATTTTTCCAATGCATACACAACTGCTAAAAATTCTTTTTCGGTTGTTGTGTAATTTAGTTGTGCATCATTTAATGTTCTACTAGCATAATGTATCACATGTGGCTTCCTATCTACCCTTTGTCCTAACACGGCTCCAATTGCAAAATCTGAAGCATCGCACATGATCTCGAAAGGGAGAGACCAATCGGGGCCGGATAAAATAGGGGTAGTGGTTAATCTTTCTTTTAACAAGTTAAATGCATTTAAGCATTCTTGATCAAAAACAAACTCGGTGTCTTTTGCTAACAAGTTACATAGAGATTTATAGATTTTTGAAAAATCTCTTATAAATCTTCTATAGAAGCCAACATGCCCTAGAAAACTTCTAACACCTTTAACAGAAGTTGGGGGAGGTAGTTGTGAAATAACTTCTAATTTCGCTTTATCGACTTCAATGCCTTTATTAGACACAACATGCCAGGACAATTCCATGTTTGACTAGCATGAAGTGACTTTTCTCCCTTAAGGTTAAATTTGTTTCACTGACATCTTTTAAGGCGATATAAGATTTTCTAGGCAATGATCAAAAGAGTTTCCAAAAACTGAAAAATCATCCATGAAAACTTCAACACATCTTTCTACTAAATCTGATAATATAGATATCATGCATCTTTGGAAGGTGGCCGGTGCATTACATAGTCCAAAGGGCATTCTCCTAAAAGCAAAAGTACCAAAAGGACATGTAAAGGTGGTTTTCTCTTGGTCTTTGGGTGCTGGGAATTTGGTTGTAACCAGAAAAACCATCAAAAGCAATAATAATTCATGACCGGCTAGTCTTTCAAGTTTGGTCAATAAATGGCAAGAGAAAGTGATCTTTCTAGTTGCCGCATTTAGTTTTCTCAAATCAATGCACATTCTATAACCAGTAATAGTTATTGTAGGGACTAATTCATCTTTTTCATTTTAACTACTGTAATTCTGATTTTTTGGAACTACTGGACTAACCCATTTCTATGTCGGAAGTCGGGTAAATTATACGCGTCTAGAAAGCTTAAGGACTTCTTTTCTTCTGGCTTCTTCCATGTGAGGGTAAAGTCTTCTTTGTCTTTCTCTTGAAGGCTTACTATCTTCTATATTTATGCGCCTACATAGACAGGACTAATACCTTTTAGATGCGCTAGGGACCATCCCTATGAAGCCTCTGTATGTCCATAAAACTTTTAACAAACTAGCTTCTTGTTCTTGATTAAATCTTTGCTATTATCAAAGTTTTACCTAAAAATGCATATTTTAAGTGGGGTGGTAATGTCTTTATTTCTTCAACGGGGAGGAGATTTAACGGATGGAATAAATTCGAAATTTTCGGTTTAATTATTTCTTCTTCTTTAACCTCCTCATTATTTTCTTCTTTTAACATCTTCATTATTTTCCACTTTTTCATCTCAACTTTAATTTCTTTTCAAAAGAGATTTTAAAATTTCTACTTCTTCTTCTTCATTAATTTCTCCTCTACTTTTCTATTTTATCATAATTGCCTTAGATTCC
>CM028380.1:28111692-28139176 GCA_013146195.2 Codonopsis lanceolata | reverse complement strand
CTTTTTCTCATCATTATTCTTGGTTGCTAATCGCTTCTATCCATTTAGAGACATAATCAATCGCTACCAAAATATACTCACAATTATTGGACACGTGGAAGGGACCCATAAAATCAATACCCCAAACATAAAAATTTCAACTACTAAATTAACATGTAAGGGCATCTCGCTTCTTTCCTATACCACCTGCTTCTTTGACATTTATCATGCCCTTTAAAAAGCTTCACAATCTCTAAAAAACAGTAGGCCATATGCACTGACAAAATTTTCGAGCAGCTTTATTACCACTAAAATGACCACCACAAGAATATCCATGGCAAAATTCCATGATACCTTGTTGGTCTTTTTCTCGAATACATCTTCTTATTAAAGAATCGAACAAATCTTATATAAGTGAGGAGCTTCCCAAAATAATTTTTAGTTTCCGCAAAAATTTCTTCTTTTCGTAATGATCAAAAACTGATTAATGATATCGCACACATAGTAGTTGACAAAATCAAGATACCAAGGGTCCGAATCTTTAATGTAAAAGTTGTTCATCGCAAAAATTATCATTTATGGGGATGATCATCAAGAAATTGACGCTCAAGCAAGGGTGAAAATTTAACCAGACAAGTGGTCGGCCACAACATTCTCGGTTTTTTTATCCTTGATAGTTATGTCAAATTTTGTAACAATAACATCCATCTAATTAATCTTGGTTTAGCATCCTTCTTACTTAAGATATTTCAATGCATGATCGAAAAGATTATCACCTTTGATCCTAGCAAATATGATCTAAATTTTTCTAAAGCATATACTACCGCTAAAATTCCTTTCAAGAGTGGTATAATTCAATTGAGCATCATTAGAGTTCTACTAGCATAATGGATCACATGAGGCTTTCTATCTACCCTTTGTCCTAACACGGCTCCAATTGCAAAATCTGATGCATCACACATGATTTCAAAAGGAAGTGACCAATCGTGGCCGGATAAAATCGGGGCAAGAGTCTTTTCTTTTAATAAATTAAAAGCTTCTAAACATTCTTTATCAAAATAAACTCTATCTTTTGCTAACAAATTACATAGAGGTTTACGATTTTGAAAAGTCTTTTATAAATCTTCGATAAAACCAAGATGGCAAGAAAACTTCGAACTCCTTTAACCGAAGGGAGGGGGTAGTTGTGAAATAACTTCAATTTTAGCTTTGTCAACTTCAATTCCTTTATTTGAAACAACATGCCCTAAGACAATTCCATGTTTTACCATGAAGTGACTTTTCTCCCAACTTAAAGTTAAATTAGTTTCAAAACATCTTTTAGACGATGTAAGGTTTTCTAAACAAGGATCAAAAGAATTTCCAAAACCAAAAATCATCCATGAAAACTTCTACGCATCTTTCAACTAAATCGAAAATATAGAAATCATGCATCTTTGAAAAGTAGTCCGGTGCATTACACAACCCAAAAGGCATTCTCCTAAAGGAAAGTACCAAAGGGACATGTAGTTGTGTTTTCTTGGTCTTCGTGCAACAGATCCGATTATATCCGTAAAACCATCAAGAAAGCAATAATATTCATGACCTCGCTAATCTTTCAAGAATTTGGTCAATAAATGGCAAAGGAAAGTGGTCTTTCCTAGTTGCCGCATTTAATTTACGCAAATCAATACACATTCTATAACCGCTATAGTCCTCAGGGACTAATTCATCTTTATCATTTTTAACAACAAGAATTCCTGATTTTTAGAACTACTTGGAACAGACTAACCCATTTACTATCTGATATAGGGTAAATTATACCCGCATCTAAGAGCTTAAGAACTTCTTTCCTAATGCCTTCTTCCATGTGTGGGTTAAGTCTTCTTTGTCTTTCTGAAGGTTTACTACCTTCTTCTAAATGTATTTTATGCATACACAGGGACTAATTCCTTTTAAGTCGCCTAAGACCATCCTAAAGCTTCTCTGTGTCCATAAAACTTTAACAAACTTGCTTCTTGTTTTTCTGTTAAGCCTACCGCTATAATAACAGTAAAGTGTTACCTTCCCCTAAAAATGCATATTTTAAGTGGGATGGTAATGGCTTTAATTCGACTTTGGGAGAATTAATGGAAGGCATAAATTCAGAATTCTACTTTAATAGTTTCTTTTATTTTAGCCTCATTATTCTCTTCTTTTTCTTTAATATCTTCTATCTCAATATCTTTTATCTCATTTCTTCAAAGAGATTTTAGAATCTCTACTTCATCTTCTTTGATTTCATAACTTTCTTCAACTACTTTCTCCGACTCATCAATTATTTTCCGATTCTACCTTTATTTCTTTTTCATCTTTCTTTTACTAGCTTCTAGCTTTTCTTTTCTAATCTTTCTTCTTCCTCTATTTCTCTTTCAATTTCCTCAATGTCAATTTTTATGGGAGGAATAGGCTATCATCATAGACAATAAATCTATCTCTCTCATAATCTTCCTCTCTTCTTCAAAAGTTTCGATAATTTCTCAATCTCATCTATTGAAAACGTACACTCATGTCACTAGGTCTATTCATAGCATCAAACACGTAAATTTCAATGCTTCACCTAGGACCGACATTGTGAGTTTACCATTTTTCACATTAATCATTGTATTGGCGTTGCCATAAATGGTCTCATTAACAATATGGGACTTCATTATTAGTGCATATCTTCCTTTCCATCTCTAGAACCACAAAGTCATCGGTATGATTAATTTATCAACTGAACTAGGATATCTTCCACTATACCCAAAGGATATTTAACCGAGCGATCACTAATTGTAATTGCATATTAGTGGGTTTTAGTTCTCCTAAACCTAATTGTTTATAGACCGAGAAAGGCATCAAGTTAATACTTGCTCCTAAATCTAGCATTGCTTTCATCTTTTAGAGCTTCCCAAGGAGACTTGGATATTAAAGCTACCTGGGTCTTTCAACTTAGGTGGTAATTCGGGTTGTAAAACGTAACCGACGCTTCGTAAAACAACAATCATTGTTTTCAAACTTGTGTTTCTTAGAGTGAAGATCTTTGAAAACATAGTAATAATAACATTAAGCAAAAAATTAACATTTACTTTGGATAACATATTATAAATTTCCGTGAATTGTTTGTCCATTCGTTTTTCATAAGTCTTCTTGAAACGGAATTGAGGAACATAGGTGGTGGAGCCACATAAGGTTCCTCTTCTTCTTGATCTAACTCTTTTTCTACTTCTTGTAATTATTTTGAATTTTTTCTTTTTCTTGTTCCTTATTTGGAACCCTAATCTACTTCTACTTCTTTTTCTTTTTCTACCTCTTGATTACTTAAATCATCAATCACTTTATCACTATCACTATCTTTTCTTCTTTCTCTATTACTTTTTCGTAATTTTCTATCAGAAGCATGCATATTGGAAGAAGGATCGTGATCACTTACCTCTTCACCTATCACCTTACCACTTCAAGCAGATCTGATTGACTTAGCTTGCTCGCTTGACTAGGAACTTCCTTCTTCTCTTTTATTTGCTTCCGAACTTTCAATATGTTTCTTCGATTTTCAATTTCTTCAAGCATGTACTTCATCAAAGCCGCTTGACCTTTACTAGCTACTTCTTGCTTGGGAACTTCTTCAATTCTCAACGATTTTGATTTGGCAACGTGGAGGTTGTGGTGGTTGAGGTTGGAATTGTTGAGGTTGCAGGCTTATTTCCTCCCCAAGAAAAGTTAGGATGATTCCTCCAACCAGATTATATGTATTTGAATATGGATCATTCCTTGGCCTTTGAGGTACATATTCATAGCATTAGCCTGCTCGTAATACATAGCACTTGACGGACAAAAATTAGTAGCATGAGAATATAATCCACATAGAGCACATGCTTTGAATTTGCCAATTTTCAAATTGAGCTTGTGTATTTGAATTATCTTGCAATTGATATAGGCTCCTATTTTTACCTCTAGCACTTTTCTCGTTGGGGAATTAATACTTAGCATCTCAAATAATTCTTCTAGTGCTTCGGTGTCATTCTATTAATAGAACCACCACTGCACTATCAACCATAGTTTGTAAACTGGCAAAGACCATGATAAAATTGAAGCACTAACACATGTTGAGCCAAATTATGATGAGGACACATAATAAGCGATTTTTAAATCTATCCCATGACTCATGGAATGTTTCACCTGGTTCATTTTGGAATGACATGATTTGTTTTCTATACTGTAAGAGATGCATGTTTGTAAAATTTGCTCATAAACAAATCATATAATTGTGCCCAAGTATAAACACTGCTTTGGTGTTAGGTTCATAAACCATCTCTTTGCCAATTCTTTTAATGCACTGAAAATATTTCATTTTAATTTGATCTTCGCTAACCCTCCTAAAGGAAAAGTACTCATCATGTATTCATATTCTCTTAAGAAACGGACAGATCATGGGCATCCCATGAAAAGTATGGCATTAAAATAATGTCCTTTTAGCTCAATTCCTAACAAAGATCCGGCAAGACTAGACATGATGTCACCACATTTAATGAAGGTCTACTAAAATCATTAATAGTTCTTTGATTTACTACTACTTCCATATTTCTTCTTGTAGGCACTTCTTGTCTTTGATTCCTATTGACTGGTCAACTAGGTTTTCGAGGATTACGATTATTGTTATTATCTTCCATTGTAGGATCAACCAGAGGATCCTCTCGATTGATTGGTCTTGATTATCGTGCTCGAAAGCTAGATTTTCAAAATATCTTTGGTATCTTTTAACAATATTTATCTCTTGATCTAAGTCTACCAATTCAGATTTAAAGATCTACGACCTTGCATGCAAATAAATTAAAGCAATTTAAAAGCAAATAACTATTAAAATAAAATAAAATAAAATCTTTTTGTATTTTTATTTTTTATAAAAACGAAAATTAAACTAAAAACTAAATTAAATTAAAAACTACGCTACCTACAAACTAACTACATGAACTAGCTTGTCCTCGAAACGGCGCCAAAAACTTGATCGATGTTTTATTTTATCTATTTCCTTGCAAGTGTACAAGACTATTATAGAATAGACTCGAAGCAAGGGTCGAACCCACGAGACAAGTGATCACTTAACAAGTAATATAGATAGCAAATTATTAACCTAAGGGGGTTTTTATGTTTAATTCTACTCTAAATTACTAGTTATAGATGTTTAACTAATTAGACAAGAATAAGTATATGAAGATCTTATGGTGAGTGGAAATCTAGGATTCTCGGGTTTCACTTATATCTCCTTTATGTTCAATTCATAATAATGTCATTCAATGTCTTGGGTTCGTTCACTAAAAATAGATATGGTCTGTTGAACAATTGGTTCACCTCCATCCCCGCAAAAATTCCATTCCATATCCTAAGCACAGAACTATCAATCTAGTCACACCTAGATTTATGATCTATCTGTCACCTAGATCATGTAAGAACCTCGGTCCTAACTTATCACTCTCGTGCTTCGATAGGTCCAATTTATTGTGTTGGTGAGCCAAGATACGACATATGCACTTGGTCATGCAGCTTATCCGCACCTCTAAGCCTTTATTATTTGCGATACATTCATTTGTTCAAAGCAAAATAATATAGGGTTGATAAACAACACAATCAACAAGCATTGAATAGACATATATATATGAATCAAAACATAAATTGATACAAGTTACCTCCCACCTCCTAGATTGGGATGATTTAGTTCATCATAGACGATGAAGCAAAGACATGGAGATGATGGAAGACATGATTTGATCTTCAATACTTGAAATTACAAAACCTAATTATGTTATACAATCTAAAACTACCTAAAATCTATGTAAAGAGAGCTTCAAATTGCAAACCCCTCCTTATGCTTAGGCTTGGCACCCGACTTCTATATATACTCGGGAGTTGTGATTGAATCGAATGACTGTGTGAAAATCCAAAAATTGAGCATTCCCGCCTACCTTGCGGTCGCAGCAGGTGCTGGATACTCAAGGCAAGTCCCTAAGGTCTCCAGTGACAGTGGCTTTTGATTCTTTGATGGCCGAGTTCGGGGCCTATATCGCCACCTTGCCAGCACTACACCTTGCGGTCGCAAGGTGCAATTGCGTCCGCAAGGTGTCCAATTTGACAGTATTTATTTTTCTTCAATTTTTCTTTCTTTGTAATTTGCACTTAAAACCCTGGAGTTTCGCGTATTTTCACAATAATCCTGAAACTTACAAAACTCACCGAAAACATATATTAGTACTCAAAAGACTCATGAAATAGTATAATTTAAGTCACAGAAGTATATAAAATCGACGTATAAAATACATCGATCAAGCCTCCACGTGATAATCATAGGGCACATAGGGACCAAGAAATGTGTAAGCCGAGCAGGATGGCTCGGGCTACAGATAGCCATTCCCTCCTGATCAGGAATCCTTACACAAGTCTATCGGAGTAGAGAGCAACAGTGCCCGAGCAAACAGATAATCAACCCCGAACACGACTAGTGGATAAAGCTCATCTCCGAGATTTTAGCCATAACCATGTCGGTTACACGGTCAACCCGCATTTATGGCTATTAATGTCTAAGATCTCTTTACAATAACCACTCAAAATGAGTCCAGATCTCCTGTACCACTTGTGTGTACCACTTTTCATCTCCACCATTGCATCCCAATCATTGCATCTCAACCAATGGTTGAGATGAAAAGTGATACACCAGTGGTACACACAAGTGGTACAGGAGATCTGGACTCTCTCAAAAAGGGTTATATATACCTCACAATACCTCATTTGAAAGATACGCTCACTTACACACACCGAAACTCTGTCATTTTGTTTTCTTTAAGTTTAATACTTATTCTCACGTCGGAGGGGTTTCGCGAAGTTCAGCCTTACATTTCTTCTAAGGTGTCTTTCTTTTCACAGGTTTCCACAGGATCATACATTCACATAAGCTTAGATACCCTAAAATCCACGAAGAACGGCTCAATATCAAATTGTGTAGCATCAGGTAGTACACTGAGATTTGGTGGATGCTTTTGTGGAAAAATAGTAATTTGACCAATGTAAAATGATAAAATTAACATACAAAAAGAAAAGGAGATACCTTTTTCTTGAATGACAAAAAAAATACATTAATTTCACCGAAAAAAGGAAAATTAAATTATTGGTTTTTTTGAATTTTTGATCATCTCTTGTGTCAATTCTGAATATTTGTTGTTGTAACCTCCAATTCAATCTCCTATTTTGTGGTTTGATTTTTAATTTCACCTTTACGGCTGATCTACACGCTTGTTGATGAATAAGACTATTAATTAATGCTGATTTTTAGTTTTTGGAATTTTGTTATTAATAATTTTAAAAAATCCAGAGAGAGAAAAAGAGAAAGCTAGTAAGCCAAAACAAGAGAAAATCAAAATTTAAAGAGATAGTAATTTCTACTACAAAATTTACTTATCCACTATAGCATTTATTTAATATATAACTAATTTATAATGATATAAAACTAATTTATAAAAAATTAAAAGCTAATTATTATTATTTTCATTCGTATTTCCTAGAAGAAAACATTTTCATCACTATGTTTTTTACATGAGATGTGTTTAAAAATTAAAAGTAAGTATTTGCATGATATTTATGTGTCTATAAAGCCCATAAAAACTATGTTAACTTTTATTGTGAAATAGAAAAGTGTACATTAGATTCAAATAGTATTATTTTTAAATATTACTCAATAATACAATCAAAGATTACGTAATATTCTTATATGTTATTTAAATATTACTCAATAGTACAATCAAATTCATGACATTAAAATTTTAAATGATAGGGGTTATTATTGTCTACGTAACATTATATTATATAAATATAGAGGATAAATAATTATGACAGAGAAAATAGACTCACCCAAAAATGTAATAAAATTATATTTTAAGCTGATTCAAGAAAGGAGAAGGTAAAAAAATGGGAAAAAATGTATATGATTCAAGTAAGTGACTATTTAAGTGTATTTATGTCTTAACATAAACTAATTTGAAGGATTTTTAATGAATGTAGTGAATAATCAAATAATGTAGTAGAAATAGTCTCTCACTAATTAAAAACAAAAATCCTTAAATCTTGTACAAAGAACAAATCTTAGTCTCTTAGTTTTTGAGTTAAATTTTTTTGTACGATCGTACAAATTGTTGGTAACCAATTTGACTAACCAACTTCTTATACTACTAGAATTCAAGTAAACAGTGACGGAATGTCACCGACGGAGAGCTCCGTCACTAATCAGTGATGGAAATCGCACTATAACTACGGAGGTTTGTCGTTGTTTTGGTGGGATTTCTAATTAGCGACGAACAAGTTTTCGTCGCTAAATTCCGTCACTAAATAATCATCTTTTTAGAATATTTTTTTTCTCTTTGTCGCTGAATTCTTTAGAAATTCGCGATAGATTTAGCAACAACGATTCCATCACTATTCTTTATATTCCGTCACTGATTACTGAATGAGTTATCCGTCACTAATCAGTGACGTATCCTTCGTCACTAATATAAAAAATGAGGAAAAAAAAGGATTTCAGCCGCCCACTCCTAAATTTGCCTACTTGTCCCCCACTCAAACCAACTTTCCCCCTTTTCCCTAAAACTCTCTCCCTCCATTAATTCGAGATCCCACTACCACAACTCCCTCAATCTCTCAAAATCTCTCCCCCTCTCATCTGATTTCATCACCAAGCATCCCACAAAACACAATACTCCCTCATCAGGCCATCATTCCATTTTCGACAGACTCTTTTTTTCTCATCCTCCACACTCGGACTCTCTCTTTCTCTTTTCATTCGGGATTAACTCTAAAAATCTAGCAGCTCACTCTCTCAATTTCTCAAACACACAGAGATCACTCCAAAAGGTAGGTATTGGATATGATATTCTGTTCCCATAGCCATTTCCTTTATCTTGTAAATAAATGTAATTATATATACTTTATGGATCAATAATTATTTCTACCGTTTGTATAAGTTATTAAAGTTTGTTTTTCATTTCACTTTATATTTATGGTTTAAAATATGTAATTATCTTGTTTAGTCAGTTTATAGATTAAGTTTTATTATAGTGTATTCTTTCTTTATATGTACAATTTATATATTATTACTAGTAATTGAAATCTCCAATTTTTTTGTTTCTTTAATAGAATTTGTTCTGTTTCTATCATTTTGAATGTTTAGTTTTTTTATATGTGTTTGGTGTAAATTATAAATATTTGGTAGTTCTTTTCATATTTAATTGAAATTGTAAATAGTTGTATTTTATTTTGAATAAAGTCATTTTCATTCTAATATAATCAGAAGGTTGTTTCGATTAAGAATGGTTTTCAGGTGCTAAAGCCTAAAATTAAAATGATCTAGTAGTGTACCAATTTAATAACATTAGTTTTTAATTTAGTGTCTTAATTAATTTTTAGATTTACAATTTAGTTTTTATATATGGGGTACAAAAATGTCCAGATTTTAAAACACAATTTTTTTTTTTTTATAAATTCAGTGACGGAGCTTTCGTCACTACGCAATTGTTTATGTATATTTAAAAAAATTCAGCGATGGAGCTTCCGTTACCGATTAGTGACGGAAAGTGTTAGTCCCAAATGGCACGATAATAAGCTAGAAATGGGGGTTGAATAGCTTATTAGACACTTAAAAAACGTTTCGTATAAGTTCCTAAAACATGCACTTGCAATCTATTAAAGAGATTGAAGTAGCGGAAGTCTTGTAAGGAAGACAGTTCAGGTCTGCCAGTGAAGCACTACCGGTAGACTTGGCTGAATACTCAAGTCTGTTGTTTGAAGCGATAACTAAATAGATATGAAACAGCTTTGAAGCAGTAAGCAATAGTAATGAAAGAACACAAGTATTTTAAGATGGTTTGCACTATAAAGAGTGCTACGTCCACCATCAAGGCAGTCAACCTTGGATTTAAATGTGCACTATGTTTTCCACTAGTTCTATTACAAGGAGTTGCAATGGATCGTGTACAAAATATTTGACTTGTGTTTGGGGGTTGAGAATTGAATATCTGGACAAACAGAATATTCAATGGTGCAGAAGAATAGTTAAAGGAACAACAATAAGAAGCTTAAGATAAAGTGTTGATGCAGATCTTCTTGTTGTTGTTGAGGACTTCTTGATCAGTTTATGATCTCTTGAATGCACTGAGTATATAAGACTTGATGTTGTTGGAGAAATTCATAGCATTGTTTTCTTCAGTCTTTAATGGCAGTATTTATAGCTGGGGCATTCTTGAGACCGTTTGGAGAAGACGAAGTGTAACAGCTCTATTAGGTTGAATGCATTAAATGTATGGAGCTGACTTTGTAGATTATGTCTTCACTGATATTGAACATGGAATGGTGCAGAGTTGTTGCAGAAGTTGGTAGGTGAGCAATCAAAGTTATAGACCTACAATAGTTGGTACAGACTGTAAGTGTCAGTCTGTTCACCTGCTTTGTCACTATTCAGGAGGCGAAAGTCTTCTTGCTTTTCGAAAGCTGGTCAGGCGTGTCTGAGAAGTCATGATGGGATTGGTTTAATTCAAATTCAAATTGGTAAAAGGTTGAATTTAATTAATCCACTAAATGCTTGATGACTGGACACGTCATGCTTAAATAGGAGCAGACAAGGTCTACCGCTGGATGCTGAATGAGGTCTTCCGGTGAAGCTTTGCTGAAGTCTTCTGTTGAACTTGTGAAGGCTATAAAAACTATTCTATGGCAAAGTTCTATACACAGTTGTCACGCTAATTGATACGCAACCCAATTAGCCACTAAGTATAGAACCTAATGTAATGTATGAACAGATGTAAATCAAAATACAAATGAGAAATAACAATCTCCTCCTATTTGCATCGGGTTATCATTACTTACAAGTGAGGGCTATAAAATCTAAATGATAGATAATAGCATGTCAGAAAAGTGTTTTAGTTTTAGAACAGTAGACATGCCTCTATCAAACAGAAGAACACCTCAATTGTAAAATCTAATATAAGTTCTTATAACACAAGAGAAGTAAAGAACGGCACAAGGATTAGTAGTGAATAGTTGAAAATGGATTTAAACTGAATGTTTAAATTCTAAGCAGATATATGAATTGAAATAGCAATAATTTAAACAGTAGACAATTTTTTAAAGACAATAATCTTCTGTATTCAAACGAGAAGTTTAATTGTATAGAGTTTTCAAAAAAAGATAGATACAAAGGTTTAGGGAGAGAAAAATATGAGCTACCAAGGCCTTTTCCGTTGCCTTTGTTTGCTTTGTCTACCTCTTCTCTTTCTCTTCTCTGCCGTTCAAGTTCTTCGACTCTTCTGGTGTACTCATCATCGGCAGAGGTAGGAGGTCTGGTGGAGCGAGAACGGTAGTCCAGTTCTTCACGTAGACGGTTGTTCTCTTCCATTAGAGTTCTTGATAGACCTCAGTTGTCTCTCCTCCGTGATGGCCAGATCACGATCACGCTCGATATTGATCACATCATGTGACACGTTGAGAGCCATGTTGTTCAGCTCGAGAACATGAGGGCGTCCGCTTCCCAGATGGAGAGTGATGCTGTGGAAGAGCTGGTAGAACAGAGTTAAGCAGAGCCTTACGCATTCCTTGCGTTGAGCTTCCACATTGAGCTTGATGTCAGTGGACTCGTGCTTCATCTTTCCAAACCGTGTCCACATATCTTCTTGAAATTGTCGAAGAATGGCAACATTTATATCCGTTGCTTCGGCGGCAATTGTGGAGATCTTGGTGAGTTCTCCCGATGTCGTAGATATCGTCCAGACGGTTCAGAATCTCAGAGTTGGCCGATTGTGATGCAGAAGGGTCCAGGCCAATATGTACGTGCTCAATGCCGGCAGAGGTGACGGGTCGGAAGGGCTGCTAGAGAGGTGGAGTGGCAGAGTTGGAGGAAGTTGAGTCGCGAGAAGGAAAAGTATGGGTAGAAGAGGAGTTAGATGCTTAGGGAGAGGGAGGAGGGGTTGGGGGTATTTTGATATATGTGTCCGAGTGATCACATATATCAGAAGGGCTGGGTAGGGAAATGTCTTCCGTTGAGAACCAGAAAGAAGGTGGAGGATAGGAGATGTCTTCTGGTCTCAAGGAATGATGTTTAGGTTGAGGTGTAGGTGGAGTAGGTTTAGGAAAGAGTTCCGCTACCGACGAAAGTTCAAAGATAAACTTGTCACGTCTGCAAGCCTTCAGTTCTTGTCGTATCCCCTTGGCCTGCAGTCTTTCAGCCTCTTCTTCCGCCCTTACCTTTTTAGCTTTAGCTGCTTCCTTCTTCTTCAATAGCCGCTCAGACTCTGTAGCCATATCCTTTGCTTCACGGAGAATGTCGCGAGCAACGGTTAAGACTGGTTGGCCCAATTTGGTCGCTGAAGAGCGATATGCTTTGCTGGAAGCATCATTCGCGTCCATGTCGAAACGTGTGACAACTATGGGCGAAGGCTTGGCAACTTTGTCAAGTGAGATGTTGGGTAGCCCTCGTTGCTGCCTTCGCTTGTTCTCGTAGTCCATATACTTTTTGAAGAATGTGGCCGTCATCTGTTTGTCTTTGGCCACAGCAATTAGCTCATCTTCTTTGACAAAAGAGTTGATCTCAGGCGTGTCCCGTAGAAGGGCGTTGATAAGCCTGACAAATGGCCTCTTAAAATTGGGGCTATCCTTCACTTTTGCAACATAGTTGCGCAGCTCATTGTAGATTATAGTGTCGTAGTTAAATTGAGTCTGTAGATAGACGGCACTTGTGAGATTGAGCTGTTGGGCAGTGAACATGTCATGGGCCCCATTCTTGAACAGTAGACCTTTGTCCAGCAGATGGCTAGTGCAGTAAATGTCCAAGGGAAAGATATTCCTTAGCATTTTCCCTTGAGGTTCCCTTGGAGTATTGATTCCCCTCATTGCTTCCCAAGCGTGGTCAGCCTCAGCAATGGATAACTCAGACTCTTCGTCATATCGAACTCCAGTGATTCTGGAAATCAATTTGGCAGAGACGGTGATAGGTCGTCCTCGAATCCATCCACGCATCACGGACGGAGACTTGGGGTCGATGACCATTCTCTGATAGAATTCCTCAGCGAGGAGGATGCTGTAGTTGTCATCGTGTAGGCAGAAGAGCGGTAAAATCCCTGACTCGTTCATATCCTTGCAAGCTTTGACTCTGGCGGCAAATGTGCAGACAGTTTTTTGGTCAATGCACATGCCGGGTAGAGAAATCTTTGGTTCCAGAGCCACAATGACGTCATGAGGAGCAGGAAATGGAGGGTATCCTGGAAGGTTGATAGACGGACTGGGTGGAATGGCCTTCTCAGGGTCAAACGCCTTCCTACTGTCGCTTTTTGACTTGGAAGAGGATTTCACCTACAAAAACACATTCATATATTAGGGCTTTTATCCTGACTGAACAAACAATCAAAGATTTCATTTTTGAGAAAGAAATTGAATTTTCAGATGAAATTTTTTTGAAACCCTTGAATGTTTTGGATAGATAAAACAGAGAAACATTAACAGAAGATTTCTCAAAAAAATGATTATTCAAAGCACAAGAGAAAGCTTTAGTTTCAAGGTTTTGAAATGAACAACAATGGCGGAAAGCCCGTGATCGCGTGCGTGTTTGGATTCCTCAATAAAGTGACTCAAAAGAAGAAATACTAAACATAAATCAATTGATAGTGAACTAAAGAGTAATGAAAAGCTTACTATTGTCGCTGTAGGGAAGAAGAAGAAGATAATAGTTGAAGAAAGAGAGAGAGAGAGCAGTTGCAGAGAAGAAAGTGAGGGTTTGAGTAGAGAGAGAAAGTCTGAGAGAGAGGGTTTCGTAAAGTTTTTGAAACAGGGGGTTCAAAGTCTATTTAAAGGAGAGAAAAAATCTTTAGCGAAAAGTTATAACTTAAGATATTTTCAAAGTAACTAAGAAAATGACTTTTAACCCCGTTGCCTTTTTGAAAACCTTTCCCGCTTTAATCAACTAAACAGTTGAAGTACTAACCTGATAGAAGCGAAGAGCTTAAGTCTGCCGTTAGAAGGAAAATAAAGTCTATCGGTTAGTAATAGTTTAAGTCTACCGGTATGAAAGAAAAACTTGAAAATTGAAATTAAGCTGTAGGATCAATCATACCAAGATTTCTCCTTAAATAAGCAAACCTGGTTGCATCCAGTGGCTTGGTGAGAATATTAGCCAATTGATGTTTAGTTGGAACGTATTCCAGACTAATGTTACCTTTCTCCACATGATCTTTGAGGAAGCGGTAATGGATATCAATGTGCTTTGTCTTTGAGTGCATCACTGGATGCTTGGAGACTGAAATTGCAGAAGTGTTGTCACATATGATTGGACAATTTTCAGTCTTGATGTTATAGTCCACTAGTTGTTGCTTCATCCATAGTAGTTGAAAGCAACAGCTGCTGGCAGCAATGTATTCTGCCTCAGTGGTAGAGTTTACAACTGATCTTTGCTTCAAGCATGACCATGAGACAAGTTTATTTTGCAAGAAATTGACAGGTCCCAGTGGTGCTTCTTCTGCTCACTTTGTCGGTTGCATAGTCTGCATCTGAGTACCCAACTAGATCGAAGTTGTTGTGTTTTGAATGCCAGATACCCAGATTTGTAGTTGTTGAAACATATCTGATGATAGGTTTGGCAGCAAGCAAATGTGATTCCTTTGGATCTGCCTGAAATCTAGCACAAACACAAATAGCAAACATAATATCAGGTCTACTGGCAGTAAGGTAAAGAAGTGAACCTATGATTCCTCGATACTTGGTCACGTTCTCTTGCTTTCCCTTCTCATCTTTGTCAAGATAGCAATCGGTAGACATTGGAGTCTCGAATCCTTTTGCTGAATCAAGACCAAATTTCTTGATGACTTCCTTTGCATATTTGGTTTGGCTGATGAAGATCCCGTCGGAAGTCTGTTGAATCCGAAGTCCTAGAAAGTAGGTGAGCTCTCCCATCATGCTCATCTCGAACTTGTTTTACATCAGCTTCTCGAATCTTTTGCACAGGCTTTGATTTGTAGATCCAAAGATAATGTCGTCCACGTAGATTTGTACCAAAAGAGAATGACCTTTGTGCCTGAGGATGACCAGAGTTGTGTCTATTCTTCCTCTCACGAATCCTTGTTCAATTAAGAACTTGGATAAAGTTTCATACCAAGCTCTAGGAGTTTGTTTCAGGTCGTAGAGTGCTTTCTTGAGTCGGTACACATGATCATGTTTGTCTTGGATGACAAAACTTGGAGGTTGTTCAACATATACCGTTTCTTGAAGATCACTATTGAGAAAGACACTCTTCACATCCATCTGATATACTTTGAAGTCCATGAACGAAGCATAGGATAGATAGAGTCTGATTGCCTCTAATCTAGCAACAGGAGCAAATGTTTCATCGAAGTTAATTCCTTCTTCCTGTCGATAGCCTTGAGCAACCAATCTAGCTTTGTTTCTGGTGACGTTTCCATCTTCATCTCGCTTGTTTCTGAATACCCACTTGGTGCCGATAACTGGATGGCCAATCGGTCTTTGAACTAAGCTCCACACTTTCCATCTTTCAAACTCTTTCAGCTCTTCTTGCATAGCTTCAATCCAGTAATGGTCTTTGATAGCTTCATCAATCTTCTTTGGCTCGATTTCGCATACACCGAATGCGAATGCAAACACGCCTCATTTTCGAACTCTATTTCTCGCATTTAACTCCCGAGTTGAGATCACCAATGATTTGAGAAATGGGGTGATTTTTGTTTCAATAAAAACCGGAGGAAGATCGCCTCTAGTGAGTTCTTCCCTTTAAAGATTCTGGTTGGTAGGAAGGAGATTCACCAAAATCGGGTTCAAGAGATAGGATCTTCAATCTTCATTTTCTGGTGAACAAGAAGGGTGAGTGATATGCAAAGGTGTTTGGGGTAGAACAGAAGAGATGGGTTCGGGGTTAACATAAGGGTTGGAACTGGCACCAGTAGAGTTGAAGTCTACCAAGCTGCGGTTAGCGAACCGAAGGGTCTCAGCTGGAGGATTCTCGAGGTGGAGTAGTAGAAGCATTATTTGTACCGTGCCCCATCATCATCGTAATCATCAAGAATATTCTGAGCCTTTCGAGGCTCTAATAAATCATATTCATCAAAAGTAACATGCACAGATTCTAAGATTTTCAAAAAAGCTTTGTTAAATATGCGAAATGTTTTTGAATGTTTGGAATAGCCCAGAAAAATTCCTTCATCTGGTTTTGAATCAAATTTACCACTATATTCCTTTCCATTATATAGAATAAAACATTTACAGCCGAAGATTTTCAAAAATCCTATGTTTGGGGATCTTCCTCTCCTTTCATATGGAGTTTTGTTATGAAACTTGTTTACCAGGGATCTATTCTGGGTAAAACATTCAGAGTTGACAGCTTGCGCCTGTAAGTACTGAAGTCTTGCTTCTCGCCAAAGATAGTTCTTGTTGCTTCAATGAGTGTCCTGTTCTTCCGCTCAGCCTACACCATTTTGTTGAGGAGTTCCAACAGAAGTTGTGGCCGATCCCGTGGTCATCACAATATCTTTCAACACCGTTGTTCTTGAATTCGGTGTCGTTGTCTGATTTGATGTCACTAATGTCTTCAAGCTTTTGGGTTTGAAGTCTTCTGAAAAGAGCGGTGAACAGATCATATGTCTCATCTTTTGAAGTCATTGTTTCGATCCAGGTGAACCTAGAGTAGTCATCAACTACTATAAGTGTGTACTTGTCTCCAGAGATACTAACTCTAGTGATTGGTCCAAAGAGATCCATATGCAGAAGTTGAAGAGGTCTGGTCGTTGACATGACAGACTTTCTTTTGAAGGAAGACTTGGAAAGTTTTCCTAATTGGCAAGCTTTGCAACTTCTGTCATGGTCGGCAGACACCGTAGGTAGACCTTTGACAAGCCCATCTTTGGAGAGCTTGGAGAGGTACTTGATGTTGAGGTGACTGAGATGCTTGTGCCAAAGTCAACTGTTGTCACGAATGTTGTTAGCAACTAGGCAAAGGCTGGAGGATCTCCCTAGTAGGTTTAAGTCCACGACATAGATGTTTCCTTGTCTATTGTCGGTCAGTAATGTTGAGCAGGATTCACGATCTTTGATGAGACATTGCTTGGAGGAGAATTGGCAGATGAATCCTTTGTCGTAGAATTGAGATATGCTCAGAAGATTATGCTTTAAGCCATTCACTAGAGAAACTTTGTTGATGGAGAGATGTCCTCTAGTGATTGAGCCATACCCAATTGCATTGTCGCCGAAAATCACCACAGGACCTTTGGCTTCAGCTATATCTGAGAGTAGACTTCTGTTCCCTGTCATGTGTCTTGAACAGCCACTATCAAGGTACTAGATACCCTTATCTTCTGAATCTATATAGCCATGAAGCAAACCTGAAAAAGATCAAAGAAACAAGGTCCCCTTTATTTTCTTTTGGGTCCTGAGGATTAGCAACCTTTTGAAACACATACTTGCCTAACCTTGAGAGAACTAGGTCTCTCAGATTTTGGTGTGAACCTTAGCAGGCATTCTGGGGCCATATGGCCTAAACAATTGCAAGAATGACAAAGATGAAAGTTCCATGGAGGACTGTCAGTAGCTTTAGCTATAGAATGCTTGTGATTTTCCTTGTTCTTAACAGCAGTCTTGGGTTCAGTTGGCTTGTTGACGGTAGACTTAATTGGTTTCTGTTGAACCTTCCTTGTTTTGTTACCAGCAGACTTAGCCTTTGCTGGTCTGTTGTTAACCCTTTTAGGAGGATTTGATAAAATACATTTAAGTTTACTGTCAACAGATTTAGGAGCCTTTCCTATTTCATAGACAAACTTGATAGGAACCGGTAGAGATTTCGTAGGTCTACCGCCAGCAGACTTTGCCTTGGCAGAGCTGTTGTCGGTAGACTTTGATTTCTCTACCGTTCCTTTATCAAGCTTCTCATTAGAAACAGTTACTTTGGGTCTACCTTTCTGAGCCTTGCACTACAAGAAATATGAGTATTTGGGACGGCCAAAAACCGTCCCAAATACTTCCAAAACCGTCCGAAAAGGTATTTGGGACGACATTGGGACGGTTTTCGCTCCCTCTCAAATACAAGGGTGCCAAAAACATTTGTCACGGCCAAAAACCGTCCGAAAAAGTATTTGTCACGGAAAAGGCGACGGTTTTTCATGGCTGTCCCGACTGATGAGTATTTGCGACGTTTTTCAAAATGCCATCCCAAAAAGAGTATTTGGGACGGTTTTTTCAGCCGTCACAATTACATTTAGGACGGTTTTTCCCTGGCGTCCCAATTACATTTGTGACGGTTTTTGGGACGGATTTTTTGCACTCCCAAATGCATTTGGGACGCTTTTTGGGGACGCTTTTTTGCCCTCCCAAATACATTTGGGACGGTTTTTCCTATTGTCTCAATTACATTTGGGACGGTTTTCTTGCCCTCCCAATTACATTTGGGACGGTTTTTCCTATCCTCCCAATTTACATTTGGCACTGTTTTCCTGCCCTCCCAATTACATTTGACATTGTTTTTCCGGCCCTCCCAATTGCATTTGGCACGATTGTATTTTCCCTCCCAATTACATTTGGCACGATTGTACTTTAAGAAAAATACTAAACTAGCCCACCATACATTATTAAAATTGGAACAATTGCAATTCTTGAAAATACCTACACAAAGTTATACTAGTTAATTAAGAAACACAAACTCATAAACATATATCAACATATCCAAATCAAAAGCATTAGCACATATTCAAAAGAAAAACTGCGAATACCTACACAGTTATACTAGTTAATTAAGAAACACAAACCCATAAAGTACATATATCAACGTACATATCCAAATCAAAAGCATTAGCACATATTCAAACGAAAAACTGCGAATTTGTAGCATCATCTGTTCAAAAACAAAAGAGTCGACGTCATCCCTAAAATTTGCTAGCTCACGTCATCAATCGAAGAATTGGGAAGGTTGATCTGAGCCTATAATAAAAATAATATAATATGCAAGAATTCCACAAAAAATTAACGTACGACTCAATGAAAGGGTGAACATGATAAGGGTATACCTGACCTACACTAGATCCCGCCGCCATTTGTGCACGGACGTGGCGACAATGGCAGTAGCCCATGTACCTCCATTAAGCGTTGCATACGTTCAACCTTTTCAAGTGTCTCCATTTGTGTCTTTTCAAACTCATGTTGTTTCTTCAAGTACTGAGATGCTATTTGCGCTACCTTAGCTTCCACTAGCTTATCTATTACCTCTGAAGAAGGTGTAGTTGTTGAAGATGACCGAGCCCCCAAAATATGACGAGGAGATGGTCCAGAACCAAAAGTTCTCACACGCCCATGTCCATCGGGCCCCATGAGTTCAACAAAAACTTGCTCTTTATAAGCTTCCGTTCGCTCCTCTTCGGGTACCTCGTTTAGCTTTTCAGTCATCCGTTCCTAAAAACAAAACAAAAACAAAAGTATTTTTTATACGTGAACATTAAATTAATGAAACCATATAATAATGAATTTTTTTAATTAAACTACTTACAACTAGGCTTCTAGTATCATCGTGAGGTATGCAACCATCCTTTTTACTTCGTGTTTTGATGAACACGTTAGCACGCGAAGTATCTTCATTGTTCGCACTCATCTAATAAGTACACAAGGTGAACAGATTTCTTAGGCAAAAACAAGGACATCAAATTACCAATATGCAACGCAACCAAGTCCATGTATTGATCATAATATGATACTGATTTCTAAGCTTCTTTACCGACATTGGATCTCAACATGGAATGATTTAGAAGTCGCTATTGAAATTCTAAACATTAAGTAGAAATGAGATGTAGATCAACATTGGCTGAGAGTTTTGATTGTTCTTTAGGGAAGTATTAGTATAGGGTTGTTAAATCTGTAGGTTCTTAATTATTGTAATTTTAGGTTGAATCTCATCAGTTTGAACAGATGATGTGAATTGCAATGTAAAATGTATTAGTATTGCAATTAAGTACTTAATCAGAATCTGTAAACAGAAAGCTGAATCGTAACTTGTAACAACAACTGAAACTTAAGTACAGATACAAAATCTGTAACTTAAAAACAGATATATAGAAGCGAAAACCGAATACTATGCTTGAAGGCGCATGGTTTTAAGGTAAAGTAAACAAATTTATGCAAGAATAATGCAAAGGAGCATGCCGTTTGAGAATCGAGTTTTAATCACCATCCCAAATTTTGTAACATAAATGGATTCAGAACAGGGTTTGTGATTGAATGAATGCATTACTTAAGCGAGATAAAAGCAAGAAGCAAATTTAGTCGCTTTAATGCAGTAACTAGATGGTTCAGAGCATGAAACAGAATCTGTAAACAGAAACAAATTTTATAATGGACAAAAATTGCAGTTTTCAATAATGTCGTTAACAAAACAGTTAAAGCACGACAACAAGAACTGGCGAAAGCAGGTTAAAAGCATTCTGATTTGCAAAATCGTGGCGATCCATCATCACGCGAAAATTCAAGCAATTTGTTTTAATGGATACAAGATTCGTGTTTTAGGTTTAATGTTGAAGCGTAAACAATTTGTTTTTGAATGCGTTTGCATGAGCAGCAGTTATAAGTTTTCGAAGAAAACTTTGATCAGTCAATGCACATTTCATACAACAACCGATGAGGAATCGATTTTCAATGTTTAATGAAAACGAAACAAAAGCAGGGTTTTATGACACAAAAAGGATATTGTCTCTTTTTCAAGAAAAACGGAGGGAGCACCATGACAGAGAGACAATGATGTTACAATGTCAAATTTAACATGTTCTCTTCTAAGAGAATATGCTACATTCATGGAGATGTATTTAGGTTCCCAAAATACAAGTCACCATTCATTGCAGCTCTTGGTTCTCGTACCCGGTTGTTCATCCGTTAGTATTTCACTCAAACCATCTTTCCACGTGCGTAAACTTGAACAATTTTTCTTACTACAATATTTCTCTTCATGTTTTCACCTTTTCATTTACTTATTTGCAGTATGCTAATCATTATAGTACTAGGGGTTGTTGGCATTTTTCATCCATACGACAGAGGTGTGTTCTCTTGGAAACACTAGTCATCGTATATGCAATTACGTCGTGATTGCGGGATTTATGTCGGTTCCTTCTATTATCGGTTTGAAGGAAATGTAACTGGTATGTGTGACAAATTTTTGCTTGGTACTTTTCTTTGTGCTTCTTAAAGTCCACTGTTGAGACTAATCGGGTCTTTCAGTTTTTGGCTTGACGGTGAGGAACCTCTTCCGACAGGCCTATTTTTGGGGCCTATCTTCCTTACATTTTGCTTCCTTAATCTGTTGCGATTGCATACGAGCAAATGCAACATTACCCTTAGTACAATTGTGGTGATATCCCTTTTATGGGCATTTTTGGCATCACCATTACTTTTGTTGGGTGGGATTTCTGGGAAAAATAGCAAGTCTGAGTTTAAAGCTCCATGCCGCACCACCAACTATCCTAGAGAGATTCCACGACTCCATTGGTATAGGGGTGTTCTACCTCGATGGCAATGGCAGGAATTCGCCTTTCGGTGTTCTCTACATTGAGCTCTACTACATATTGAGCATGGGGTCACGGGATTCACACTATGTACTGCATCCTCTCCGTCTTCGTTATTCTTCTTATAGTAACAACTTTTGTGAACGTGGCGTTGACATACTTTCAGCTTGCAGCTAAAGATTATGAATGGTGGTGGAGGTGCGTTAACTACTTCAATTGTCTTTTTAATAATGTTTGGTCTTATTTTTAAAAATTTCTTTTTGTTGTTGTTAGTAGACAGGACCTTTCGAGTACTATTGCCTTATCTCTTTGGTTTTGTTTTACTACTAAATCTGCTCTTTTCTTGACTATTGACACCCTCTTCAACATATGCAAAGCATCTATGTAATTTAGGCCAAATCTTAGGTTGTGCAACATTCAACGTGACCTTTTTGGGCATTGATGTTCTCGTTGAACATCCTTAATATGAAAAAGAGGGAAAATGTGCAATGTATATAGTTTACCTCCTCACGAATATTTGCATGTGATGTTCTTCCAGTTCTGTGTGGGAACTCTAGCTGCTTGCGATTGGTAGAATTACGTGCCGCTCGAGTCTGAGAGAAAAATAACATACTAATACTAATTAGATACTTGGCACAAAAAATGACATACCTCAACAACACCTAAACTCATGCATACCTTAACCTCTTCACTTTGCTAATAGTCGACCAATAATGGCCACTGATCAGGATCTACCCGAGTATCGGTTGGTGGAATCAAAAGCTTTTCAGGATCATCCTTGTTTGGCATAAAGAAATCATCTTTCACCCTGTATTTCCATTTTTTCCAAAGCTCTCCTACTTTCTTCAAACAAAATTTCTTATATTCTTCTGTAACATCTGTCTTATGCTATAAATAAGAAATAATAATTAGTTCCATAGAAACTAAAATGAGAATCCAAGTCCTAATTTAACTATTTTCAATATAAAGATTGATGGATACATATATACCTGAACCTCCATCCAAATTATGTCAAGGTTGGTTTCAGGCATTAAGTGCCATGAAAGTTTATCTAAAGGCGCATGAGCCCCACACCTAGCAATTCCTCCAAGAACATTTATGAAGTCAGTGCTAGAATCCCCAATAGGTTGCATATATTTGTTAAACACCACTTTGATCTTGTCTGTTCCTTGGTACCCTACAGCTGGTCCTCGTCCTCTTTTACAATTAGTGTCACTCGTGCTAGGACCTGCAATTCCAAGTATTTAATATCATAGAAGAACATATATTAAATGCAATAGTAAAGTAATAGTTCACCTGTTGATGCATTTGATAGGGAGGCATTGTTATGAGACTCGTCATGTGCTTGTCGTGATTGTGATGGTGGCAATTGTGATGGTGGATGATGAATGGGCTGACTGATATGGTGAGATTTGGACTGCGTGGGAGCATGGGATGATGATGGTGACCGATGAGTTGAAGCCTCGTTACTAACCCCTTGTGGCTGATTGGCTTCGTTAGTAGGCCTTGGAATTTGAGACATGAAGGTGTAGCTGCGTCGTCTCTTCCGAGGTGCCATTACTGAATAGATCAAGGTCATTAATAACAAGAAATAAGTTATACAATTACTCATAAGTCAAATCAGGAAAGAAATCACTATTATTTTTTTAACTAGTTCAATTAATAACAAGAAGAATATCAATGCAATATATATTTATCGAACAAAATTAACCAACCTAGAATAATTCTTTTATCGTTTATTTATGAACTTTCAAAAGAAACTACTTTAAATCCATTCAAAAGCATGATCTTTCTAGAATAAATAAATAAATACATTCAATTAATCATCATCAGATTTATCATCGGCATCATCACTCATGCTCGAATAGAAATCATCATT
Source organism: Codonopsis lanceolata (assembly GCA_013146195.2). Taxonomy (NCBI): domain Eukaryota; kingdom Viridiplantae; phylum Streptophyta; class Magnoliopsida; order Asterales; family Campanulaceae; genus Codonopsis; species Codonopsis lanceolata. Next base: position 28,115,767 of record CM028380.1, on the reverse strand, counting down.
CATATCATCATCATGCATATCATCAGACTCTTCGTCCGTATCATCAAACTCCTCTTCTTCAAAATCATTAGTAGCATCAACTTCTATCTCATCTTCATCTTCATCTTCATCTTCACCTTCATCGTTACACTCACTACTGTCACCCTCGTTCTCCTCAACACGTGGCGAGAAACTACCCCCAACCAATGTCCCTCAACACCATTTCTCACCCACACAAGATCATCAACCATAGTTCTTCTTTCATCGACTCTTAAGGATTATATGGTGGGCTTGAGAACCGCAAGTGTACTATTACAATTTTCATCTCGCCCATATCAAATGTATCACGACTTGTCATCTTGATAGCGACTTTCCATTGGGGGTCTATAGGGTCTTCAATATACATGACTTGTTGAGCTTGGGATGCTATGATAAATGGCTCGTCGGTTACTTTGTTCTCCTTATATAGTAAGTGATTGAAATTTGCGATGTGATACGAAGTAATCATCAACTTCTACCCCCTTCCTATTATCCACCCAATTTCACTTGAATAAGACAATTTTTTGTTTCGAGAGTATAGCGCACTTCAATTATATCCGTCAACTCTCCATAGAATGTTTGGTCCCCAGAGACTGGATTCTTATCCTTTCTGCTTGAATAGCTTGTTGTGTCAGCACTAACAACAACACCACTATTTTGGGTAACTCTGCTATTATCAGTCCTTTTTGTTCGAAACCTCAAACCATTGATGATGTATCCATTGTATCTCTTAGCCATATGTGTTAGACCAACGCCATGTCCTTGATTTCATTTTCTAACGATGCGTGTGCACTTGCCTCTTTCAATACCTATACACATCGGGTGAAAAGCTCTTAATTAAGTAGTAATTAACTAAACATATGTAAGGAAACTTCATTAATGATGTTCGTATATTAATTACCTCAATTTTAAATCACGAAGGGAACTCTTTAATATGGAGACGTTGGCGTTCATGATTTGGTGCTCGAGGGACTTTTGTAGGAATTGAAGATGTCTCCTATGAATATCAAAAAAAGTATGTACTTAATGAATCTTGTTCTAATAAGTAGTTTGAGAAAACATCAATTCTATGAAAATAGTATTACTTACACTCTATATGGTTTAATGGCATCACTAGTAGCTAGTAGATAACGATGTGCTTGCTCTATTGAAATATGATCAAGAAAACAAGGTGTTTCTTTGCCAAAGTGACGACCAAGTTATCTTCACTGAGTCATTTCGATTAGAATCGGGTCGAGTAGACTTAGTTTCAATGTCCTTTAGATATCTTGTACAAAAGGTCATGCATTCTTCCATCAAAAGACCCTTTTGCAATCGATGTTTACGGGCGAGCACGATTATGAACGTAAAGCTTTAATGTCAATAAGTACCTATGTATATAAAAAATACAATGAGTACTTACATGAAAAGAATAATTTGATGGGGATTAAAATACATGTATACATAACAAGGGTGCCAACCTCTCAATTGGTACATCCATCGGTATTGTACAGGGCACATAAGCAATGCCTCTTCAGCCAAGTGTATAGGTAAGTGCTCCATTATATCAAAAAGGATGGTGGGAAAATCTTTTCAAGATGGCAAAGCGTAAGTGCAATACGATCTTGAAGATATTCCAAATCAGATTTTGAATTCACTTTTGAGCATAAAATCCGGAAAAAGTTTGACTGCTCAATCAAGGCTTCAACGACATGCTTTGGCAATATTTTTCTCACAGCTAGAGGAAGTAGCTGTTGTAAAATAATATGATTGTCATGACTCTTTAAACCCCAAATGCTCCGCTCTTTAAGATTGACACATCGTGAAATATTCTAAGCATACCCATCAGGTACTTTCACATCCTTCAATACTTTCAAAAACATGTCTTTCTTATTTTTTCCCAGTGTAAAACATGGGAGAGGCACTAATTTCTTCTTGGAACCATTATCCTTAGGATGCAATGGGTCCCTAATTTTCATTTCTTTGAGATCAAGTCGAGCATTCAAGTGATCTTTCGTTTTTCCGAGAGTGCCCAATAGGGTATGCAATATGTTATCAAACACATTTTTTTCTATGTGCATGACATCAAGCATGTGACGTATTGGTAAAAACTCCCAATAAGGCAATTCAAAAAAAATACTTTTTTTCTTCCAACTATCTTCTTTTGCATTTCCACCATTATTATTTCTTTCTTTCTTTTCCTCCCTTTTTTCTTTCCCTTTCCCCATCCCTTTCTCATTCTCTTTGCGTTTTTCTCTTATTAATGCAGCCTTTCTCTCCTTCTCCTTCTCTTTTTCTAACTCTTCTCTTTTCCTCTTTCCAAGGACATCTTCCTTTCTGTATATAGTCTCAACATCTTTCAATTGTTCTAGCAATTCAGAACCAGACAATAATTTTGGTTTCGGTTCTAACTCTGGCTCTCCTTGAAAAGCAGCTCTATCTCTACGTAATTTATGACTTTCCTTTAGCCATCGTCTATGACCCAGATAACAAAGCTTACGACTATGTTTTAGCCGCAAAGCTCTCGTCTTCTTATTGCAACAAGGGCAAGCAAATTTACCTTTTGTGCTCCAACCGACAAATTTATCACCTTGGGAAGTCATTGATCGTCCACAAAATTGATGCACGTAACTTGAACATATTTTTAGCTGATGCATCGTACGTATTCATACCGTCGTACCATAATTCCTTCATCTCCTCAATGAGTGGCTGCAAATATACATCAATCTTGTCCCCAGGTGCTTTTGGGCCATCAATTAGCACCGAAAGAATAAAAGATGGTTGTTTCATGCACAACCATGGTGGTAGATTATATGGAATGAGAACAACTGGCCAAGTGCTATGTGAAATGTTCATCGACCTGAAAGGATTAAATCCATCAGATGCTGCTACAAGTCGAACATTACGACTTTCACTACCAAAGTCCGGGTACAACTTGTCCAAAGTTTTCCAAATAGGACTATCAGCAGGATGTCGCATTACACCATCATCAACCCGCTCTTTAGAATGCCATGTCATTAATGAAGCTGTGTGAGGTGACATAAACAATCTCTTCAACCTTGGCTTTAATGGAAAATAGCGAACTTGTTTGGCAGCTATTTTTTTCCTCTTTATCACACTATCATCAACATTTTGCTTGTCATTGCCAAGGCTTATACCTAGATGCCCCACAAAGTCCACATTTCTCCGGACACTTGTCATCCCTCGAAACAACAAGCAATCATTTGGGCATGCATCCCACGTCTCGTAAGTAAAACCGTCGGATCACTATCTTTGTTCGCATAATAGGTTTTGACAAGGCAACATCCCCTATTTCTTCAAGCACCTCATGGAATAATTCTAGAACCATTGCATGATTTATTTGACCACCCACCAAGTACTTTTATGTCTGCAAAGAGTAATGAATGAAAGCGAAGTGAACTTTGCTACTCTAAACAAAGGTGATGCCCTTCTTCTAGCATCTTATATATTTTGTTGTATCATCATCCATTGTTTCACGTATTTGCATTCAAAGTTTGTCCATTGTTCAAACTTTCTTGCACAATGGAACTCAATTGAATTTCCCATGGCGTCATGTATCATGCCAACAATGTCATCTCACAATCAAAATTGTTTACTTAAATTTTCATTTTGACCTCCATCACCATGAGAGGAAATATGAAAATTATGTTGCAATGACCATGGCAAATAATTTTCCATAAAACCATTCACACCGATCATCTCTAACATTATCTCTTGTACTATAAAAGCGACCATAACACCTTGCACATGGAAAAATGCCTCGACTCCATATAATTTTTCAACACCATCAAGGCCCAATCACGTCTCCATACATCCAAATTTGCATCCATTCTTAATTAAAATGACAAAGATAAAGGAGAAAAAAAACTTAAGATCACATGTTATATTGAAAACCATGATTATAAGCTACTTTTTGCCTGTCACTATTAAGTACTCAAATAACTACCATTCTTAATAAATATGATATATATCTTGTCAATAAACACTTCTTATCTAGAAAATAACTTGATTACAGACTCCGAAACAATCACCAAATTGTATAGATTCATAATTTATT
>CM028380.1:28056385-28111592 GCA_013146195.2 Codonopsis lanceolata | reverse complement strand
CGCAGCCTAAAAACTCCCAAAGGCTTGGTCAAGATATCGCCCGCTTCATCGACACCACCACCACGCTGGGCCTCTTCAAGCTCCTAAAGAAAAATACCGACCAAGTCCGACGAGAAATGCCGCCTAGCCTTCGACAAAATAAAAGCCTACCTTACCAATCCCCCTATGCTAGCCCCACCATACACATAAACCTCTCCTCATATACTTAACCGCTGCACATCGCCGGTGGGAGCCATGCTTGCCCAAGAAAAGAAAAGACTTCTACATCGAAAATGCCATATACTTCATAAGTAGGAAGTCGCAAGGAAATCGTCCGAATTATTCTAAGACCGAGAAAAGTCGCGCTGGCCTAGTCCGACAACTCAAAGGCTCAAAACTTATCTCAGGGTCCATCAAGCAAGCTCATATCCGAATGGACCCTATAAAATACATCTTTCAAACCATCACTTTCCAAACCGACCGCTAAGGGCCTTCCTTCTCAACGAGTTTGACATAACATATGTCGCGCTCAAATCTATCAAAGGCGCGTAATACAGATCACTTACCGATCTACCTCTCGAAAACCGAAGATGCTATCGAGCTCGCCTTCCCAAAGCGAAGGTGTCTTGGAAATCACGACCACGACACCACCGCGTATGTTCTTTGACGAGCCGCAAACAAAAGTGGGTCACATAGAATCTTACTCATTGACCCAGTAGATTCTCACACTCCACCGGCCCTAAGATGGAGTTTGAGTGCTCCAACAACACCACCGAATACGAAGCTTGCATCCGGCCTCGAAGAGGCTCCGAAGGAAGGCCAAATCTCGAAGTCTTCTGAGACTCGCCTTGATCATAAACCAAGTCGGCGGAAGTGGAAAACCCAAGATCCCCTGCAACTTTATCATGCCAAATTAACAAAGACTTGCCGCTCGGTTTGATTCTATCTCATTCCACTACTTGCCGCTGACAAAAATCAATTTGCCGACGACCGCCACTTTAGCATCAAGAGTCCAAATTCACCTGAAACCCAAGTCCAACCCTTCGTAGTCCGGGAAGGTCACGCCGGCATACCTTCGAAATTAATGCATCTCCCGAGGCGATCACGAGCCCCTGGACATTGACATTCAAAATCGCTTCAAAAGGGAATCTACCCCCTGCCTAGACAAAAGAGGGAGAATTTCCCCTCGAAGGCGGGCATCGCAATTTGTATCCCAGTGGCGGCTTATATAAAAGGCACTACCAATGCCTCAATCTTTTATGCGCCGATCAAAGCCAAAGCGAGCAAATTATGGACCAACTCCATGGTGGTACCTGCGGACCCCACATGAACGGCCACATGTTATCCAAGAAAATTATCCCAAGCAAGGGTACTATCGAGCTCACTTGAAACTCCGATTGCATTCGGTTGGTGCGACATCGCAACAAGTGCCAACGCAATCAAAAAGACTCGCACATCTCCTGCCCTTCTCAACATGGGGTATCGACGCCATAGGCCAAATTCACCCGAAGGGATCTAATGGCCATGAGCTCTCTAGTAGTCCAGCCGATTATTTCACAAAGTGGGTGAAGCCTCTTCCTACAAGATCTTAAATGCCGTAAAGGTGTCCGAATTTATCCGAGCCAATATCATATACCGCTATGGGGTACCTTTCGAGATCATCTCCGACAACGGCTCTCATTTTGAAGGGACGTGAATCGCCCGCTCGACGAGTTCAAAATTCAAAGACACAAATCCTCCCCATACCGGCCACAAGCCAATGGTGCCGTTGAAGCAGCCAACAAAACTCGAGAACATCATCGAAAAATGGCCGACACAGAAGAGATCGCCGAAAGCCGCCGCTAGCCCTCTGGGGCTATCGCACCTCGCCAGACACCCACCGGGCTACCCCTACTCTCTAGCCATACTTCATGGAGGCGTGCTGCCTATTGAAATTGAAGTACCATCATTAAGAGTAATGATGGAATCTGACATAGCAGAAGTCGACTGGGTCAAAGGGCGATTTGAAGAATTAGCCCTGATCGATGAACGGCGGTTACTAGCCCTAGAGCACACTCGAGCCTATCAAAGACGCATAGCCCGTGCGTTCAACAAAAAAGTCAAAGGTCGCGACATCCGTGCCGGAGATCCGGTACTGAGAAAAACCCCCTAGTTATGTTGATACTAGAGGAAAATGGAAATCTCCATGGATGGGACCGTACATTGTCAAAGAAATCCGGTCAGGAGGTGCCGTACTCCTCACAAACCAGGAAGGAGAGGACCTTGTTCAGCCCTTCAACCTTGACAAGCTCAAAAGGTACTATGCTTGAGCCAATCTATCCGACAAAAGTGCTTCCCTCTCCAGCTCGCTAGGTTGAAAACCCGAAAGGGCGGCCTAGGCAAAAGTTAGAGCGAAAAAAAAACAACAAAAAGGAGAAATAAGGGCTCGCTAGGTTGAAAACCCGAAAGGGCGGCCTAGGCAAAAGTTAGAGCATGAAAAAAAATGGAAAAATCAGGAGAAAAAGGAGAAGGAAGACACTCTTTTTAATCCTCGGCATATTATCTCCAGTCTTCGGCATACAACAAGCTCAACTGACAAAAGGAAAAAGAAAAACCACAACGAAAGCTCACATTAAAACATTAAAATATAATACAGGGTCCTAAGGTGCAACTTAGGAATATTTATTTAAGACGTCTATATTATACATTAACTGCATTGCACATATATATTCCTGCCTACACTCCCACTTGTTTCCCCCCAGATATTCCTTCCTTTTGCAGCTCAGCCCCCCAAGCGGTCTATCAATGCCTGCGGCGTCCACCCAGCCGGGCCCATATTCCTCTTCTGCGAGGCGCAGAGGAACCTCTATTCTCAGAACCGCCGGAAGTATCTCCTTCATCATCGCCAACATCTCCATTCTCCTGGACAGTCGTGTTGCTAGGACCGGCCCCATTATCTCTAAAGCCGGTGCCCCATCCAGGTTGAGGGGGAGGAACAGCCTCTTCCGGTTCCCAGGGATTATGTTGTTGATTGCCATCATCAGGCCTCACAGCAGTGCCCCATCCAGTTTGAGGGGAGGGACAGCCTCCTCCGGCTCCCAAGGATTGTGTTGCCGACTTGCATTACTGTGTCGAGGGACCTCATAATCAGCATACCTGAAACCAGTGCCCCATTCAGCTTCAGGGGGGAGCAGCCTCCGCCGTTTCCCAATTACTTGGACCTGCTTCATTTGGTCCAGGAGCCACCGGAGTGCCAAGATTGTGTACCCGCCTAAAATCTTCCTGCAAGGCCTGAGGGATGACTAAGCCCGAGCTCTCAATCTCTTCGCCTATCTCCATAAGGCGAGCATCAATACCCGTAGCGACATGACGGCCAAACAAGTTTTCGCCGAATCTCGCGAGAAGTCCCTCCGCAATCACCATTATCCATGCCAAGTATTCGAGGGACAAAAATATATGATCAGAGAACAAATAGGCCACCTGAAGCCTATCAAAGTCAAGCCGCCACATTCTCTGGAAGTCAAAATTCAGAGTCCTGCTATTTTCCATTTCCAAGAACAGGCGAGTCGTGTCTCGAATGATCCGCTCCAAACCGGACGCAATATTCTATCAGCACTATAAAAAGAGGTCCTCCTGATGCCCAACATAACAACTTGGGCATAGCCAGCGGAATGCAAAATGAAGCGCCTAATTTCCCAATGGTTAATCACCCAGGATATATCCATGGAGCCTCTCCGAAAGAAATCCTCAGTCCAGTCATAGGCAGAATAATTAATTTGGGGAAAGCGGCCGCGAAAACCATAGAGCCCCGGATCATATATCGCCCCGAAAGGTGCAGGAGCCATCACACACTGAAAGTGCTCTTCTAGCCACATGTGAATCAAAATGGGACTGCCGGTAGGAAAAGTTCATCACCACCGGCGAAAGCATCAAGACCAGCCAAAGTTTCTGCCAAGATTACCGGGACAATATTGGCCCGGCGATCACGTGCCTGCAAAGCAAGATCCACAACTCGCACGTCAATAAATCCCTGTTGGCCCACCAGCAAATATCTCCCCACCAGGCACAAGAAAAGAGCTGTCAACCGACGCCTCAGATAATCCACATCATCCTCCCTGAACTCTGTGAAAGCCTCGAGGAAGAACAGTCAAGTCAAAGTTCACCCCGTTATAGAAACCCGGGGTGGCATCTCGAGTGGTGCGGAACAATTCCCTAATCGCCATGTAAGGACGCCTCCGAGGCGAAGGCACGGCAATACGACGAGTGGCAGCTACTCCCAGCATTGCACAAAATTCCTCGAAAGCCGGGCACATCTCGTTCATCCCAAAATTGAAAAGATGATCCTGATGAGACCAGAACCTGGACGCCCCTCTTAACATGTCCCAGTTGATCACAACATTTCTCCAGGATAGAAGGCACCTGAAGCTAAAAATGTGATCAAACCAATCGCGTTCGTCGGCTCGAAGGGCGAGAATCCAGAGATCGAGGGCATTTTCGTAGATCTCTATTTCCAAAGGTGTGTGATAAGGTGCAGCCATTTGGGCAAAGATAGAATATTTTCTCTAACGAGAGAGGAGCAACTGAGGAGAGAAAGAAGCTTTGAAGAAACGAAGGCCGAATGAAAGAAATCAGGCGTAAAGATTCATGATCGACGGGCTTCCTTTTATAGGTGAAATAAAAAATCGACAAACAAGGATGAACAGTGATGAACAGTGGCCAAAAAATCTCCCAGGAAGGCAAAACTAGGCGCCACCCTATAAAATTGGGCATGGCGCCCAAATTTGATATGTGCCATGCCCGCTTGCTCAATAACCGCTTCATAAATCACCGATGTTCTCGTTTCGCCCAAATCGCCAATTGATGTCTCGCCTCGATCACGGAAGTTTTGGCGCCTATCAAAAGAAAGGCTACATGAGAGTAGATGGCTGCAATTATATTCTCTCGCACAGGAGGAGGCGGCTGCCTCTTCCTCTACCCGCAAATCACCAGAAAAGCCCCCTCGAAGCTGAAGGTGTATTCTTTTCAAATTCATTTCTAAAATACGGCGTGCCATTACCCTTAGGAGTCGGTATAGCTTTATTTTCTGCATGTATTTTGAATGTGCATTTTATTTTATCATGTCATTTAAAATTATATTGCATTTCATAATTCATGTTTGTACAGATATTAATTACAAAAAAAAGAAAAAAAAGAAAAGCTAATATGTGCAGGAAAAGAAGCTAATAGCCAAAAGATGCTCTGCCTCTGCCAAAGCCACCTCCCCTGACTCGAGGGCCCACCGTGCCATCGTCTACGATCCGCCCCTCGCTCGGCACGACTCGATCCTACGCCTCGCATCATCATCATCATCACGCGACGCCTGGTTCCGCCGCATAACATCATTGCTCCGACAAGAAAAGTCATCCATCAGCCGCTGATAAAGTTTGTTGAGGCTAACGAAGCCCCGCAACAGTCTCTTGTACGTGGACACTTTGACCTGAGAAGACAAGAAAAAAAAAGAGCATCGGTCAAATAAAAAAAAGAGAAAGAGTATCAGTCAATAAAAAAAGAGAGTGATGAATATACCGTACGGGCCTGATCAGGGACACGATACTCCTCAGGGATCTCAACATCAGGAAGGACCTCCCTTATGAGCCTATCATCTCGCCGATATTGGAAGGACGAAAAGGCATCATCGGGCATGGAAAACTCAAGCTGCGCATCCAGAGTAGAATGAGAAGACCCAGCCCAAGCACCATCGACAGATGCACGCCTCCCAATCACAGGAGGAGGAGGAGGGGGATGGAGCATCGTCCTCAAAAAGTCTTCATATGCTATGACCGGAAAATCACTGGCATGCATCTCATATTTGGACAAACAGCGATGCCGGTTTGGCAAAAAGTCTGGGGCAATCACATTCAGAGGAGGTGCAGGAGGTGCCACCGGGGATATCGAGAACGGAACATGTTGACGGTTGACCCGCTCACCCATGTACAAGGAATCACACATGATCGATACCATCAAAATCCGACAACGACTCAATATCAGAGTAACCTCATACGGCCCTACCAGATTCCGCCAAGGGAACAAGTTCACCGAACCTGAGGTCGAGCTCGCCACTCTGTCCTGCAACCCCAATGACTCAATAAAATGGCCCCTGGTGTCCTTTTCCTTCCGATTTGCATTCACAAATTTGATCAAGTAAGGCGGTCCAAGAACATCGCGCAAGCAAGGAGCCCTGCACAAAGTCAAAGACGTAATAAGCCCACACCAAAAAAAAGAAAGAGAAAGGAAAAAAGTCAAGAAAAAAAAAAAAAATATGTATATATATAATAAAAAAATATATATATATGCTGACAAAAGGAAAAAAAAAAGGGGAGAAGGAAAATATACCTCCCAAGCAGGGGCAAAACCGGTCATAACCTTTGAGTCATTCCGATTTCCGACTCAACCTATCCATGCAGACATAGAGCTTAGCCAAACCTGCCTGCCCCCAATCATAGTCAATCACATGATCCAGGTCTCGAAGGCAGCCCAGCAGAGAAACCCTCAGGGAGGTGGATGCATTAGCAAAAAGGGATGTCCCCAGGAAGAAAAATAAAAATGTCCGGCAACACGAGTCACAGCAACGCTATCCTCGGCATCGACCCGTCCGGCATTCTCTAGGAGCCACCCCTTTACACTGAGAATGGTCACCTCATCCGCTGTTTTGTACTCGGGCACAAACCCCAAAAGGTCCTCCACCTCGTCATGACGCTCATGAGGGTGTAATCAGTGCCGTGGTCCGCCTAATGCCGGTGGATATGCCGAATGGCAAAGTCACAGGAGTCATAGTGATCTCTCCCCAACTGAGATGAAAGGTGTGGGTGGTATCCCACCAGAAATTCCGCAGCACATCAAAGATGGCTCTATAACTACGGAAGGGGGTAAAGGCCCGCATGAAAACCCCAAAGCCCGTCTCCTCCACTAGAACCCGGGCTAGTAGAGGCATTAAATGGTATATATCGGACACCTTGGCACAAGTAGCTCTGACCTTGTCCGTAGGCTGCGCCTAAAAAAAAAGAGAAAGAAAATAAAGGTAAGTTTCTCACAAACCTTTTCTTCTTGCATAATTAATACATTAGTTTTTTTTAAAAAAAAAAAAAAAAACATTTGTATATTAAAATTGTTTTTGCACATAAATATACATGTCATCATTTTATGTAAAAAAACATATATATATATATATACTTTGCATTTAAATATACATGTCACATTTTTATTTTCACATTCATGTAAATAAATAAATTAACCATGCATTCACATAAAAAAGCATCTCATGCATATTTAGCATCACATTTGCATCAAATAAAGTAGTACATGCATCCATTATTTGCATTTATTAGTTAATAAGCTGTATCAGGAGTGCGCTAAAAAGAAATTAAAAATGCCACCCGTCATGAAAAAAAAAAGAGAGAAGAATATCTCCTTAGCATTTCTTATATCCCTACAGCATCAGCATGCATAAAAAATCAATTATGGTACATAAAATATATCTGTTTTGTCTTGCATATATCCGAAAATGTATCCGAAAAATGTGTCCGGAAAAATTTGCATTTCATTCCGAAAATTCCGTATTGTGAATATATGTCATGTAAAAATATTTTTAGATCTAAAACATGCATCATATAGCCTTATTTGCATTAACATTATAAATCATGCATAGTAGGGTCAAATAGTGACTACTAGTTCAATTTGTGCATCGCAAAAATAAATTGTCCAAATTTCATGCATTATTACCAAAATTGCATCATTTTAGCCCATAAATCACATGCATAAACATCACAAGCAGCATATATATACTCCAAAAGTCCAAAACAAAGACGTAAATTGAGCAGATCTGAAAAATTAACCAAATGGGTGGAAGAAAGTTATACTCACATTGGGATCAGGAAGATTTGAAATATGCTTATACCAATCCCGCACCAGATTGCCCCAATCGTGCTTTGAATAATAGTAGTTGACATGGTTCCGAACCAAGGGAGGAAGTTCTTTCTTTCCTTCGCCAGATTCTGGGTTCATCGGTGCCTTTCCTTTTCGGGATCTAAAGGAAGAAGCCATCTGTGTAGAAAAAACAACATTTTTGGCGGAAGAAAATTGAGAAAAGGAAAGAAAATGAAAGAAAATGACATAAGACTCGCTCCGTCAATGGCAGAAGCAGGGAGCAGAAGATGAAAGCAGAAATGAAGACTTACGTCTTCATCCTGTGAAGAGAAAGGAGGAAAAGTGGGAATTTTCACTTTTCCCCCTCCAAGCAACTCAGAATCAACACTTAAGTCCTCAAAATTTCAGAGTTGCAAAGCGGCCCCTAAGACTTAACAGAAAGTTAACAAAAGCAATTTTGTTAACCACATTCGATGGCCTTTCATCCAAAAAGCAAGAAAAGCTCATATCCCCAGCAAGTCAGCCGCCAGACAAGCAGAAAAGTCAGAAAATTCAGCGGCAAAAGGTAAGCCCCTTTTCCTAAAAAAAAAAAAATAATAAAATAATAAAAAAAGAAAAACCAATAAAAGGAAAAGAAAAAAAAAAGAGATTCAGAGAAAAATAAAGTCAATGAAAAAAAAAACAACAACAACAAAACAAAAGAAAAAAAAACAAAGAAAAAAAAAGATGAGGGAAATCCCCAACATGAAAAGTCGGAACGGCGGAAATAGCCAAATCAGCTGAACCAACAGCAGCAGTCAAAAAACATGAGAAGGTAAGAAAGGTAAGGTTTTCTTATTTTGATTTCAGAAATAAAAGGAAAATCTTTTTCAAAAGGTTTTGTTCAAAAAAAAAAAAAAGAGGAATATTCAAAAAAAAAAAAAGAGAGAGGAAGAAGAAAAAGAAAAATCTCTTTGTCGTATCCAACGACGGATTTTGATCGGTTGGATACGCTGAAATTTTGAAGAAAATTCCCTTTGTCGTATTCGATTTACGCTTTATCGGTCGAATACAGTTTTCGAAAATTTGAAGTTTTCTTATTATGTTTGGAAATCGGAAATATGGTCAGCCAGACATGATTTTGAAAATGCCTCTTAACGTATTTCATCGACAGGTATTTTCCGGGTGAAATATGGTTTTCGAAATATACAAAAATCTTCATACCGTATTTGACAACGGTTTCGGACCGTAAGAATACGACTTTTCGAAAAACATGAAAATCTTTTCTTCGTTTGTGTTCTCAGACAGGTTTGACCCAAAAAAGAGCACAACATCCTCGTTGGTTGTTTGTTTCGGCTTAGGCCGAACTACGTTTGGTCTGATTCCTTTTGTTAAGGGATACGTAGGCAGCCTACTATAGTAGGTCCGACCATCAGCGCACACTTAATTTACATATCTGCTTAAAAACTGCAATAACCTGCTATAACTGACTAAAAATGTCTAGGATATGGAGGTTTGATTCATTGCTGCATTATAACTGCTACCTATTGCATCTTTCTCCCTCGTTTTGTAATTGAACGAAATTGGAGAGTCTATTCTTATCAACGATGTTCGTCTACTCAGTAAGCTGCGGGTTACCCGTAGACTCCATCGTTGAGGGGCTCAGACACCCCAATTTCACCTGGTATGTGACATGACATAAAATATCAAGACCTGTTAAAACATTAACAAATGTCAAGTTACAGGGTCAAAAGTGCAAAAGGACAAAGCAGGATGCGCAAAAAGACGAACTGCAGGGACCAAAGTGCTCAAAAATTGAATAGTTTAAAAAGTGGGCATGGCCACCATGCAATTTGGGCATGGCGCCCAAATTCCTTTCTTCTGCGCACAGTGCTCCATGCATTTGCCGTAAAACACAATTTCGCCAGCGTAGTGTACAATCATTCGATGCATGAAGAAGAAATTTTATTTCCTTCCGTGTCCTTGTTTCAGCCTATCAATAAAGGCCTTCAGTCGATCATTCAACACACCTTTCCTTCGTAAAGCTTCTCCGCGTTATCGTTACGCTGGAGAAATAGAGAGCGACGTGAGATAGTGAGTGATCACCTCAAAAAGTCTCGAAACCCTGCCAAACCTCCGCCAAACACAAAACCAACCGATAGGAGTGAACCTTAGCCCCCCAGCTAGGTATCCACCCTTTTTCCCGGTCCAAAAATCGTGGAAAGAGCAGTTGCTTTGCCCGATTTAAAAGGCCAAATCAGCCAGAAATAAGCCGTTATTCTGCCCGATTTCAGCCTACCTCAAGCCAACAAACAACCAAAAACAAACAGTTACCCTGCCCAAATCCCTTGGCCGAAAGTAACTTTCAGAAGCAGTCACGCTGCCCAAATTCACACAACACACAACACACAACAACAACAACAACAAAAGACTCTCTCTCTCTCTCCGATGGACAGAGCGAGCACACCCTAGGCTGTCTGTAAGTTTATTTTAAAGTCTTTCATTTTTTTTTAAAAAAATATTATTTCCAATCCGGCCCAATGTAAATATATAAGCAGTTGTGCTGCCCGGATTTAGTTAGGAAATAGTACTAAGTATAGCCATTGTTATAGTTAAATATTTTCAGATATATTTGTAATTATTTGCTTTATTTATTCATTAAAGTCTTTCATTTTGTAAAAGTATTATTTCCAATCCGGTCCAATGTAAATATATAAGCAGTTATGCTGCCCGGATTTAGTTAGGAAATAATACTAAATGTAGCCGTTATTATGGCCAAATATTTTCAAGTATATTTGTGATTATTTGTAAAAGAAACGGTTGCAAGTCTTTAAATATTATAGATGTAATGGATGTATTTGTAGGCAGTTAATGCTTCATTTATCTGTTAAATTAATATAACAACAAGCATACTTTAGCCAAAAACCGTTTTGAGACCAAAAGGGCGAGTTGGGTGCCTAGCACCTTCCCAACTCGTAACTTAGCCTCCGAACCCGTTTTCATTATCTCTGGTTTTCTTTTTTGGTTTTGCTTTATTTCTTCCTTAAAATAAAGATGGCGACTCTAAAACATTTTGGATCCAGTGGGGCCTCGCAACATCTTTCTTTGCACTTTCACGTTCTCCCCTAAAAAAGGGAGAATGAGAATGGAAAGGTGATGTATTCCTATGTCCTGGTATCCCCTAAACAAGGGATAACTTGACGTAGAAAACGCAAAGCACCCATAAGGATCCGAGATAGGCCATAAGGCTATTTTCATAAAATCCATAGTGGGGGTGCTGCAACATTCCTTCCTTGCACTTTCACGTTTTCCCCTAAAAAAGGGAAAATGGGAATAGAAGGGTGATGCATTCCCATATCCTGGTATCCCCTAAACAAGGGATAACTTGATGCGGGAAACCCAAAGCTCCCATATTGGATCAAAATCCACTAAAGGCAACCGAGGCGCATTCCAGCGCTATTCGACACTTCTCCCGCACTTTTGATTTCGTCCTCCCTAGACAAGGGAGGGTGGAGCAGGAGGCGATGGATGTCACCGCATCCTGCGTCGCGCACCTATCCAAGGCGCGGCGGGCGCGAGCAATTTCCAGGAACCCAGGTCACTTTAGAACCCAACATCTTCCACCAATGTGTATGTAGTTTGACACGTAGACAATGTCTTTTGTTGGTCACTTGGAAACTCTCAAAATGCTACACACTTCCATGTAATTTGACACTTTGACCATGACTTTTGAATGAAATGTTTGAACTTGGTTTGCTTTAATTGTTTGATTTCAGATTAAATTTTTTTTTTTTGTAAAATGTGAAATGTTCAATCAGGTACAATATATAAAAATTTATACATTCATTATTTGAAAAAAAAATATTTCACAATATAAATTTGCAATAGAATTTTCTGTTGCAATAATAATTTTTTTTTAAATCTCACTTACAAACTAGCAATATAAATACATAAACATTGTAATGAAACAGTCCGTTGCAAGAATGCAACAGAAAAGTCTGTTGCAATAATGTAACATAAAAGTTAGTTGTAAGAATGCAACGAAAAAGTCTGTTGCAACAATAAAATGAAAAAAAAATATGTTGCACGAATGCAACGGAAAAAGTGTGTTGCAAGAATGCAACGGAAAAAGTTTATTGCAAGAATGCAACAGAAAAAAATTAGTTGCTATTTGTAACAGACGTCAACTGCCCTTGAAAACACATTTGCAACCAAAAATTTTGAAATTGCAATGCTCGGTTTTCGTTGCAATATCATGCAACGGAATACATACGGTTGCACAAAATTTGCAACGAGCGTTTTCCAAACCAAATTTGGAACAAACTTTTTTCGTTTCAATCGTCTAATTGTAACGGATTTTCATTTTTTGCAACGGAATTTTCTGTTTCAATTGCTCTGTTTTCTTGTAGTGTAATGTAATGTATGAACCGATGTAAATCACAAAATAAATGAGAAACAACAATCTCCTCCTATTTGCATCTGTAAGTCCAGATGGCAACAGTTAAGGCTAGGGGGGGTGAATAGCCTTTAAAAACTTCAAGGGTTGATTTGAAAAACTTGTAAGATTGGCAGCGGAAAATTTGTTTTTATCAATCAGCTGAAGAATTGGTCAGCTGGAGAATTGGTCAGCTGGCTGACACTTTGAAAATACTTGAACTGATGAAAGTTGGTCTGCTGGCTGACACAAATGTTTTTCAAAAGAAGTTGTTTTAAAGTAGATCACTGAATATAGAGAAGAAATTGAAATACAAATTAACTGAACAATTAAGCAAACAGTTGTTATTAACTGACTGACACTTAATTAGTAAAAAAAAACTTCTTAAGTGTTGAGTCAGTTTGCAAGGATTTAAGAAGTGGCTGACAAATCTGTTGAAGTGGTTCACAGATAAACTGCTACGTCCACTACCAAGTTGGTCAGACTTGGATTTTTGAAGTGCACTAATTTTATTAAAAATCTATTTGATCTCTAATGGATCAGTGTACAACAAAAGACCGGTGTTTGTGGAGAATGATTGAAAAACAATCAAACTCGTGAGACAAATTGACTGATTTCTAAATATTTTGAAATGAATCACTCAGTGTTTGCCTAAACAATAACTAGAAAGAAATATTCAATGAAAAGTATCTAGCTAAAGTTTTTAAGAAGACAAAGTCACAGAGAAATTTCTTGAAGGTATGTAGGCTTTTGACTTTTGTAAAATTCGTTGTCTTCAAAAATGCTTCCAGAGGGTATTTATAGATAGTCTTCAAAGGCAACCCGTTAGGAACACATTTTGAATTTGAAAATGTGTTTGGCAGATGCAAGATCTCAAAAGATCCTGTGAGATATAATCTAGCAGGATATCTACCAAAAACACAAAGTAGGAAAGTGTCAGTACAAGTATATGATCAATCAAATAAGGAAAGACAAACTGACACTACATATATTAAGGTCAGCTAAAATGAATGGCTGACAAAAAATAACTGCTGACCAAAGATAACTTAAATTCCTTGGCTGACAATCAAGTGAAATGATTTTAAGCAAATCTAATTATGTGCAAGATTCAACATCATCTGGTCATCATTACTTACAAGTGAGGGCTATAAACAACTATATGATAGATAATAGCATGTCAAAAAGTATTTTAGATTTATAGCGGTAGACATGCCTCTATAAAACAGAAGAACACCTCAAGTGTAAAAAATCTAATCTAGGTGCTTACAAACAGAAGAGATGTAAAGAACAGCACACAGATTAGTAGTAAACAGTTCAAATATGGATTTAAACTGAGTGTTTAAATTCTAAGCAGATATATGAATTGAAATATTAAGAATTTAAACATAAGACAATTTTTGAAAGGCAATAATCTTCTGTATTCAAACGAGAAGTTTAATGTTACAGAGTTTTCAAAAAAAAAAAAAGATATATACAAAGGTTAAGGGAGAAAAAGATACAAAACTACCACAGTCTTGCCTTTGTCTTCCTCTTCCTTTTATTTTCTTTGCCGCTCAAGTTCTTCAGCTCTTCTGACGTACTCATCATCGGCAGAGGTAGGAGGTCTGGTGGAGTGAGAACGGTAGTCCATTTCTTCACGTAGACGGTTGTTCTTGTCCATTAAAGTCTTGTTGATAGACCTTAGTTGTCTCTCCTCCGTGATGGCCAGATCACGATCACGTTCAGCATTGAGCACATTGTGAGACCTGTTGAGAGCCATTTTGTTGAGCTCGAGAATATGCGGGCGGTCGTGGCCGAGATGGAGAGTGATGCTGTGGAAGCGCTAGTAGAACAGAATGGAGCAGAGTCGTATGCATTCCGTGCGTTGAGCTTCCACGTTGATCTTGACATCAGTGAACTCGTGCTTCATCTGTCCAAACCTTGTCCACACATCATCCTGAAACTGTCGAAGGATGGCATCATTTCTATCCGTTGCCTTGGACGTGGCAGTGGTAAGTTCAGCGGCAGCTGTAGAGATGCTAGTAAGCTCTCCCAGTCTGTCGTAAATTGCGTCCAGGCGGTTCAAAATCTCTGAGTAGGCCGTTTGGGAGGGAGAAGGGTCCAGGTCAATGTGGATATGCTCACTGCCGGCAGAAGAGGTGGCATCGGCAGTGGTGACTGGTCGGAAGGGTTGCTGGAGAGCTGGAGTGGCTGAGTCGGAAGAGGTTGAGTCACGAGAAGGGAATGTATGGGTAGAAGAGGATTTGGTTGTTGGGGGAGAGGGAGGAGGGGTTGGTGGATGGTCTAGTTCAATGTTAGTGTTGGAGTTGTCATTGAGCATTGAAGGTTCTGGTAGAGGGTCGGTAAAGAACCAAAAAGAGAGGGCAGGGTAGAAAAGGATTTGGGTTTCATTGGGGTAGATTGGGAAGAAGGTTGGGGGAAGAGATCTGCTACCGAAGAGAGTTCAAATAAGAACTTCAAGGCAGCAGAGTCTAAGGGTTTAACGGGAGTGGTTTGGGTTCGTTCGGATGGTGTAGTTTGGTTGGTTGGGTTATGAAAGGGTGAAGCAGGGGTAGATGGGTTAGGTGAATAGTTGAAGGGTGAAGGAGGAAGTGGAGAGGGTGTTCTGGTAGGCTCCTCTTGGGTATGATGCTCCTCCTGAGGGATAGACTCCTCCGGAGAGGTTGATTCCCTCTGAGTAGATGACTTAGTGGGATGGGGTTGTGAAACGGTAGAGGGTTAAGTGCTAGCAGACTTCCTTTTCTGCCACAACAACTGAATAGGAGGTTCAGCTGCTTCATCGGCAGAGGTAGTAATGTCTGCTGGTGGCTGGGTCGGTACAGCTTTACGTAGTTGCCTACATTTAGGTTTTGGTGAAGGTGATGGTTGGTCGGAAGAGGGTTTACGTTTGGGTTGAGGAGAGGGCTGTGGTGTGGAGGTTAAAGGTTCAGGGATAGAAGGCTGGGATGATGAGGACATACCAGTAGCGGCAGATGAGCTGCCAGTAGACTTGGCCTGCAGTATCTATTTGGCCTGCAGTCTTTCAGCCTCTTTTTCCGCCCTTTCCTTCTTGGCCTTGGCGGCTTCCTTCTTTTTCAACAGCTGCTCAGACTCGTTAGCCAGATCCTTTGCTTCTTGGTGAATGTCTCGAGCAATGCTGGTTCTGAATTTGTCCGCTGCAGTGCGATATCCCTTGCTAGCAGCATCATACGCATCCATGTTGAAACGCGTGACGACCATTGGCGAAGGCTTGGCAACTTTGTCAAGAGAGATATTTGTAAGTCCACGTTGCTGCCTTCACTTGTTCTCATAGTCGGCATACTTTTTGAAGAAAGTGGCCGTCATCTGTTTGTCCTTGCTCACGGCAATGAGCTCGTCTTCCTTAATGGAAGAGTTAATTTCTGCAATGTCCCGTAGAAGGACATTGATGAGCCTGACAAAAGGCCTCTTGAAGTTAGGGTTGTCCTTCACTTTCTCAACGTAGTTCCGGAGCTCTTTGTAGATGATAGAGCCGTAGTTGAGCTGGGTCTGAAGGAAGACAACACTTGTAAGATTGAGCTGCTGGGCAGTGAACATGTTGTGTGCCCCGTTCTTGAATAGAAGACCCTTGTCAAGCAGATGGCTTGTGCAGTAAACATCCAAAGGGAAGAGGTTCCTTAGCATTTTCCCTTTAGGTTCCCGTAGAGTATTAATTCCCCTCATTGCTTCCCAGGCATGGTCAGCCTCAACAATGGATAACTCAACGTCTCCACCATATCAAACGCCAATGATTCTGGAAATCATTTTGGCAGAGATGGAGATAGGTCGTCCTCGAATCCATCCACGCATTGCAGACGGAGTCTTGGGGTCGATGACCATTCTCTCATAGAATTCCTCAGCGAGGAGGATATTGTAGTCGTCGTCGTGGAGGCAGAAGAGTGGTAGAATCCCCGACTCGTTCATATCCTCGCAGGCTTTGACTCCGGCGGTGAATGTACATACAGTTTTGAGGTCTATGCACATGCCGGGTAGATACATTTTTGGGTCTAGAGCCACAATAATGTCGTGAGGAGCAGGAAATGGAGGGTATCCTGGTGCGTTAATGTTCAAACCATGTGGGATGACCTTCTCGGGGTCAAACTCCTTCCTGCTGTCACTTTTTGACTTGGAAGAAGATTTTACCTATAAAAACAAATTTAGAAATTAGGGCTTTTGACCTTACAGACAAACAATCAAAGATTTCATTTTTGTGAAATTAATTGAAATTTCCGATGAAAATCT
Organism: Codonopsis lanceolata; assembly: GCA_013146195.2. Lineage (NCBI taxonomy): Eukaryota > Viridiplantae > Streptophyta > Magnoliopsida > Asterales > Campanulaceae > Codonopsis > Codonopsis lanceolata. The sequence goes on along the minus strand of CM028380.1, from coordinate 28,095,079 downwards.
TGAAACCCTTGAATGTCTGGATAGTTAAAATAGAGAAACAATAACAGAAGATTTCTCAGAAAGAATGAATATTCAAAGTACAGAGAAAACTGTTAGTTTCAAGGTTTTGAAAAACAAGAATGGCGGAAACCGTCAAGATACGCAAAGTGTCTTTTCGGATTCCAAAAAAATAACTCATAAGAGGAAATACTAAACATAAATTAATGGATAGTAAACCAGAGAGTAGAGAGGAACTTACCATTGTCGCTGTAGGGAAGAAGAAGAAGTGAAGATTATAGATCGAAAGAGAGAGAGATTTCGAGAAAGAAAGAGAGGGTTTGAGTAGAGAGAGAGAGAGGTTTCGTAAAGTGTTGGAAAGGGAGGTTTAGAGTCTATTTAAAGGAAAAAAAATCTTTTAGCGAAAAAGTTGTAACTTAAGATATTTTCAAAGTACAAAAGATTTGACCTTTAACCCCTTTTCCCTTTTAGAAACCTTTCCCGCTTTAGTAGACTAAATAGTTGAAGTACTAACCTGGTGGAAGCGAAGAGCTTAAGTCTGCCGTTAGAAGGCAAATAAAGTCTGCCGGTTAGTAGAAATTTAAGTCTACCGGTATGAAAGAAAAACTGAAAAATTGAAATTAAGCAGTAGGATCGATCATACCAAGATTTCTCCTTAAATAAGAAAACCTGGTTGCATCCAGTGGCTTGGTGAGAATGTCAGCCAATTGATGTTCAGTTGGAACATATTCCAGACTGATGTTACCTTTCTCCACATGATCTTTGAGGAAGTGATAATGGATATCAATGTGCTTTGTCTTTGAGTGCATCAATGGATTCTTTGAGACTGAAATTGCAGAAGTGTTGTCACACATGGATTAGACAATTTGCGATCTTGATGTTGTAGTCCACTAGTTCTTTGCTTCATCCATAGAAGTTGAGAACAACGATTCTTTGGCGTAGCAATGTATTCGCCTCGTGGTTGAGTTTGCAACCGATCCTTGCTTCTAATTGCATGACCATGAAGACAAGTCTATTTCCAAGAAATTGACAAGTTCCACCGGTGCTTCTTACGCTCACTTTGCGGTGGATAATCTGCATCGAGTACCCAACTAGATCGAAGTTGTTGCGTTTTGAATACCGGATACCCAAGATTTGTAGTTGTTGAAACATATCTAATGATACGTTTAGCGGCAAGCAAATGTGATTCCTTTGGATGCACTCGAAATCTAGCACAAACACAAATAGCAAACATAATATCGGTCTATTAGCGGTAAGGTAAAGAAGTGAACCTATGATTCCTCGGTAATTGGTCACGTTCTCTTGCTTTCCCTTCTCATCTTTGTTCAAGGATGGCGATCGGTAGACATAGGAGTCTCAAATACTTTCTTGAATTCAAGACCAAATTTCTTGATAAGTTCCTTTGCATATTTGGTTTGGTGATGAAGATCCGTCAAGTCTGTTGAATCTGCAGTCTAGAAAAGTAGGTGAGTTCTCCCATCATGCTCATTTCAAACTTGTTTTGCATCGGCTTCTCGAATCTTTTGCTGGGCTTTGGTTTGTTGATCCAAAGATGATGTCGTCCACATAGATTTGTACGAGAAGAGATTCGATGTTACCTCCCACATTTGTGCTTGAGAATGAGCGAGTTGTATCTATTCTACCTCTCACGAATCCTTATTCAATTAAGAACTTGGATAGAGTTTCATACCAAGCTCACGGGAGTTTCCTTGTTTTAGGCCGTAGAGTGCTTTCTTAAGTCGGTAGACATGATCTACTTGTTTTGTCTTGAATGACAAAACACGGAGGTTGTTCCACATATATCGTTTCTTGAAGATCACCGTTGAGAAAGGCACTCTTCACATCCATCTGATAAATTTTGAAGTCCATGAACGAAGCATAGGCTAGAAAGAGTCTGATTGCCTCTAATCTAGCAACAGGAGCAAATGTTTCATCGAAGTCAATTCCTTCTTTCCGTCGGTAGCCTTGAGCAACCAATCTAGCTTTGCTTCGTGTTTACGGTGGCGTTTCCATCTTCATCTCTCTTGTTCTGAATACCCACTTGGTGCCGATAACTGGATGGCAGTCGGTCTTTGAACTAAGCTCCACACTTTGCATCTTTCAAACTGGTTCAGCTCTTCTTGCATAGCTTCAATCCAGTAATGGTCTTCGATAGCTTCATCAATCTTCATTGGCTCGATTTCAGACACGAATGCGAATGCAAACATAGTCTCATTTCAAACTATATTCCTCGTATGAACTCCTGAATTGAGATCACCAATGATTTGAGAGAAATGGGATGATCTCTTGTTTCAATAACAGCTGGAGGAAGATCACTTCTGGTGGGTTCTTCCCTTAAAGATTTTGGAGAAGGTAGAGAAGGAGATTCACCAATATCAGGTTCAGAAGAGATAGGATCTTCGAAACCTTCATTTCTGGTGAACAAGAAAAGTGAGTGATCTGCAAAGGTGTTTGGGGTAAAACATAAGAGATTGGTTCAGGGTCAACAAAAGAGTTGGAGCTGGCACCGACAGAGTTGAAGTCTGCAGGTGCAGGGTTAGCAGAACTGGAGGGATCTGCAGTTGGAGGATTCTGAAGAGGAGTAGAAGTAGAAGCTTTATTTGTATCTGTCTCATCATCATCAGAATCATTAGCAACATTCGGAGTCTTTCGAGGCTCTAATAAATCATATTCATCAAAAGTAACATGCACAGATTCTAAGATTTTTAAAGAAGTTTTGTTGAATATGCGAAATGCTTTTGAATGTTTGGAATAGCCAAGAAAAATTCTTTCGTCTGATTTTGAATCAAATTTACCTCTATATTCTTTTCCATTATATAAAATAAAACATTTACAGCTGAAGATTTTGAAAAATCCTATGTTTGGGGCTCTTCCTCTCCATATTTCATATGGAGTTTTGTTATGAAACTTGTTTACCAGGGATCTATTCTGGGTAAAACATGCAGAGTTGACGGCTTCTGCCCAAAAGTACTTTGGAAGTTTTGCTTCTGTCAGCATAGTTCTTGCTGCTTCAATGAGTGTTATGTTCTTCCGTTCAGCTACACCATTTTGTTGAGGAGTTCCGGCAGTAGAGAAATTGTGGCCGATCTCGTGGTCATCACAATATCATTCAACACCGTTGTTCTTGAATTCGGTGTCGTTGTCTGATCTGATGTCACTAATGTCTTCAAGCTTTTGGGTTTGAAGTCTTCTGAAAAGAGCGGTGACCAGATCATATGTCTCATGTTTTGAAGTCATTGTTTCGATCCAGGTGAACCTAGAGTAGTCATCCACTACTACAAGTGTATACTTGTCTCCAGAGATACTAACTGTAGTGATAGGTCCAAAGAGATCCATATGCAGAAGTTGAAGAGGTCTGGTCGTTGACATGACAGACTTTCTTTTGAAGGAAGACTTGGAAAGTTTTCCTAATTGGCAAGCTTTGCAACTTCTGTCATGGTCGGCAGACACCGTAGGTAGACTTTTGACAAGCCCATCTTTAGCTTGGAGAGGTACTTGAAGTTAAGGTGACCGAGACATTTGTGTCAAAGCCAACTATTGTCACGAACGTTGTTAGTAACTAGGCAAAGGCTGGAGGATCTCCCTAGAAGATTTAAGTCCACGAGATAGACGTTTCCTTGTCTATTGCCGGTCAGCAGCGTTGAGCAGGATTCACGATCTTTGATGAGACATTGGTTGGAGGAGAATTGGCAGATGAGTCCTTTGTCGCAGAATTGGGATATGCTCAGAAGATTATGCTTTAAGCCATTCACTAGAGAAACTTTGTTGATAAAGAGACTTCATCTAGTGATTGAGCCATACCCAATTGTTTTCCCTCTTGCATTGTCGTCGAAAATCACCATAGGACCTTTGGCTTCAGCTATATCTGAGAGTAGACTTCTGTTCCATGTCATGTGTTTTGAACAGCCACTATCCAGGTACCAGATGTCCTTATCTTCTGTATCTATAGCCATGAAGCAGACCTAAAAATATCAAAGAAACAAGGTCCCCTTTATTTTCTTTTGGGTCCTGAGGATTAGCAACCATTTGGAACTCATACCTGCCTAACCTTGAGAGAACTAGGTCTCTCATATTTTTGTGTGAACCTTAGCAAGCATTCTGGGGCCAGATGGCCTAAACAATTGCAAGAATGACATAAATGGAAGATCCATGAGGGACTGTCAGTAGCTTTAGCTGAAGAGTGCTTGTGAATATCCTTGTTCTTAACAGCATCCTGGGTTCAGCTGGTTTGTTGACGGTAGACTTAATTGGTTTCTGTTGAACCTTCCTTGTTTTGTTACCAGCAGACTTAGCCTTGGCTGGTCTGTTGTTAACCCTTTTAGGAGGATTCGTATAATACCTATAAGTTTAATGTTAACAGGTTTAGGTGTCTTTCCCATTTCATAGACAAACTTGATAGGAGCCGACAGAGATTTCGTAGGTCTACCGCCAGCAGACTTTGCCTTAGCAGAGCTATTGTCGGTAGACTTTGATTTCTCTACCGTTCCTTCGTCAAGCTTCTCATTAGAAGCAGTTACTTTGGCTTTCCCTGTCTGAGCCTTGGGGTAAACGTATGGTACACTTGTATAGCCAAGTCCATGTTTACCCTTGTTTTCGAACGTCTGTTTAGAGAAGGAGATATCATAAGCAGTCTTGGAGGTTTCACCTTTCTCCGTGACAGAAGAGTATGCCGAACTGGGCTCATCTGAATATCCTAAGCCAGATTTATCTTTACTTGACTTTTGGCTTGAAAGGATTTCTTCAAAGGTATCCTTGGAGCTGTTCCAGGAGTCAATTGTCTTTTGCAAGGCAATCTTCTCTAGGTCAAGTCCTTTGATGTGCTCAGTGAGACATTCGACTTTGTCATAAAGGAATTTGTTTTCTCCTTTTAGCTTGATACTTTCTGTTGATGCTATTGAAGAGTTTGAATCTCACCGAGATTTCTCAAACAAGCTTCTCACAGTTTTTGGCGAGTTTTACATAGGCTACTTTAAAGGAATTGAACTCTTCAAGCATTTCTTGATTATCTTTAGGCAGTTCTTCCTTACTGAAGTTCTCATATTTGATCTCACTTTTGTCGAAGGGACTAGGTGAGGTTTCGACTTCATGTTTAGAGTCATAGGTGGGACCTGAATCATAAGCTATTAAGCATATGTTAGCTTGCTCACAATCTTCCTCTTCCTCTTCTTAATCAATCTCAAACCATGTAACAACTTGTTTTTCTTTTATGTCTTCAGCCAGCATACCTTTATGTTTTTGAAATTTCTTATATGGAGGCTTTCAGTACGCTTCAAATTTTGGCTTTGGAAATTTAGAGGCGAAATGACCAGGTTTTCTACAATTATAACACACAAGCTCTTCGTTAGATGAGCTTTCAGCAGTTTTTCTAAAAGGCTGCTGGTGTGTGTCCTTCTTTCCATATTTTGCAAACTTTTTGAAACGTTTTACGAACATAGCAAATTGTTCGTTTGAAAGAAAATCATTTTCACTGGGGGAAGTAGAAGGTTTGTTTTCAACTGTGGTCTCTTCTTGTACCATGACGGGCAAGGACACAACTCTGAACTGTTTGTCCTGCTCTAGAGCTTGATTCACTTCGAGCTTATAAACCTTTAAACTTGCGTAAAGACTACAGAGAGTCATTTCGTTTAAGTTTTTAGATTCTTTCATGGCAGTGGTCTTAACATGCCACAGACTACCTAGAGAGCCTAGAAATCTCATATTCATTTCCTTTTTGTCATAGATTTTACCAAGAGAAAAACAACTATTAATTACCTCACTGAAGCGATCGTATGCTTGTCTCAAGGTTTCCTTGGGATCCTTTTTAAAGGAGTCAAACTGCTGGATGAATGTGTATTTTCCGTTATCTCTTGTGTCTTGGTCTCCTTCCAAGTATTCGACAAGAGCTTCCCACATCTCTTTCGCAGTGGTACACCGGATCACTTGTTGGTAAGTGCTGGTGTCTAGAGAGCTAGTTATGATATTGATTGCTTTGCTATCTAGCTCTACTAGTTTTTTGTCGTCCTATGTCCATTCCGATTCTTCTTTGGGTACTTCAGCAGGATTTCCAGTGATGGATGCTAGAAGGTTGGCCTTCATTGGTACATGTTGATGTAGTACGCACTTCATAACTTGGATCGCATTACCTTATCCTTCCAAACATCAAAATGTCAATATTTCAAATTTGATGTAGGCGTATGTAGTGTGTTTGTGCCATTGACGAGTCTCTCAAGAGTTTAATCTCGGAAAAACTAGTTTTCAAAGAGTTAAGCTCTGATACCAATTGTTAGTCCCAAAGGGCACAATAATAAGCTAGAAGGGGGGGGGGTTGAATAGTTTATTAGACACTTAAAAACTTTTCGTATAAGATCCTAAAACAAGCACTTACAATCTATTAAAGAGATTGAAGTAGCGGAAGTCTTGTAAGGAAGATAGTTCAAGTCTACTGGTGAAGGACTACCGGTAGACTTGGTTGAATACTCAAGTCTGTTGTTGAAGAGATAAGTAAATAGATATGAAACAGTTCAAAGCAGTAATCAACAGAAATGAAAGAACACAAGTATTTTGAGATGGTTCACACTATAAAGAGTGCTACGTCCACCACCAAGGCAGTCAACCTTGGATTTAAATGTGCACTATGATTTCCACTAGTTCTATTACAAAGAATATATCCAATGGATCGTGTACAAAATATTTGACTTGCGTTTGGGGGTTTGGGAATTGAATATCCAATGGATCGTGTGCAGATCTTCTTGATTGTTGTTGAGGACTTCTTGATCAGTTTACGATCTTTTGAATGCACTTAGTATAAAGACTATAAGTGTTGGAGAATTTCAGAGCAATTCAGGACTGGACAGTTCTTAGTTCTTTAGTCTTTAATGGCAGTATTTATAGCAGGGGCATTCGAGAGATCCGTTGGAGAAGACAAAGTGTAACAGCTCTATTAGGTTGAATGCATTAAATGAATGAAGATGACTTGAGGGTTTTGTCTTTACTGATACTGAGCAGGGAGTTGGTGCAGAGATGTTGCATGAGTTGATAGGTGAGCAATCAGAATATCAGACCTGCAATAGTTGGTACATCGTAAGTGTCTATTCATCCTTTGTTGTTCGTAAGGCGAAAGTCTTCTTGCTTTTTGGAAAGCTGGTCAGACGTGTCTGAGAAGTCAAGGGATGGATTAATTCAAATTCAAACTGATAAAGGATGAATTTAAATAATCCACTAAGACTTGGTGACTGGACACGTCATGCTTGAACACGTGCAGACAAGGTCTGCCGCTAGATGTTGACTGATGTCTTCCGGTGAAGCTTTGTTGAAGTCTTCCGCTGAACCTGTGAAGCTTATAAAACTATTCTATGGCAAAGTTCTATACATAGTTGCCACGCTAATTTTTACGCATCCCAATTAGTCACTAATGTATAAAACCTAATGTAATGTATGAACAGATGTAAATTACAAAATACAAATGAGAAACAACAGAGCTACCCCCACAAGAGGATGAAACCCCCAAATTGCGGTTGCTACGACTCGATCCTTGGTCCTGTATCCAAATCTACTAGCTCTTAACCAACTGAGCTAAGCCCGTGAGGGCTGTTTATAAACAACATGTGTATAGGTGTGTGTGTGAGAAGAGTGATGAGTTTGATAACCACCTGTTATAGATCTGGTCACGTGGAAATTTAACAGCATCACTAAGGGTATAAAAGACTTTTTGTTTAATTTTTAACTTTCTAATTAACGGTCGTCATACGAGAGACTAATCGTATGGCCAAAAATCGAGTTCTAGAACGAAAATAGGAAGGCTCAAATATGTTGAACCAAATCAATTTGAGATGTTAAGTTTAAGGACCCAATTGTGTATTAAACCTAATTTTAATTAGGTCAAAGACTCTAGGTATTTGATAAAACCTTAGTATGTAAAATTTTGAGGCTTAAATATTAAGTTTATGATTGGACTTTGAATGATTATTCTTTAATTTAACATTACTATTCCCTTCATTTTCAAATTATCGTCCTCCTTTTATGTTTCGTCATTTTAAAATAATTGTCCTATTTCAAAACTTTCCATTTTAAGAAAACATTTTTATCACCTTATAGTCTTTACACTTACTTTTTCTACCTACTTTAATTATGATCATATGCTTAAGAGCATCACCAACGTTGAATTCTTCACTTCTTATGGCTTGGAGAAGTGTGAAGGTATTGTCAAGTAGGAGAGAGAAATCTCCAACTAGGAGAGAGAAGGTGGGTTTGCTTCCTAATTAAGAAGTTGACTTGGGGAAGTGTGAGGGGGAGGGTGGGGGGCGGCTGGAGTGTTGGGGGGAAGGGGGGCCTGTTTGGTGGAGTGTGTGTGGGAGGGGGGTGTGGGTAGGGGGAGGGTTTTGTATTTATTATGTGAGATGATGTTAAATTTAATATTTTTTGTATAAGAATGTGTAAGAAGATTATGCAATGGGAAAATATATTCTTAAGTTGGTAAAAGAGAAAAGTGTGTAGGTGGCAGTGGGACTCAGTTAAGAAGTTGTATAAGAATATACAACATTGAGGATGCTCTAAGGGCATTAAAGGAAACCATACATTTCACCGATATTTATAATACAATCAATTACTTTTTTTCTCAAACGATGTGTCGGGTCAAAGATGATAATATTTTGAAAACGGAGTTGAGGGAGTATTTTTTTCGTCACTTTCAACATTACACATTAACTAGTTTTTGCACACGTTCGTTAAACGCACTGCATATATATTTTTTCAATTAAACTATCTATATTATAAAACAGATCAGGGTCTAACTAGTGGTCCTAATCGAATTGTGCTAAACACAACTGACGGTATAGATTGATTCGTAAGTATGTGAGTTACAAATGAGTTATGTTTGAATTACCCTTCTGCAATTACATATAAAACCTTCAGTTGTGGGTTTTGTTTGAATTACCCCGTCAGTTATGAGTTTTGTTTATCCCGACCATTCATTGAACTGATCACATACCGACACTGTGTCTATGGCACGGGCACGATACTAGTATATTTACAAATGAAAAGATGATAGGTATATATAAAACACAAATATATCAATGGAAGTGATTTCAACTGCCTAAGAAATGCTTCAGTTTCAGTGCTCATTTACTATGTATCAAACGTATAATTAATTTGTTTTCAAGAAATGAAAAATAAAAACTAAATATAAAGAGGTTTCGTAAATTCAAAAAGTTTTTGACTAATCAAATATTTTATGTTTTTTATTAATAAGTTTAATATTATCTAGATTTTAGAGACATAGAAAGTCGTGTATATTTTTATATTCCCATATGATATATAAGACAAAAGTGATATTCTTGTTTTGACAAGTGATTTTAGGCAAGAAATTGCCTTATTAGCATTGTTATGTGCTTTTACCATTATATATTAATAAATAATTTGGTCCATAAACTTAACAACTCTTCCTGTTTGTATTTTCATACTTGAATCCTTCATGTTTTGGTACCTAAACCACACATTTGGTCATATAATTCATCCCTCAAATGACGGCCATTAATTGAGACGTTAAAAATTGTGTAAAATGTCTCAAATGCCCTTACTAATTGTTGAGTTTGATTCCACGTTGAAATTATATGTTTAGTTGAAATATTTTTAGTTTTTTTTTGTTTAATCCTAACTCAAATATAAAAAGGAAAAATAATCATATAGCAAAGAAACCTAGTCTTCCCAGCGCATCATCACCAACTTCAGCTTCACTTCTCTGCCTTTTTCTCAGTTTATCCATCTCCCTCAAACCTAGCCTACCATTTGCCTTGGATGTAATTTTCATCAGTGGTCAGAAAGCTTTGAATTCAATGGATGTTTCACAGCGATAGTCTTTAGCCATTGTTCAAAGCATCTCTCATTGACTTGCATATTTGACTTATTGCAAGAAGCTCAAAAAGTGGGAGATAAGCTAATACAAAGAACATAGCTCCATGTGGTTCTTCCCTTAATTTGTTTTCTGCATCCATTTTGGTCAACCAGCCTTCTCCTTCTTCATACCCGGCCACCATAGCTCCAGTCAGATCTGCCACCAAAAAGACACCTTCAACTGCTCCAAGCCGCACCAACACCCTCATTACTCTCCCCCAAACCTAAGATCCAGATCTGGAAAGTCTCACAAAAGCAGTCGGCTCGATTCTCTCTCTTCTCCGGCAAATCTCCATCGTGACGCCAATGCCGAGCTTGTCTTTCCCAATTCATTGCCCCTGTTCCAGCGCTGCCTTCTCAGTTTCATCTCCGGTCGCGCTATTTCATCTTCAGTTGGCTTCCCGATTCAAACCTATTTGTTTATCTCTCTCTCTCTCTTTCTCTTCAGTTTTGAGGTGGGTTCTTCTCCTACTCATACGAGGTTCCAAGATCTACGGTTGCAGCTATGAAGATGAAGATTAGAGGTGGGTTCTCAAATGAAATCTTTTCTTTTTTGGAATATCTTCCCAGTACTTGAATTCATTGAAGAATTCAAATGCCCAGAGGTATATCGTCTCTCAAGGCCACCTCTGCCGCCCTTTTCCTCTTCTGATGCCATGGGAAAGAAATTCCCTTTCGATTGCAGACACTTATGGACATAGGTTTTCTCACCTTGCAGTATTTCGTGCTTCTCCTAATTAGGTGACAAAATTAATTTTTTAGTTTGGAGGATTAAATCTTAATTCTACTACCTCTGAATAAAGATATAACTATAATTCATCATGCAATTAAAATGATACAAAGAAAGAATTTGAGAAATTACGCACATGCCAGTGGTAAAGCATGTGAGATATGTGATTATGAATGGTGGCGGTAGGTGGGCGGGTGATCTGGTGGGTCTTGGTTGAATCCTAGCAATGGAAGTGTCGTAATCTGGGAGAAAGAACGAAATGGTGGTGGTGCAGTTGTAATTAGTAATGACGGGGAATTCATTCACAAGAGAGAGATAAACAAATTTTCTTAAGTTTTGAAAGAAAAAAAATCAACTCAGCATCTAATTTCAACGTGGAATCAAACTCAACAATTAGTTGTCCCCCTCAAGCTAGTAATTTTATTTCTATTAATAAAAATAGCTGGGTACAGACCCTGTTTCCATAAAAAAAAATTACAAAATTAACTTCTAATTTTTTTTTCCACTGTTGGATGATCATATTGTTTTAATTGATTATCGAGAGGTATTCATTTTAAATTGGTTATTTTGAATACTGATACCGTCTCATACTAACGTCGTGTCATAGACACGAGCACAAAATCTAATATATATATATATATATATATATATATATATATATATATATATATATATATATATATATTTGCAGTGTTCTAAACCTCCTCGCCTAGCTCTGCTTATGCGTCTCTCCACCGCCGCAAGTTTCTTAGTTGCCACCTAATCGGCCAAGTCGGCGCCTACGTCAAACCTCGCTGACCTTAATTTATTTTTGTAGCTTTTATTTGTTAATGTGCGGTGACTGGAGAAGAAAGGGGGTGAACTAGAGAAGGAAGGGGGAGTGGTAATGATGAGGAAGAGAGGGAGGTAGAAAGAAAAATTGTTTGATTTTGTGGATATTTAGTGGGCTGAGAGAGGGGATAGGTTAAAGGGTTAGATCTAGGAGGAAAGAGATTGGAGAATGAAAAAAAAATGAGGAGAGTCGGTCTGCCGGAGAAAGAGATAGAAGAAAAAAAAGAAATGAAGAAAAATGGGTTACCGATCTGCCAGATAGAGAGAAGAAAGATGAAGAAAAAGGGGACTGTCTCGGGATTCAGAATTTAGAATGAGGAGGGACTAGGGAGGATAGGTTAGAATGTGGGTTGTAGGGGTATTAGGTAGGTGGAGTAATTTTTTTTTAGTTCTAAATTTAGCTGGTTTATTGCTTTGAGATTGTTGGGAATTGAGATTAGTGGTAGGTTTTTATATTTTTGTTCATTTTACAAATATAGACAAGTGTTTGATAAAATGACAAATATAAAAAATTTAAATTTGTAATCCATATGTTTGATCTTTGATGTAAATTATCAAAAAAATATATGATAATTATGCCTTAATTCTAAGCCCTGATTACGTTCCAACTACACCCCGACTAGTCTCCTAAACATTAGGTACTAATGTACCACCTAACGACCGCCTAACAATTTTTAGACCTTTTATATTTGTAATCACATTAGTCGCACCATCCACTTGGGTTGGGTCACATTTGTCACACCACCCACTTGCATTGGGGCTGTCAAATGTGACCCGGTCCCTGCAAGCTCACCTGACCCAATCCAACTTAATCCAACCTAATCCAATCCGATCCAACTCAACCCAACATAACCCAACCCAATCAAACCTAACCTATCATGGGTTACCCATTATAACCCATCAAATTTGCAGGTTAAAACGGGTAATTCTCGTCAACTTGTTCAAACCTGTCAACAATCGGATAACGGAAGACGATAGACATGGGTACATGTTGGCTGTCTGCTAGCTCCCTTCACCTGCATTCCATTCCATCGTCCTCCTTGCCATGCATATCAATGAACTTACACAACTTCTTGCCTTCTAAAAAGCACCGGAAAAGACTCCGAAACTGTTTCTTTGTATTCGCGATCTCCGATACTTACTCAAACAAAGATGTACAGCGGAAAACGCTGGAACCCCACAAAATTACGACGTCCTTTTCATCTACACACCAGCCTTACCGCCGAAGAAGATCCCAAGTTGTCTATTTAGATCATAGCGTTGACTTGGACGAGCTCGTATTCGCAATTGGTCAAACATCCACCCAACAAGAACTGTTTGCTTTACTGTCTGTGTACAAAGATCGTCAACTTTCCATACGTTTCATTGTCAAACTTCTCACGCGCGAAACCGATTGGCAAAGATCACTTGCATTGCTTGATTGGATCAACGAAGAGGCTTTATACACTCCTTCCGTGTTTGCTTACAATGTTGTTTTGCGTAATGTGCTTCGCGCAAAGCAGTGGCAGATTGCGCATGGACTGTTTGAGGAAATGCGTCAACGAGGGCTTTCCCCTGATAGGTATACGTATTCGACTCTTATTACGCATTTTGGGAAAGAGGGTCTGTTCGATGATGCCTTGTCTTGGTTACAAAAGATGGAACAGAACAAGGTGTCTGGTGACCTTGTTTTGTACAGCAATTTAATCGAGTTGTCTCGTAAACTTTGCGATTACTCTAAGGCCATATCAGTCTTTTCTAGATTGAAGCAGTCAGGTATTTTGCCTGACCTTGTTGCTTATAATTCCATGATAAATGTTTTTGGGAAAGCTAAGCTTTTTCGTGAAGCAAGGTTGCTGCTTTCAGAAATGAGGTCTGCTGATGTTGTGCCAGATACTGTTAGCTATTCTACGCTTTTGAGTATGTATGTAGATAATCAAAAGTATTTGGACGCATTGTCGGTGTTTTCTGAGATGAAAGAGGTGAATTGTGCTCTTGACATTACAACGTGCAATATTATGATTGATGTGTATGGTCAGCTTGATATGGCCAACGAAGCTGATAGGCTGTTCTGGAGCATGAGGAAGATGGGAATTGAACCTAGCGTGGTCAGTTATAATACCCTCTTGAAAGTGTATGGTGAGGCTGAGCTTTTTGGGGAGGCCATACATTTGTTTAGATTGATGCAGAAGAAGGATATTACCCAAAATGTTGTTACGTACAATACTATGATTAAAATTTATGGGAAGTCGCTTGAGCATGAAAAAGCTAATAATCTTATTCACGAGATGCAGAATAGAGGGATTGAACCTAATGCTATAACGTACTCCACCATTATATCTATTTGGGAAAAGGGAGGGAAATTGGATCGAGCGGCCATGCTGTTTCAGAAGTTGAGAAGCTCTGGGGTTGAGATAGATCAAGTTCTTTATCAGACCATGATCGTGGCTTACGAGAGATCAGGCTTAGTTGGACATGCGAAGCGATTGCTTCATGAGCTCAAGCATCCAGATAACATTCCTCGAGAAACTGCAATTACAATTCTTGCTGGAGCTGGTCGAGTAGAAGAGGCCACGTGGGTTTTTCGACAAGCTTTTGAGGCTGGAGAGGTGAAGGATATATCAGTCTTTGGCTGTATGGTTAATCTCTTCTCGAGAAACAAAAAGCACGCAAATGTCATTGAGGTGTTTGAGAAGATGAGACGAGCAGGATTTTTTCCTGATTCTAATGTGATTGCTCTTGTCTTGAATGCATATGGAAAATTACGGAAGTTTGATAAGGCAGATGGTGTGTATAAGGAAATGCAGGAGGAGGGGTGTATTTTTCAAGATGAAGTTCACTTTCAGATGCTAACTCTTTATGGTGCAAAAAGGGATTTCGAGATGGTGGAGTCTCTGTTTGGGAGATTAGACTCCGATCCCAATATCCACAAGAAGGAATTGCATCTTGTTGTTGCCAGCATTTATGAAAGAGCAAATAGACTAAATGATGCATCTAGAATAATCAACAAGATGAGCGACAAGGGGCTATTGAGATCATGACCATGCTAGAAATTCTGAATCATCCTTCCAATTAATAGTAAGCTTGACAGTCTTGTACTCCCTCATATGTATATACAGTAATCCTATTTTTTAATAGAAATTGCTTTTAATACATATTGTTTAGTACTCCTACTTTTTAATGTAAATTGTTTTTAACCCTCCTTGCTATGTTATATATATATATATATATATATATATACACATGTGTGTGACTGAATTTTCTATAGTATTAGTTAGCATTAGGCCTGTCAATTTCAACCCATTACCCATGAACCCACCCAACCCAACCCACTAATTACCCAACCCAATCCAACTCATTAATAAAATAAATTTAAATGGGTTACCCAACTTAACCCATTTAATTTCATGGGTTAAGTTGGGTTGAACCCACTAACTTGATTAAACCCAACAATTTTAATTTTCCGTCATTCTGGTATCATTCTGTTCTTTTTTTTTTTTTTCTGCCAAGCAATTGCAATTGTATTGTTTCCCAACAAAGTCCCACCCTAATGATCACAAATATGAGATAGCCCTGTTCAATGAATAGTCTTTCAAAAGTTTGCAGGAAAAAGTGTAACTCTTTACATTTCCATTTTCGTCTTTTTAAAAATAATTTTCTTATTTGAAGATTTTCTTTTATAAAGCAACAATTTTATCACTTTATCTTTATTTTTTCATCTTATTTTATATATAGGTCATATAAACATAAACTTTAAAGAAATTTATATATCAAACAAATATTAATGAAGAAATTGTTGACTTGTTCATTTTTCCAAATATTTAATCGCTTCAACCGCTAAAATATATTTTCAAAAAATTGTTGATATGAACATTTTCTGCATTATGATTAAATTCTTATGGACGATGTTTCGTTGTTTAATGTGTTGGGGGTATATTTTATTTATCCATAAAAAAAATTAAAATTTTAAAAATTTTAAAAATAAAAAACAGGTTAAAGTGGATCGACCCATTAATGACCTGACCCATCTTACCCATTTAATATTTGGGTTGTGACAGGTCATGACCCATTCCAACCCATTACCTACTTCAACCCAACCCAACCCAACCCAACCCAATTAACACCCCTAGTTAGCATTCTCTCCTATCATACACGTGAAGCGTGACAATGATTAGGCAGCAGCAATATCGCTCAATTAGTTGCTATCATAAAGTAATACTCCATCTAGTCTGCTGGTAAACATTTCTATAAAATAATTCCTCCTAGTGAGTGGTGACTGATTGAAATCTTCGTCAAGGACATATATTTGAAGTCCAAGCAAGCTACAATAATTCAATAATTAATTTGCTGTTTGGGTTATTTAATTAATTATTCCAGCTACTTTACAATAATATTGATATTTCATTTCACATCATGTAGGCAAGACCTTTTCATGAGATGTGTTGTACTCTCTTCGTTCCTAAATAAGGGTACATTTTTGTTTTTCATCAAAGTAAGTATATACATGATGATGCTAGAAATTCCACTTGGGCCACAGTTGGAATTTTAGCTTGAATTCCTGATCTCTTTGTCGGACAGGTTGCAAAACACATTCGATGTGGGAATCAATATATATATATATATATATATATATATATATGTAGCTTTAGGGAGAGAAATATTTGAGAAAACAAAGAGCATTTTTCTTGTTATGCCACGTGAACCTTCTTAAAAGGGAATACTAAATGTCGATGTAGAATGGGCACATGATTTGGGCTAGCTGGGGACGTCTTGGCATGCTTCAGGCATGCTCGCTACGACGGCAGGCATGTAGGCTCTACTAGGGTAAGCCCTAAAGTAAATATGCACTGCTTGCTTAAACCCCAAGGGTGCTTGTTGTGCTGACCGTTTTACCCCTGACAGGAAATTTGGGTAGTTCAATACAAAAATTGGCATTCATGTCAGGATTAGAAAATTTAAAAATTTACACTCGTTTAGGGACAGTATGAGCATTAAAGTGCATTTTCAGTCTTAACCAAATTGTACTATCTGGTATCTTGTTGGTCGAGTGTTTGTAGCTGTATTCATAAACTTATATAGTATTGTTTTTATAAAGTTAAATAGTGATACCTTTCTTCTCAGTTTTGTTTTCCCTATAATATATCCATGCGCCTTTCCATGCTAATTTTACTATCGTAATTCCAATGTTTTTTGGTGCCTATATTCTTTGCTTGCTCTAGATATGTCTGAAAATCTTGTCTTTATGTTTTTTTTGGTTGGTATATGAGGATTGAAAATAGAGATCTCAAGATCATTAAATTATATGCTTGTTATTAGAGAATAATATATTTTATTTATTCTTATTTATTTGTAATTATTATTTAGTAATAATTATCATGTATAGTTCTTCGTCTTGTTCTCTTTTCACGGGCCGTATGTCGAGGATGAGTTCTTCGACAATTAGATGAGAACAATGCCTTTCTTCAAGGTAATCTATCTTAGGAGGTGTTCATTGCTCAACCCTCTTGCTTTCTTGATAAGGACAAACTTTAGCATGTATGTCGGCTTCACAAGGCTATCTATGATCTTAATCAGGCTCCCCGAGCATAGTATAATGAACTGCGTCAGTTTCTCCTTGCCACCGTGTTCAAAAATTATGTGGCAGACACTTCGTTGTTCATACTTAATACATGGGGCACCACCATCTATCTCCTTATCTATGTGGATGATATCATTATCACTTGAAATCATCCCGACTGTAGTCCAGACCTTCATCTCATTGCTTGCTGCTCGCTTCTCACTCAAAAACCATGGAGATCTTCAATATTTCCTTGGTGTTGAGGTCATCAAGCGACCAAGTGATCTCCTACTCTCACAGCGTGGGTACATTGCCGATCTCCTTGCTCACACGGGCGTAACAGATGCTCGCTCGGTTGCTACTCTACTCCCCAGCTCACCAAAATTATCACTTCAGTCGGGCTGCTCTCACTGATCCGATTGAATTTCGAGCAGTGATTGGGAGTCTTCAGTGTCTATCTTTTACTTGCCCCTGTAAAACCCTGAATTATGGTTTGCTTGTGTTATGCATGGATTCATACATTTATAATCATCATAAATATGTTCATTTAGCTCCCGTATTTGTTTGGAGTCAATAACATGTTCGTTGACGTCGTTTGGGATGCTCGTATGCATTTTTCTTTCGCGAGATGCGTTGAGTCTCGGGTTTGTGTTTTATGTGGTTATCACATGGATAATTGTTAGAAGGCATTCATAATATCATTTACATGCCTTGGGTGTTGGTTAGATGCTTGTTGCATTTCCGGTTTGGTTGCTAGTTTGATTCTAGCGTTAACCCTTCTTCGTTTGACCTTTTCGGTTGTCGTTCGGGAGAGTTTTGCCTGAGTTCTTGGCCTTGTTTGATTGAGGTTAGAGGCTTGATTGTTTTGGTTATGATTTGGAGATCATTAAGGTTGAATTGTAGACATTTTTGGCTTGGAAGGACTCAAGGTTGCATTCGGGAGAGTCCGGGACCGAGCGAGGAAGCAACAAAGCTTGGATTGGAGGATGCTGAGGTGAGGCGCCCGCCTTGTTCACTTGTTCCGCCTCAAGTCCTGGGGCTGAATTATGGGATTTCTGTCTATTTTACTCACTGTCCGAATTTTACCCAATTAAACCCATTTTAAACCTATCCTAAACCCTCCTACTTAGCCTAAACTAGTCCTAAACACCTATTAGGGGATTTAGGGGTTGATTAGTGAGTTGATTAAGAGAACTAATCCCCACTTTAAAATCAAAACATACGCACTCTTTCATTCGATCGACCAAAAGAATACGACTCTTCTTCTGCGATTTTCGAGGCGCTCAAGGAAGACACGGGAGGAAGCTTGAGAGAAGGTGATTCCTTAGGTCTTGAAGGTCTTCAGCTTGGGTCCATTGCTAGGATCTTTTTCTTCCCCCATTCTACCTGCAAGATTGAAGAGAGAGTTGAGGAGAAGACACCCCCTCTTGGAATCCGAAAATTGCTGTGTGTGAGGGCGGAATTCTTGTAAGTTTCTACCTCTCTTCCTTTGATTTTTGGGCTCCATTGACCCTAGGGAAACAACCATTGGTGCTATGTGAGGTCAATGGATGCCATTGTTAGGGTTTGTAGACATGCATGAACCCTAGGTTTCCAAATTGATGGTAGAGTTGGTTGAACCTATGTGAGACCATGATTTATGTGAAATTCATGTTCTAAATAGTCTATTGAACTTGGTTATGTGAATTATCCATGAGTATTGAATTTGATTTGAGAGAGATACTTGGAGGGTGTTTTGCCCTAATTATGTTTTAGCTTGCAAATTATTGTTGTGAGCTTGATTACTATGTTTTATATGCTTAATAGAGTATATTAAACTTTGCTATATAAATTGATTATGTGTATTGAGCTTGCATGACAAAGATGCATGGAAGGGGATTTTCCCCAAATTGTGTTTTGGCTTGTTAAACATGATTGTAAGCCTAGTTATTGAATTATACATGTTTAAGAGAGTATATTAAACCATGTTGTATAATTTAATCATGATTTGAAGATTATTATTGATATGGTGGCTTGAATGAATTTATGCACAAGATGGCTAATTTGTTCTAAGTTGCATTGTTAATGATTTAGTTGGGTTTATATGAGTCTATTGAACATTGGGATTATGGTTTTGGCGATAGTTATGAACATAGGGGGATGTTGAAGCCTATGCTTCTATTCCTTGAATTTCCGGAAATTTTAGATTGGACTCAACGGAGTCAACCTTTGGGTTAGTATGAATCTTAGGAACTATAATCTTAAGTCCTACGGAATTTCGGGTAGAATTCATGGAGGTCGAGCCTCCAAGAAGTTTTGAAGTGTGTGAAGCACACTTGATTATGAGAACTTATATGATTCTCGGTTGTGATATTTATGCTAGTTGTGGATGATATGCATGACTAGTTTGATAGTAGAGTGTTTACCTACTTGTTTTGAGCATATGAGTATATATTACTTGTGCTTGGGTTTTGAGTCCAGCTGGAGTCGGTTTGTTGAGTTTTGGTGGGACGATACATCGTCTTCACGAATTGTGAGATTCGTGATCGCGATGGATCGCCGTGCCGGGTTTGCACACACCCCTCCATCGATGGCCACGGTGGGGAAGTAGTTTATCTTAGTTGTAGTAATACACATGACTTTGATAACTATGGAACTCGAGCGAGGCTGTCTCGGGGGCGTCGATATCTCGAGAGGATATCGAGGGCACATAAAGGTTTTACGTGTTTTTGCGGGGGAGCGACACGCGCGGAAGAATTGGTAATGGTATCATATCCCTCTTATATGAATTGTTTCACAAGTGCTTATGTGAATAATGTGCTTGGTGATTTGGATATGATATGATGGTTGTTTTGGTTTCTTAAATGTTATACTTGATAGATAACATGTTGTTTAAAGTTGTTAAGCATGAATGCTTAAACGTGAAGATTATTTGAATGATGTATTATGCCAAAAGCATGGATCATTGTTGTTAAGTTTATATGCCTTGACATGAATATTATGGGAAGGCTATGTTATAACAATAACATGAATTACTGTTGTTAAGCTAATATGCGTCATCATGAATATTATTCGGATATGGCATTATTTTAGATGCAGGAATTATTGTTGTTCAGCTTATATGCCTTAACATGTAAATTGTTGGAAGGCTATGTTATATCAATAACAAGAACTATGATCATTAAGCATAAAATGCCTTGACATGGATTTTAGTGAGATGTTATACTACAATGATAACATGTTTTATTAATGTTGAGCATGGATGCCATAACATGATTTTGTATAAGATTATTTCATGACGATAGCATGATGTAATTTATGATTGAGCATTATGCCATGATAGGAAGTTACGGTTAGTAACTTACTAAGTCTTTGTGACTTACCTTTATTTGTTGGTTGTTTTCCCTAGATCCGAGCCGAGCGTGCGGACCCAAGTAAATCAAGAAGATTGCGTTGATAAAGATTCTTTTGGCAAGGTTGCTACTTAGATAGTTTACTTGCTTTTGGTGAGGTCGTTGGGAAAGATGAAGTTATGTAAACTTCATGTTGGGGTAGCAAACCTAAATGTGAAAGTGTGATATTTGTAATTACGTTGTTTAGTCTATTCTTTTGGTAGCCGACAAGTAGTAGTCGTGCTTGGTGTATGTTTATGGTTATGATTCCATATGCTACCTTGTTATTAGTACTTATGTTGTTGGTAGCCGACTGGTGATAGTCGTGCTTGGTTTATTGGTAGATATGTTTAGCATGTTACATTGCTAGTTAATATTATGTTTGTTCTCCGGCATGTTTTTAGCCGTTGAGTTGTTAGACTAGAGTCTTAGACTTAGTATTATGTTGGGTTCGTAGTAGCCGCCGATGACTTGGTTTATTATGCTTTATATCTGAATTGCTTAACAGGGAGTTTGTCCTACGTGCCCAATGTTGCGGCACACGAGTCGAATTTTTGGACCGAGAGATTAATCATCTCTTTGGTTGTCTTTAGTTTGAGCTTGTTAGCTCGGGTGCCACTGTTTTATTTCATTTAGCTTCCGCATGTGTTTTGAGTTGTCGGTGTATCGCCGTTATGGCCCTACTCATTATTTGCTACTTGTTTGTTGTTATTTGTCTTTTGGCGGCACGACCTTGGGATTTCGTCTTGGGATCCGGGTCGGGTCGCCACAGCCCCAATGTTGTCTATGCTGTCAACAAACTCTCCCAGTTCATACATAGGCTAACTATCGAAAATTGGAATGAAGTCAAGTGAGTTCTTCGATACCTCTGCGGGTCTATTAATAATGGCATTCTACTCCATCGCTAGTCCCCCCAACTCTCCATACATTCATCGATGCTAATTGGGCGAGTAACAGAGATGACTACACCTCCACCAGTGCCTACATTATCTACCTTGGTAGCAACCCAGTCTCTTGGAGCTCCAAGAAACAATACACCGTTGTTCACTCTTCGACTGAAGCTGAATACCGGGCTGTCGTCGCTGCCATAGCTGTTGAAGTTCGATGGATTGTGTCTCTGCTCGAGAGCTCGGTCTCACCTCCTCCACTTAGCCCGTTATTTATTGTGACAATGTGCGTGCCACTAGTGTCTGCTCCAACCCGGTCTTCCATACTCACGTGAAGCATGTGGTCCTAGACTTTCACTTCATTCGATAACAAGTTCATGATGGACATATGTAGGTTTGCAATGTTTCCTCGACTAATCAGTTGATAGATACACTGACCAAGCCTTTTGCTCGTCAACGGTTTCATCAATTACTTCACAAGATTGGTCTCTCCTCTCGGCCGTCCATCTTGCGGGGGCATATTAGAGAATAATATATTTTATTAATTCTTATTTATTTGTAATTATTATTTAGTAGTAATTACCTTGTATAGTTCTTTCCTTATTATGATTCATTCCTTTTAATGGTTTCTTGTACCCTATTTCAAGTGTAACTCTAATTGTAACTTTAGGTGATTCAATCAATGGAAAAGGCTATGTCGTTAATTCTTAAACTTTATTAGTTTTCATATTTATGTTAATCTTAATTTTCGGAACTTGTCTATATCTGGAATAATAGAAATTCATGTTTTCAACATAATAGCTAGCATGTGGAAAAAAAGTCTTATGTAGCCTTTTTTTTCAGTAAAGAATCATGTAGCTAACTTCAAATATACTGATATAAGTCGATTCAATTTAAATGTCAAGTTTGATTTTATTTTATTTTATTTTTTGAATATTGCTAACTTTACAACTATTTCTATAACTTTTTTACAAACTAAGATTTGAAAAATGGTAAATTTATCTTTGTCCAAAATAATTTTTTCTAATTCAAAACTTAATTATAAGGAAAATTATAAAATTAATGATAAGGATTTTTTTTCTTTTTTTCGATAAACAGGAGACAGAAAAACAAACAACTTAAAAGTTAAAAATGGACATAAGATCCGCAGTCAAATGAGATTCACACTTAATTGACAAAGAGGTCCTCTATACAATCTGCCACCAAAGAATCGGATTAAGTTTGACTAATAATGCCCTTTACGTGCAAACAACTATATTATTCCAATACCAAACAAAGAACAATGTTGATTCTCTGTCCCTCGCTCTCTCTCCTCATTGAATTAGTGTTTGTTTGGTAAAGCGTTTTGACCAAAACGTTAAAAAAAATATAATATTTTCTCTTTAAAAGGGTTTCAATGCAACATTTTAAAAATGTGCAGCATTTTAAAATGCTCTAATTTGGAGCGTTTTAAATATATGTTGCGTTTATAACTATTTTGTTTATAAAAATAACGTTTTGAAATAGTTTTCCAAACATGTTTACAAGAAAAAAAATTATGTTTTGAAAATACTGTGTTTTAAAAACGCTATATTAAAAAAAACTGTATTTTCAAAACACTGCACCAGACGAGACCCTAATAACAACGAAATGATATTGATCAAGAAAAAGCTTAACTAGTCAAAAAGGCAATCATTTAACACACTCATTCATCATACTAAGTTATTGAGCCCGTGTCGTCGGGCGATATAAATTAAAGATTGTTATAAAATAACCACAAACTTATGACTGAAGTGTATCAGAGAGAGAGAGAGAAATCAGTTAGCTGAAAGGGGTGTCGAACAAACAACCCCATAGCACCGTATATATAAGGTGAGCAATGGATCCTTGAGCCAATTTGTCAATGAGTCTATACTCCAATCCTGCAAGGCTACCATATAGCTATTGTTCATTTCCCATGCTTTCTTAACACTCCCCCTTGAACATAGCATTACATGTTGAATAAGTGTGTCTCGATAAAAACCTTTAAGCTGAAAAACTCAATATGGAAAAAATCGGACATAAGGAAAAAAGTACACAACTTAAATCTGAATTATGTGCATGGGCTGTCTCGTTAAAAACCTTTCCATGAAAAACCCAGTGAGACAAAACCATGATAAAGAGAAAAAGAGTACAACCATATATGCTCCCCCTTGAACAGACAAGGGTCAAGAGAAATCACCTTTGTAAATTTCGTAGGTTTCGCATCCCAATATTGTGAACATGTTTTCTGAAGGTTGTAGTGGGGAGTGCCTTCGTAAATAAATATGCAGCATTTTCACTTGATCGAACATATTGGATGCTGACCTCTTTCTTCTTTTCAAGTTCTTGAGTGTATAAAAAGAGCTTCGGGGGGATATGTTTGGACCTGTCACTTTTGATGTATCCCTCTTTACTTTGGGCGACACATGCGGCATTGTCTTCAATTAATATCGTCGGGTCTTTGTTGACAAGTAGTCCACTGCCATTTTGAATATGCTGAGTCATAGATCGAAGCCATACACACTCTCGACTGGCTTCATGAAGTGCGATCATCTCAGCATGATTAGACGATGTAGCAACTAGCATTTACTTTTGAGAATGCCAGGAAATTGCAGTACCATCCATCGTGAAAACATAGCCGGTCTGTGATCTGGCCTTATGAGGATCAGACAAATAACCCGCATCTGCAAAACCAACTATTTCACCCTTTGATCATTTGGGATAAAATAATTACAAATCGATCGTCCCTTGAAGATAACGAAATATGTGTTTGATACCATTCCAATGTCTCCGTGATGGAGATGAACTATATCTTACCAATAGATTTGTAGCAAATGCTATATCCGGTCTGGTACAATTAGCAAGGTACATGAGAGCTCCAATAGAACTTAAGTATGGTACTTCAGGACCAAGTATCTCTTCATTCTCTTCACAAGGACGAAATGAATCTTTTTCAACATTCAGTGATCTATTAATCATGGGGCTAGTGAGAGGGTTTGCCTTATCCATATAAAAACGCTTCAAAACCCTTTTTGTGTAATTTGATTGGTGTACAATTTCTACTATGCAAGTGTTCTATTTGTAAACCAAGACAGTATTTGGTCTGTTCAAGATCTTTCATTTCAAATTTTCCCTTTAGGTAATCAACTGCTTCTTGGATTTCCTTGGGAGTTCCAATGATATTCAGATCATCTACATAGACATCGATAATTGCAAATCCAACTGTCGTATAGACACACGGACATAATTGATCATTCACATATCCTTCTTTTAACAAATGCTCACTTAAGTAATTATACCACATGCGTCCGGATTGCTTTAATCCATACAGTGATCGCTGTAGTTTAATTGCACATAATTTTTTGGGCTTTGAACTCAGTGCTTCAGGCACCTTAATTCCATCAGGAATTCTCATATAAATATCGGCATCTAATGACCCGTATAAATAAGTCGTTACAACATCCATGAGATGCATATCTAGATTTTTCGAAACCGATAGACTGATTAGATATCTGAACGTAATAGCATCCATTACAGGAGAATACGTTTCTTCATAATCAATCTCAGGCCTTTGGGAAAAACCTTGTGCAATAAGGCGAGTCTTGTATCTCACAATCTCATTTTTCTCATTTCGCTTTCGAACAAAAATCCATCTGTATCCAATGGGTTTCACAGCTTCAGGTGTGAGAACAATAGATCTAATACTTTTCGTTTATTCAACGAATTTAATTCAGCCTTCATGGCATCTATCCATTTGATCTTGTCATGCCTCTTTTGACATTCAGATACATATTTTGGTTCGGGAACTTCAGTCCCGTTATTAATTTCTTGGGATACTGAATAAGAGAATATATTATCAATATTCTCCATTTCATCTCGATTCCATATTTTTCCATTACACATGTAATTAATGGAAATCTCATGGTTATCGTTGCCTGCAGGGCTTACTAGATTTGCATGATGGTGTGTTTCTTCTGGAACAATTTTACGATCGTGTATTTCTTCTGAAATACTTTCATGTGATTGGGGATTTTCAATCACTTTCTTTTTGCGAGAATTTTTATCCTTTGAACCAATGGGTCGTCCACGCTTCAGGCGTGTCTTAGATTCATTTGTCATTTTATCATTTGGTAGCCCTTTTGGTATTTCAATTTGGGCAGGAGCATTTATAGCAGCTACATGTGACTTTGTCACTCTCTTTGTATCTATAAATGCATCTGGCAATTGATTTGCTACATTTTGTAAATGTATGATATTTTGAACTTCCAGTTCACATTGCTTTGTGGGAGGGTCAAGGTGCAATAACGATGATGTGCACCATTTGATCTCTCTTCCCACTTGTTTCCCCTCTTCACCTAAAGGTGGAAACTTGTCTTCATTAAAATGACAATCGGCAAAGCGTGCCGTAAAAACGTCACCCGTTTTTGGTTCAAGATATTTTATTATAGAAGGGGATTCATACCCAACATATACTCTCAATCTCCTTTGTGGTCCCATCTTTGTGCGTTGTGGTGGAGCAATTGGTACATATACCGCACAACTAAAAACTCTTAGATGGGATAGATTTGGCTCTCGCCCGAATGTCAACTGTATTGGGGAGTACTTGTGATATGCACTTGGCCTGAGGCGAATCAGTGCGGCTGCATATAAAACAGCATGACCTCTTACATAAGTAGGGAGCTTTGTTCTCATCATTAATGGTCTGCCAATAAGTTGAATACGTTTGATTAATGATTTAGCCAAACCATGACTGAAGTGTATCAGAGAGAGAGAAAAATCAGTGAGCTGAAAGGGGTGTTGAACAAACAACCCCATAGCATCGTATATATAGGGTGAGCAATGAATTCTTGAGCCAATTTGTCAAGGAGCCTATACTCCTATTCTGCAAGGCTACCATATAGCTACGGTTAATTTCACATGCTTTCTTAACAAAGATCAATAATTATCTATTTTTATTGATTTGAATTCTTCATTATATATTGATGAATTATGTATATAAAGTATAAATTATGTTTTAAAAAGTAATAGATATAAACAAATAAAGTAAACAAATTCACATATAAAATAGAAATCATGCTTTCGTTGTTATGAGTTGCAGCGGCCGAAACACTATCTTTGAGGTTATGACTTGGTTTTGATCATATTGGAGTTTTGTCATTGACAAAATATTGAAATACATTTACAATATTATTTTATAGAAGTTACGATTAATATTATTTATAAATGAATATTGGTTATAAAAGTCATTAGATAAAATAATTTTTATGTTAATCACTAAAAGTCATTTATCAAAATACTTTCTAAACAAATACTATCAATTTACAACCAATGTTTGTTACATCATTTTTATTGGTAATTATAGTAGAGATACATGTTAGTGAAAAATAAGTGTTGTTAGTGAAATAAATTGTGCAACTTGATGCACAAATTTCTTTACGTGTCATTTGTTTGTTGGCAAATGTAATTGTACAAATGTGTTCTACTGAGTGAGAACATCGAAATGATATATTTATTTGTCCAAATCGAGTTTTGGATATGAATAAGATATCAATTCTTAAAGTCTAATACTTGTTGAATAATTAGTGTTTTAGTGAAAGAAATTATGTATTTGAGGTACGAATTTCTTTACGTGTCATTTGTTTGTTGGCGAATGTAATTATGCAAATACGTTATACTTGGTGAGAACATCGAAATGATATATTTATTTGTCCAAATCAAGTTTTTGATGAATAATAAATCAAGGCTTAAAGTATTATACTTGTTGAAAAATTAGTGATTTTAGTGAAATAAATTGTACAACTTGAGGCACGAATTTCTTTACGTGTCATTTGTTTTTTGGTAAAAACAATTGTGCAAATATGTTCTATTCGATAAGTGCATTAAAACGATATATTTATTTGTTTAAATCAATTTTTGAATAAATAAGATATAAATGTTTAAATTATGTTGCTATGCCAATATAATAATATTATCTCAAATTAGTTAAGAAATGATGTTGGTAGTAAATGTATTTATATATAAAATTTCCACTATTATTGACAATATAAGAGATTAATAGTAAATGATTAATATCTCAATATCATATTAACTATTACCCCCTCCGTCCCAAAATAGATGACACTTTGCAATTTTCAAGGAACTTTTTCCTTCTTATTTTTTTCCAATTCTACCCATATTTATTGACTCTATAACTCGTGTTTGGCTTTTTAGATAAGAATATCAAAACACAGCCTTAATGTTTGGATATGTGCAGTTTAGTCTTTACAATATGTTTCGTTGATCTGTGTGAAAAGTTCTCAAAACGTCATATATTTTGAGACAGATGGAATAGTATTAATTATTATTTTTTAGCTAATGATTAAAAAATGAAAAGTCTCAAGTTAAGTGATGTAGAGACTTAAAGATTCAACAATATCAAAAGTTAGTGATGTGTCACTATAAGAGATTGAGAGTTGTCCTCACCAACTTTAATATACTATAATATGAATTTTCGGCTATAAAGCTTCAATCATTTAAAAAATATTAAGAAAAGAATCAATAAATTATTATAGAATTTTGTAACAAGTAAAAGTTTATAAATTATTGGTCAAAGTTTAACCAAGTTACTAAAGGGAGTATTAAGAACTATTACAAAATTCAATTTCATAATCATGGCGATTAATTTTTTATGCCAAAGGCCAAGTTGGGCCTACGCAACATGTTAAACATCCTTAATTTTTCTTCTAATCATTTATTTTAAAACGCACAAATATTTTAAAATGACTAGCATGAATACCGATACTGGGACTTTCTATCGGCATGTAGTACTTATTAATTCGTAACGATTTATTGATCCCGATTTTTATACTCACTCTCTCTCTCTCTCCCTCCCTCCTATTGAATAGATACATATTGTTTTTTAAAAACTGACTTTATATTATTTTCTTTTAAATGTCTCTCAATATATCCCTAACATTGTTGAGTCTCTCCAAGCCCAGTATTATATTTTGAGATTGAGTAGGTCTCACGTAACATTGTTTTAGGGATTACTCTCACACAGTTCATTCCATCAATAAATAAAAATTGGGTTAGGAAGAATTGTCTTATATAAAATAATGTATTTCCTAAATTTTTACCTCTGAAAGAATCCACTGTTAAAATTATGTTTGTAATTTTCATTACTTTTCATTTTTACCTTCACTAGTGTTACAAGTATAATGGTTGGTTTATTTTTTATTTTTTGTAATTTTACCAACTTCAATAATATTAATATAAATATTAATTATTAAATTTTCAAATGGGAACTATTACGGTAAGTTAGAAAAACATAATAAACAAATTGACTTAAATTTTTGTTTTGGAAAAATTATTACAACATTCTAAAAAAAAAAAAGAATAAAAACACACTAGTATTTTAAAACTGGCCGTAGCAAATCTAGATTGCAGCCGGGGTGGCAATTCGTTCTATCGTGTCGTGTTTGTGCCTCATTATCATGTTTTCATGTTATCTAACTTATTTGATCATAAATATAACAATAAATATTAATTTGAAAATATTAACAATTTCGTGTCTTTCGTGTCGTGTTTCGTATTGTATCGTGTCGTGCTGGACTTATCGTGCTATTTATTTATATAATCGTGTTTTATAATCGTATCGTGCTGATTCGTGTTATCGTGTGTGTCGTGACAAGCATTCTCATCCCTCGTGAGGGTAGGCAGTAGCACTTCAATGCCAGTTTTTATGACTTATGAGGTAGTTGAATGAATTCCGTGGGGTCAACTTTCTTGACTGAGAGAAGAGAGGTGTCCGTTTTCTCTGGAATTAATACCCTACATTTATGGAGAGATAGAGAGTATATAAACAATAATTATATAATAATTGGGTATGCCAATATTCCAATTTATATTTTAAAATTAAATTTTATAAGTCCCTTAATATAGTTCAACATTATTTACACTCTAAAGTACGAGTAATGCTAGAGCCACTCAATGAGCACTCAAATTTGTACACCAAATGATGTGGTTTCCAATGTGTCATCTTATTTGGAATTTATGGGCTCCACTATAAGTTAAAAAGTTATGTTAATAATATGACACATAAGATGCCACATCATTTGGTACCCAAAATTAAGTGCTATTAGAGTGGCCCTAGCATTACCCCTAAAGTACATCTTGAATTTCATTAAAAAGATAGCTCCTCCCGTCCTCCGTCCCAAAAAAAAAAAAAAAAAAAACCCTACTTTAATTTTTCATACAAAATTAATTGTATTATAAATAAAATAATTTTAGTATAATTAGAAAAGTATGCAAACAAAAATCTAAGAACATTGACATGTTAAATAAAACTATATCTTTTTATTCAAAGTTTTTTTCCTCATACTTAAAAAAATATTTAAATTAATATTGAGATCTCTCAGTAGTCTTATTCTTATATGTTAAGTGTTAACTAAGGAGAGAAAGATATGTGATGATATAACTATATAAGTGGGACCTACTTATTTGTCATCATCACATGGTGTTCTTTCTTGTGTTCATTTTAAATGCAGTAATACAGCAATAATTGTATTATGGTTAAAGTTGCACCAAAATTAAAAGAGAGTTGGGATATATTTGTGTTGGTGTTGTAAGTTGTAAGTTGTAAGTTGTAAATCAGGGTCCGTTTTGTTGTTTTCCGAAACTTTCTTTGTAGTACATTTCATACTCTCCCAGTTTGTTTGAAGAAACATTTGCATTTTGTGTTATCTCAGAATCTGGTAAACTACTATGTCAAACTAATACTAAGACAAAAAGTTTAGGGCAAACTACACAATTGGTTCGATAGTTTTTGTGTTTTTAGCTTTTCGTCTCTACATCTCGCAAATGGTCCCTAAACTTAGAATGTTAACATGAATGGTCCCTCCGTCCAATTTTGTCCATTAACTACGCTCACGTGTCTTCCACGTACATTTGGGGAAGGGTAAAATAGACATTTAATCTTGAAAAGTATAGGGACCAAAATTGGGATATAAATACAAGGATTAAATAATTATTTGGTTCCTGAACTATTCCAATACTATGCGTTTGGTCTCTGTATTTTTTTAAAAATGTCTTTGGTTCTTAAAATAGGTTTTTAGTAAGAGATTCCCTCCTTATGGGGTTACCATCAGTTTTGCCGTCAAAATTTTATTCAATTCCCGAAATTTGCCCTTACAACCATCAAAACCATGGTAAAAGATCATGTCAAAGGTATCTGTTAAGGACATTCAATCATTCCCATTTCCAGTTCAAATCCAGAAACCTCACACCGACTCTCTTCCTTCATCTCCACGATCTGGCGACCTTCGGCACCAACCCACACTCTCCATAACGTCTTCACTTTGGCCGGCTCTCTCTCTCTACATTCTTTGTAGTAGATTTGGCCACCCATCACCAACCCCCTATCTCTCCTCATCCAGATTCTGATAATGGAAGTTTGGTCGGAGTTGTGAGAGATGAAGATCGAGAAGGAGGCCAAGAGGGAGGAGATCAAGAGGCTTTTCGTTTTGGCTTCCGAGCAGCGGTGGCCGAGCTCGAGGCTACCGTTAGTCTGCTCCACCGCACGCCTTCACTTCGGCTCTCTCTCTCTATTCTTTGTAGCAGATCTGGTCGCCAACACCAACTCCCCATCTCTCCTCACCCAGATACCGATAATGGAGTATACAATCCATGCCTTGGATTTTTGAGATAAATTGGATTTGATTTTGAACTATATCGGCCCCAATCTCAATTACACGACTAGGATTTTACAATTTAAATCTCTTCCTTATGGCTCTATTTTTATTTGTGAAATTGGTAAATAACGACAATATATAAAAGCGAGAGAATCATTCATCTTTGCTGTAGCCTCAGAAATAGTAATCTTAGATTTCTTCGGCCTAACCTTCTTAAACTTTCTGCTGTCGTTTTGCACTTCGCTAGCGGCCTCAACATTGCTAACCTCTCCCACAAAGAATTCCTGACCTAAATTTCTTATTCGGGATCCTATCCCTGTATTTTGCGCACACCCACTCCCACACAGCTCACCGAAATGTAAGTCTCTCTCACCTACCGACTACCCGCAGCTTTCCATTAGCCACGGTAAGCTTTCTGTGTCCATCTCTCTCGTTCTATTTATCCATATTATTGAGGGATTTTGTTGGGTAGCGTCAATTTTAGACCTGACCAATTGAAGAGAATGAAGATCAAACTGAGCTTTCAACCATTAACATTAATAAGGGTAAATTCGGAATTCAATAAAATTTTGACGGTAAAATTGACGGTAACCCCATAAGGGGGGAATCTCTTACTAAAAACCTACTTTAAGGACCAAACATATGTCAAAAAAATTATAGGGACCAAACGCATAGTATTGAGATAGTTCATGGACCAAATAATTATTTAACCCTAAATACAATTAGCTAAATTAAATATAAACCATTTCTCATCCATTCCCCACCTCATTCTCTTACATTCCACCATGGCTGCCACCAAACCATAACTCTCAATAATAAAACCCAAAGAACCTAAAATTGAAAAATTACTTCATGGGTCTTTTAAAATTTCACTTTTCACCGTCTCCTTCCTCCCTTGATTTCCATCACTCACACACACACACACACACACACACAACACATTCACAAAATTCAGTTACTAACAACACCCACTTCTTTGAAACCTAGCAAAATTCAATTCTCAAATCCAAAGAGAGCTTACGCGTGAGTGATTTAGTGCAAGGAGAGAGATAAAGAGTCCGGTATCAACTCAAGAAAATCCCAGGATATCACGTCCCCATTTCCGACCTTCACGTTCTTCAGCTTTGCCTTCGTCTTGTCGGTGCCGATGGGAAAAATAGCCATCAATGTCGACTGTTTGTGTTGTTCATGGGTGGAGTGGGTTTGTACTTGGTAGAGGGTGGGGAAGAGAGGAGGGAGTTAGATAGAGGAGAAAAAATGTGTAAGAGTTTTTGTCAATAATTTTTTCCACCAACCGGTCTTTGAAATTTTATTCTGATTGGTCACCTCTTGGAAAACTTGCTGGTATTTGTGGGTTTTTAAGGGACGACGGGGCATGTGATAGGGATTTTGGGGGGAAATTTATGGTTAGTTGATTCCAGTAGTTTTGGCTATCAAATTTCCAGGTTCTATCCAGTTCGTGAATGGAGTTAGATTTCATGGTCGTTTTAGCATGGGTGCTACTGAAGAAATCAAGGCCATCGGCTCCACTGGATATGCTGAATGAGATTGATAACTTTTGCTTTATATGGGAATGATCGATGTATTTTATACGTCGATTTACTATGCTTCTATGACTTAAATTATGCTATTTCACGAGGCTTTTGGCTACTGATATGCGTTTTCTAGTGATTTTGTGAGTTTCAGGGTTTTTGGTGAAAATATGCAAACTATAAGGCTTTTAGGTGCAAATTCCGAGAAAGGGTCAGAATGAAAATTGAAGAAGAAAAGAAGAAAAATCAAACTAAAGACCTCGCGGTCGCAAGGTGTTTCAGACCTTGCCTCCGCAAGGTGGACAGTAACTGAAGAAATCAAACCCCGGATGTGCCAAGGACCTTGCGATCGCAAGGTGCCCCAGACCTTGCGACCGCAAGGTAGTCAGAACGCAAAAATTCGTGTTTTCACTAGAGATCCGATTGTAATACAACTCTTTGGTATAAATAGAGATCAGTTGCCAAAGCCTAGGGCGACGAGAAACGGCTGGAAACAGTTTTCTATAGCTTTAGAATAGATTTTAGGTTGTATAACATATTTAGTTATTGTAATTACAAGTATTGACGATCAAATCATGTCTCCTATCATCTCCATGTGTTGTTTATCTTCAAGGTTGAACTAATTCATCATTAATCTAGGAGGTGAGAGGTAACTTGTATTGAATCTATGTTTTAATTCATATTTATGTTCATTCAATTCTTGTTAATTGTGGTGATTATCAATCCCTATATTATTTCGCTTTGAACAAATGAATGTAATTGCAAATAATAAAGGCCTAGAGGTGCGGATAACTGCATGATCAATGTGCATATGTTGTACACTGGCTCACCATCACAATAAATTGGACCTATCGATGCACGAGAGTAATAAGTTAGGGTCAGGTTCCATATATGACTTAAGTGACAGATAGATCATATGTTCTTGTGCTTAGGATATAGAATGGATGAATTATTCGGGGATGGAGGCTGAACCAATAATTCAACAGGCTATATCTATATTTTGTGAACGAATCCAAGAGATTGAATGATAATTATTGTAAATTAAACATAGAGGAGATACAAGTGAAACTCTAATCCTAGATTGTCATCCACCATAAGATCTTCATAACCTGTAATTGCTGCTAATTAGTTAAACACCTAAATAATAATAATTAGTTAGAATAGATTAAACATAAAAACCCCATTAGATTAATAATTTGCTATCAATAAATTGCACTATCTGTGATCTCTTGTCTCTGTGGGTTCGACCCTTGCTTCCAAAACTATTCTCCAATAGTCTTGTCTACTTGCAAGGAAATAATTAAAATAAGACATCGATCAGGGAACATCTAGAAGCGATATCTTTCAAGCTTTCTGGTAAATGTGTGTGTGTATGAGAGAGGACAATAATTTTTTCCACCTACACCGTTAGTCCACGAACTTTTAAAGGCGAAATGACTAAATTTTCCTGTTTAAAATGCACGTGAGACGCATATGTATTGACTTAACGGCCAAAAAATAACAGAAGTAGACGAAATGACCAACTTTGTTGAAATTGGTTGGTACGAGGACCACTGACAAACAAAATTTTGTACAGGGACAAAAAAACAAAAAAAAATCAAAAATTACAAGGATCGATTGTGTAGTTTGCCCAAAAGTTTAATACATTATTTTTATTTTGGGATGTTTTCTTTAAATAGTCTATTTAAAAAAAAATTATGTCTATAATCTCAAATAATTGGTCAACTTTACTCTGCATATGGGATATAATCATTTCGATTTTGCTCAAACATTTTTGTAATTAGTAATTATAACAAACTCTAATATATATATATATATATATATATATATATATATATATATATATATATATATATATATATATAAAGGTAATAGTATATTTATCCCTTTAAAATCAAACTTTTGAAATTTTGACTTTTAAGTTACCATTCCACTATCTTCTCTCTCCTATCTTCTCTTTGGTAGATAGAGAGTTATGTTGCCTATTACGGTATATATATATATATATATATATATATATATATATATATATATATATATATATATATATATATAACTTTTGGACATTATAATTAGATTGTTAATCTCTTTCATGGTTATAATTTTTTTCTATTGTTACTAATATTAAATAATTTTTTTACCTAAATATTTTTAAAATTAATATAAATTTCTAGCTAACGTGAGATACATATTTTGTATTAATAATAATAGTAATCATTTTATTTAAAGACTTTTAAAATTAACATTTAACTTGATAATAATATTATAAATCATTTTGTTAAAAAACTTTTAAAATCATAATTCATTTTTAAACAGTGTGAGATACTTATTTTATATTTTTATTGGTAATGAAAGTTTAAGTCTTTTATCTAAAGACTTTAAAGCCAACACCACATTCTAACCATGTGGTATACTTATTTTCTATTAGTTATAATAGTAGTAGATAAAAGATTTTTTAACCAACATTCATTTCTAAATAATGTGGATACATATTTTCTATTGGTAATAACAAAAGATGTATTTATCGATCTAATGACTTTTATAACCAATACTCATTTCTGAATAATGTGAGATACATTTCTTTGTAACCAATGTGAGATACATCATCTAAAAACTTTTTAAACCAATATCACTTTTATAACCAATGTGAAATACTTCTCTTCTATTGTTAATAATTGTAGACTTTTAAAATCAAAATCACTTTCTAACCAATGCATAATACATATCATCATTTGGTAATAATAGTAGAAGTCTTTTATTTTAAAAATTTTATAACCAACATCTCTTCCTAAATAATGTAGGATACATCTTTTCTATTATATTGATGATAAAAGTAAAAGTCTTTTATCTAAAGACTTTTAAAACCAACATCATTTTTTAACAAATGTAGGATATCTCTTCTATTAGTAATAATAGTAAAAGTCTTTTATCTAAAATTAAAAAATCAAAATCATTTTCTAACCAATGTCAGATATACATATTCTATTAATAATAATGGTAGAAGTCTTATATCTAAAGACTTTAAAAACAAACATTACCCTCTACCAAATGTATGATAAATCTATTCTATTGGTAATAATAGTATTTTTAAAACCAACATTAATTTATAATCAATGTGTGATACATCTTTTCTATTGATAATAATAGTAGAATACTTTGTAACCAATGTGAAATACATGCATCTATTCTATTTGTA
Source organism: Codonopsis lanceolata (assembly GCA_013146195.2). Taxonomy (NCBI): domain Eukaryota; kingdom Viridiplantae; phylum Streptophyta; class Magnoliopsida; order Asterales; family Campanulaceae; genus Codonopsis; species Codonopsis lanceolata. The sequence continues at coordinate 28,059,464 of CM028380.1, read as the reverse complement.
ACAAAAAATCTTTAATCTAAAGACTTTTTAAACCAACATTTATTTTTAAACAATGTGAGATACATATCTTTTATTGGTAATAAGAATAAAAATATTTACTATAAGATTTTTAAAACTAATTTTTTTTTCTAAACAACGTAAGATACACCTTTTTCATATTCTGAAAACAATGTGAGATACTTTCTATTTCAATTGGTAATAAAAGTTTGACTTTTTATCTAAAGACTTTAAAACAAACATCTCTTTTCTAACCATGTGGTACATCTTTTCTATTGTAATATATATTTTTTAAAACCAACATTAATTTCTAACAAATGTGAGATATATACATTATTCTATAGTAATAATAATAGTCTATATAAAAACTTTAAAATCAACATTTTGATATATACCTTTCTATTGGTTATAACATAAAAAATAATAATAATAGTAGATTTATCTTAAATAGTTTTGAAACCAACATCTCTTTAAACAATGTGAAATACATCTCTTGTATTGATAATAACATAAAATATGTGTTTATCTATGAATTTATATATATGTTTCTAAATAATGTGGATCTCTTTGTAACCAATGCAATGTACATTATCTAAAAAACATTTTAAACCAATATCATTTTCCTAACTAATGTGAAATACTTATTTTTCTATTGGTATTAAGTCTTTTATAAAAAGACTTTTAATACATTATCACTCTAACCAATATATAATACATCTCATCATTTGATAATAGTATTAGAAGTTTTTTTTTTATCTAAAAATCAACAACTCTTTCTATATAATGGTCTTTTATTAATGATAAAAAGTAGAAGTCTTTTTTATTTAAAGACTTTTAAAATCAACATCACTTTTAACCAATGTAAGATTTATTCTTTTTATTGGTAATAATAGTAATTAAAACCAACATCAATTTATAACAAATGTGTGATATATATCTACTATTGCTAATAATAGTAAGTCTTTTATATAATCTAAAATAATTAAAAATCAACATCATTTTTTAACCAATGTGAGATATACATCTTCTATTGGTAATAATGGTAGAAGTCTTTTATCAAAAACTTTAAAAACCAACATCACTTTATAACAAATGTATGATACATCTTTTCAATTAGTAATTAATAATAATATTTTTAATACAAACATCAATTTCTAACCAATGTGTGATACTCTTCTATTGGTAATAATAGTAGAATATTTTGTAACCATGTGAGATACATCTCAAAATGAAAGTCTTTAGTCTAAAGACTTTAAAATCTAACATTTTCTTTTTAAACAATGTGTTATACATCTCTTTTATTGGTAATAATATAAAATAATTTAAACTCAACATCATTTTCTAATCAATGTGAGATATTCTATTTGGTAATAATGGTAAAAGTCTTTTATCATATATATATATATATATATATATATATATATATATATATATAAAGTTGTGATGAGCACTATGGTTGTGCCACCTCACTCTTTGGATAAATCTTCATTCTAAAGCATTCATGTGGAAGCTTTAAAAACTTTGGTTTTCTAGTGACTTTGAAAATCAACATCACTTTTCCAAACCAATGTATGATGCATTTCTTCTATTGGTACTTAATAATAGAGTAGTATTTTAAACCAACATCAATTTCTAACCAATGGGATACATCTCTTCTATTGTTGAAAAATTAGTGTTTTTAGTGAAAGAAATTGTGCCTTGAGGCACTAATTTCTTTACGTGTCATTTGTTCAAAGGTAATTGCACAAATGTGTTCTACTCAAAGAGCATCAAATGATATATTTATTTGTCCAAATCGAAGTTTTGGATGAATAAGATATCAAGACTTTAAATATAATCTTATTAAAAAATTAGTGTTTTTAGTGAAAGAAATTGTGCAACTTGAGGCACAAATTTCTTTACGTGTCATTTGTTTGTTGACAAAAAGTAATTGCAAAATGTGTTCTACTCGAAAAGAACATCGAAATGATATATTTATTTGTCCAAATCAAGTTTTGATGAATAAGATATCAAAGCTTAAAGTATGATGTTAAAAATGAGTCATTAGAAGTAATATTTAACTTTGAAGAGTTTTATCTCACATTGGTTAGAAGTAATGTTAGTTAGTTGTAAAGTTTTTAAATATAAGACTTCTACTATTGACAATAGAAGAAGTTATATATACTAATACTAATACCCCTTATCATATTGATTATTATTATGTATTATTATTATTATTAGTTAATGGTTAGAAAACAAAAGTTTTTAAAGCTTCCAATGGATGCTTTATAATGAAGATTTATCCAAAGGTGGTGAGGTGACACAACCATAATGCTCCTCACCAACTTTAAATATATATATATAAATAAATATATATATATATATATATATATATATATATATTTTTTTTTTTTTTCTCTCTCTCCCCTTTTTCATATTTTCTCTATCATCACCACTTATCTCCTCTTCTTTTAATTATGTTTTAAACATTTTCTTAAACAAAAAAAAAAAAGGCACTAAAAAATAATAGTTTTGAGTCAAGAAACAAAAATATAAGAGGTTAAGAAAATAAAAAATATCTACCAAGCTCACTATAAAATATAAGTTATGTAATCAACAAAACAAAAATAATTTAATGCGGAGGTTAGTAAAATAAAATAATTTATGGAACAAAAGTTTTAAAAAATTTTATAAAAAAAGTAAACAAAAATACGTTAGTAAAATAAAAATATTTGATTTAAACAAAATAATAAGCATGTAGTTTTCAATAAAACAAAAAAACAATTTAAACCGAGGAAGTTACTAAAATAACTTCTTTATTTTTTATTTTAACTTATTTCTTATCAAAAATTTATTTTATTCATAAAATACAAATATAATAAAAATAAATCATTCAAAATAAAGAACTTTATTTGAGTTCAAATTTTATTTGTGCGGAAAAAAAAATTAAGTTTTGTGTTCAAAACATTCATTCTTACTAAAAGCTATCAAGTATAAATGTTTCCGTGCATTATTGCAGATTGATACTTAAAATCTGGTACTTTAGTAATTATTGAGAAACATTACCACGATACATGTATTTTGAAATGAACAAGACTAATCA
>CM028380.1:28016083-28056285 GCA_013146195.2 Codonopsis lanceolata | reverse complement strand
GATATTTCACAACAAAAAATCAAGACAATGTGCTGCTACTCGTACCTCGTGCAGCTCACCGATCTTGTGGCGTCCAACTCTAACAACGGCTCAGTTTTGAACACCGTTATGCAGAATAGCGATGATTTCTTCTCCTGCCACTCTGTAATTGTCTTAAGTAAAAAGCATTAAATCCCAAACCAAGCAAAAGAAATTTCTCGGTAAATTCTCAGTCAAAACAATTCAGCCAGTACTGATAGGTCAAAATTAGCGCATGGCTTTGGAACTGAGACGGAACTACGCGAGGACAAATCTATTGAACAACGAACAAACCTTCATACATACTTGTTTAAAAACATGTTAAAGAATAATAAAAGGTACAAAACACATACCCAAGGTTACACAAAAAAACTAAGTGTAAGGGAAAATCTGACGATCGTTAACAAAAGCGCGGAGATAAAAATCAACATATGGCCACGACTATACTTTGACGTTGTGAAATACTGTAAAATTTATAAACATGGTATAAACACTTCGAAAGGGACATAGAATAGGCTGAATGTCACTCGAATGATGAACAGCAGATAGGGAGAAAGAACTCACAGGCGAACGCTCACTGCGGCTCAATGAGAATTGCTATCCTCGAGAGCGTCATCAGAGACTTAAGGAATACATCCAACTATAAGTCTAATACATCTAAACATGATATTTTGTCATCAAATATGAAGATCTGGGACCATCGAGGTCGAACACCAAACCCGAATAAGCTCTCTCAATCGAGTAGCATTTCGACTATCGTCGGGACCACGACTTTTGATTTTAACAAGTCAACCATTATATGACATTTCTTAATAGTGTTTTAGTCTTAATGTGATCTCTCATGCAAATTTAGACTCTCTCACAAACCAAACGAGCAATCAACGAAAGAGGAAATGCGAGCTTTGCACGCAATTCAGGCTAACCGGGAATCGAGATCTTACAACCAACAACTTAAGTACTAACAATTAAAAGTACTAACACAAGTAAGCATATGGAGATAAAGCCATAAATATACATCAAGCACAACCACCACAGGTTGGCTACCAAAAGAATAAGCTAACATCATAAATACAACCTTACAATCATATTAAGGTTTGCTACCCAATCATGAAGTTTATATAACTTCATCTTCCCAACAACCTCACCAAAAACAAAACGAACATCTAAGTAGCAACCTTGCCAAAAGAATCTTTGTCAACGCAATCTTCGATTTGATCCGCACGCCGGCTCGGATCTAGGAAAACAACCAACAAATAAAAGTAAGTCACAAAGACTTAGTAAGTTACTAACCATAACTTCCTATCATGGCATAATGCTCAATCATAAATCACATCATGCTATCGTCATGAAATAACCTTATATACAGTCATGCTATGACATCCATGCTCAACATTAAATAACCATGTTATCATTATAGTATAACATTTCCCTAAAATCCATATCAAGGCATTTTATGCTCAACGATCATAACTCATGTTATCGGTATAACATAACCTTCCAATGACTTACATGTCAAGGTATATAAACTTAACAACAATAATTCCTGCTTTTAACATAGTGCCATATCCGAATGATATTCATGATAAAGCATATTAGTTTAACAACAGTAATTTATGTTATTATTATAACATAGTCTTCCCATAATATTCATGTCAAGGCATACAAACTTTAACAATAATGATTTATACCTTTGGCATAAAACCACATTCCAATAATATTCATGTGATAGCATATATGCTTAACAACATTAATCAATATGTTATCTATTAAGTATAACATGTAAGAAACCAAAACAAACATCATATCATATCCAATTCACCAAGCACGTTATTCACTTAAGCACTTGTGAAACAATTCATGTATAAGGGATATGATACCATTACCCAAATTCCTCCGCGCGTGTCGCTCCTGCAAAAACACGTGCAAAACCTTTATGTGCCCTCGATATCCCTCTCGTAGATATCGACGTCCCCGAGACAGTCTCCGCTCGAGTTCCATAGTTATCAAAGTCATGTGTATTACTACAACTAAGATAAACTACTTCCCCACCGTGGCCATCGATGGAGGGTGTGTGCAACCCACGGCGATCCATCGCGATCACGAATCTCACAATCGTGAAGACGATGTATCGTCCCACCAAAACTCAACCAAACCGACTCCAGCTGGACTCAAACCCAAGCACAAGTAATATATACTCATATGCTCAAAACAAGTAGGTAAACACTCTACTATCAAACTAGTCATGCAATTCATCCACAACTAGCATAAACATCACAACCGAGAATCATATAAGTTCTCATAATCAAGTGTGCTTCACACACCTTAAACTTCTTGGAGGCTCGACCTCCATGAATTCTACCCAAAATTCCGTAGGACTTAATATTATAGTTCCTAGGATTCATACTAACCCAAAGGTTAACTCCGTTGAGTTCAATCTAAGTTTTCCGAAAATTCAAGGAATAGAAGCTTAGGCTTCATCATCCCCCTATATTCATAACTATCGCCCGAAACCATAATCCCAATGTTCAATATACTCAAATAAACCCAACAAATTACTTAACAAAGCAACTTAGAACAAATTAATCATCTTGTGCATAATTTCATCTAAGTCATCATACCAATCATAACCTTCAAGTCATGATTAAAATTTACAACATGGTTTAATATAATCTCTTAAACATGTATAATTCAATAACTAGGCTTACAATCATGTTTAACAAGCCGAAACACAATTTGGGGAAAATCCCCTTCCAAGCATCTTTGTCATTCAAGCTCAATCCACATAATCAATTCATGTAACAAAGTTTAATATACTCTATTAAGCATATAAAACATATTAATCAAGCTCACATCATCCATTTGCAAGCTAAACCAAAATTAGGGAAAGACACCCTCCAAGTATCTCAACCAAACCAACATCAATACCCATGGAAAATCAACATAACCAACTTCAATAAACTAGTTAGAACATGAATTTCACATAATCATGGTCTCACATAGGCCAATCAAGTTCTATCATGAATTTGAAATCCTAGGGTTCATACATCTTCTATAAACCCTAACAATGGCTTCCATTGACCTCAAATAGCACAATTGGTTGTTTCCCTAGGGTCAATGGAGCCTAAAAAGAAGAAGAAGAGAGGTAGAAACTTACCAAAAACTCAGCTCTTACAACTGAAATTTCGTGCCCTAACAATGGCTTCTTCTCCTCAACTCTTTCTTCAATCTTGAAGGTGGAATGGGGAAGAAGAAGACTCCATTAATGGCCTCCAAGGTCAGCCCTTCTAGACCCACGAATCTCCTTCTCAAGCTCTCTCTCTCAAGCTCTTTGTTGAGTGCTCACAGAAACGAAAAGGGGGAAAGAATCGCAAACTGCCTTGGCCGACTAGAATGAAAGAATGCGGCTGTTTTGGGGTTTTATATGGGGATTAAATCCTCTAATTAAACCACTAATAAGCCCCTAATACTCTAATAGGTGTTTAGGATTAGTATTAGGATAAATAAGTAGGGTTAGGATGGGTTTAGATTAGGTTTAATTGGTCAACAATTCGGACAGAATAGAAAAAGAGGCAAAATCCCGACTTTCTGGAAATCAGACCTTGCGGTCGCTTGGGGGTATGGTGATGCGACCGCATCACCCCCTAATTCAGCATTCTAGGTTTTGTTCAATCCTTGCTCGATCCCGGCCTCTCCCGCGTGCGTTCTCGAGTCCTTCCAAGCCAAAATTGGTCTACAATTCAACCTTAATGTCCTCCAGTCTATAACTAAAGGAATCAAGTCTCAAACCTCATCAAAACAGGGCCAAGAACTCAGGCAGAACTCGCCCGAATGACGACCGGAAAAGTGAAACTGAAAAGGGTTTTCGCTAGAATCAAACTAGCAACCAAACCGACGATGCAACTAGCATCTAACCAACATCCAAGGCATGTAAATGATGTTTTAAATGCCCTCTAACAATTATCCATGAAGTTACAACATAAATCTTAAACCCGAGATTCAAAGCATCTCGTGAAAGAAAAGTGCATACATGCATCTCAAACGACGTCAACGATCATGCTATTGACTCTAAACATATGCGGGAGCTAAATGAACATATTCGTGATGATTATAAATATATGAATCCATGCATAACACATGCGAGCAACATTTTAGGGTTTTACACGTATTGTGTTCGTGACCTCAGTTTGGTCCTAGTCCTTTACAAGATGATGGATTAACATGTTTATATGTACTAGACTTCAAGTTGGAGGTGTTCATTAAGTCTATTGATGATTTGGAAGCTTTGGAGATAACATTCGTCTCTATCGCGTAGTTCGGGGATTGAGTCGCGTAATCGTCTCTCCTTTGGGGTTCTTATTCCCCTAGTTGTCATTCAACTTTCTAGAAGTATTCAAGCTTCTTCATTAGCCCTTAGAATTTCCTTAAGGTCTCATTTCATTGCTCGTTCAATTGCTAGTTCATTCGTCGTTTCAGTTGCATGTTGTTGTACGTCTTCCCGGTTTCGCTCCGAGTTGTTTCGGGAGTTGTTTGTGGGTGTCCTATGGGAGCTCTAGACCTACTCTGGATGGGTTTTGAACCTTGTTTGATTTGGTTATGTGTTTGAGGTCATTTGGGGTTGAATTCTAAGTTATTTTTGGTCTGGGAGGCTTGCGGCCGCAAGGGGGAAAGACCTTACCCCCGCAAGGTCAACAGAAGAAAAACACCCAGAGGGGCTGGGGAGCTTGCGGTCACATGCTATAGGGCACCTTGCGACCGCAAGGTGCCCCGACCCTGTTTTGTCCTGTTTTGTGATTTGACGAGAAATACCTATCCTACCCTCATCAAACCCCCATTAAACCCTTCCTAACCTCCCATACTTAGCCCTAAGCATGTCCTAACATTAGTTGGAAGTTAATTAAGGTTAGATTAGTGAGTGATTATTCCTAATCTTTACTAATTGTACTAGGTAAATCGCTATTGTGCCCTCTTTGTTTTTTGAGGTATAAATACCCAAACCCATTTGAGAATTCAGAAATTCTCCTCATTTCTCCCCATCCTTCATACGTATTAGAGAGAAAGAGAGTTCTTGGGGGGGGTTTTTGAGCCCTAGCCTCCTTCTTCCTTCGATCCACAAAGATCCAACCGTGGATTGCCTTCAAACTTCGGATTCGTGAAGCCCTCGACGAGTAGAACAAGTTCACCGATCGGATTTTCGTTCTTTTGAGTTTTCTTCCGAGCTAGGTACGTTACTTTCTTTTGATTTTTTGGTTCATTGGCCCCAAGGAAAACAACCTATATGCTATTTGTGGGCAATGAACACTTGATATACTAAGTGTGCCCATTTTGGGAATTTTTGGAATTATGAGCTTATTAATAGCCTGAATGAAATGATTTGAATGATATTATGTGTTATAAGAAATGGGTTATGGTTTATGTTGGGTTTTGTTATGAATTTTAGGGCTTGAGAATCAAGCCCGAATTATTGGACAAATTGTTGTTAATTGTAGTGGGTGTTATCGTTGAGATTGATGAAATGTGTGTGAAACTTAGTATTTAGACTCAACGGAGTCGTAATAAGTTCAATAATGTGTTAATGAACTCGGGTTGAAATCCTACGAAATTTGGGTTTCGTTTGATTATGATTATGATGAGTTCTTGGATTTTTAGGCTTGGGAATCAAGCCCATATGAATTTTGGGATTTTTGTTGTATATATGAATGAAATGTTTAATTGTGGGTTTATGAAACACATAAATAATGAAATGTAGAATTTAGACTCAACGGAGTCATTGTAAGGCCAATAATAGGATAACAAACCTTTGGTTGAAACCCTACGATGTTCGGGTCTTGTTTGGTTTGTGCGCACCCGAGTATCTCGTTTGGTGTCCAATTGAGACACTCATGTTATAGAGACTTATTGGTACTATGTTTAGAGCGTGCTTGTAGAGCACGGAGCATTAGAGACCAATCTATGGTCCCAAGTATATTAAGAGACGATTAATGAATGAATTCTCTCTTTAAGGAATTTGGTCGCGTGCACGTGAATACACTTGCGAAGGAGTGACTACGGGGCAGTCTTGATGTTCTTGAGTATAGCATTGAAGAAGTCGATTATATATATATATGACGATTGGGTCTATGGTTGAGTCCGGTGTGGTTTTAAGTGAAACTGAATGTGAAGCCTTGATTTGTGGTTGTTCTTAGACTAATTATAGTCTTTGGTTTAATCTTGAGTAGAGGACTATAGTAGACCTCACGTTGTGATTTATCGAGCTTATATGCTATTCTTGATTTGGTGATGACTTGAGGATTATGAATACCTCGATATGTGGTTCTTGAACTAAACTTACAAGTTAGTTGAACATGTTAAGTGTGTATATTTATGTGCATTGTTTATTGGGTGTTGTAGAGCATTATGACCTACTTAATTTGATGAGTCCCCTCGAGATGGACTTCGTCTTTATTTGTTTATCCAAGTAAATATCTACTTGAGCATCTTGATTTGAGTCCAACTGGCGTCTTAGTCGTTTTGTCGGCAATGGGATGATTCATAGCCTTTGGAAACATTCGTTATGAGTCGCCGCATTGGTTCCCTTTCTCCTCACTATTTGGCCATTAGTGGGATGTGGTCTCGTATTAGTGCCATCTAGCCTGAAATCGAGCTCCCATTTCTCATCCTAGGTTGGATGAATGTAACGAGGTACTCGTTAAAGAAAACTGATGAGTTGTGATCATTTGAGGATTGAACCCATATTATGATCATTTGAGGGTTGGACCCATGGTTTGAATATTGAGGGCTGGGCCCGGATTCTGGTTTTACGTGTTTACGTATGAGCATTTATGTGAAAGATAATATGCTATGTGGCTTATGTGAGATTACGTGCTTCGATAACTAAGTACATGTTTATTGTTGGTATACTAGTATGATACCATGATTTTTATATATTCTTGTGCATTATGCCATGCCGTGACATGATATGCCATACAGTTGCATTTAGTAACTTACTGGGTCATTATGACTCACTTCGTGTGTTTGTTTTCCTTTGTGTGTGCAGTGATCCCTGTAAAACCCTGAATTATGATTTGTTTGTGTTATGCATGGATTCATACATTTATAATCACCATAAATATGTTCATATAACTTCCGTATTTGTTTAGAGTCAATAGCACGATCGTTGACGTCGTTTGAGATGCTTGTATGCATTTTTCTTTCGCGAGATGCGTTGAGTCTCGGGTTTGTGTTGTATGTGGTTATCACATGGATTATTGTTAGAGGGCATTTATAACATCATTAAAATGCCTTGGATGTTGGTTAGATGTTGGTTGCATTGCCGGTTTGGTTGCTAGTTTGATCCTAGTGTCAACCCTTCTTCGTTTGACATTTTCGGTTGTCGTTCGGGAGAGTTTTGCCTGAGTTCTTGGCCTTGTTTGATTGAGGTTAGAGGCCTGATTGTTTTGATTATGATTTGGAGATCATTAAGGTTGAATTATAGACATTTTTGGCTTGGAAGGACTCAAGGTTGCATGCGGGAGAGTCCGGGACCGAGCAAGGAAACAAGAAAAACTTGGAATGTGGCTGCAGAGGTTGAGGCGCCCGCCTCACTTCTTCCAGGAGCCCGCCTCAATGTGCAGAAACTTGGATGTTGGCTACTGAAGTTGAGGCGCCCGCCTCACTTCTCCCAGGCGCCCGCCTCAAGTGCTGGGGCTGGTTGCGGGATTTTCTACCCTTTACGCACAACCTGAAGTTCACTCCACCTAAACCCAATTTAGACCTAATCTAAACCTTTCTATTTAGCCTTAACATGTCCTAAACACCTATTAGAGATATTAGGGGTGGATTAGTGAGTTAATTAGGAGATTTAATCCCCCACTTAAAAACCAAAACACACGTATTCTTTCATTCAGTCGACCCAAACAACAGAATACGACCTCTTCTCCTGCGATTTCTGAGAGCGCACAAGGAGACCTGGGAGAAATCTTGAGAGAAGGAGATTTCTGGGGTTTTGAAGAGCTTAAGCTTGGTTTCCATTGCTAGGACCTTCTTCTTCCTCCATTCTACCTGCAGATTGAAGAGAGAGTTGAGGAGAAGACACCTCGTTGGAATCCAAAATTTGTCGTGTGTGAGGGCCGAGTTCTAGTAAGTTCCTACCTTTCTTCTTCTTCTTTTGGGCTCCATTGACCCTAGGAAACAACCATTGGTGCTATGTGAGGTCAATGGATGCCATTGTTAGGGTTTGTAGACATGCATGAACCCTAGGTTTTCAAATTGATGGTAGAGTTGGTCAAACCTATGTGAGACCTTAGATTATGTGAAATTCATGTTATAAATGGTCTATTAAACTTTGCTATGTGAATTGTTCATGGATATTGAACTTGTTTTGGTTGAGATGCTTGGAAGGGGTTTTTCCCCAAATTGTGTTTTGGCTTGTAAACATGATTTTAAGCCTAATTATTGTGTTATACATGTTTAGTAGAGTTTATTAAACCATGTTGTACGATTTAATCATGAATTGAAAATTATGATTGGTAGGAGGACTTGGAAGAATTTGTGCATGTAATGGTAAATTATTCTATGTTACATTGTTAGATGTTTCATTTGGTTTATATGAGTTCATTGAACTTGGGGGCATGATTGTTGGCGATAGTTATGAACATAGGGGATATTGAAGCCATGCTTCTATTCCTTGAACTTTCGGAAAAGTTAGATTGACTCAACGGAGTCAACCTTTGGGTTAGTATGAATCCTAGAACTATAATCTTAAGTCCTACGGAAATTTGGGTAGAATTCATGGAGGTCGAGCCTCCAAGAAGTTTGAAGTGTGTAAAGCACACACTTGTTTATGAGAGCTTATATGATTCTCGGTTATGATGTTTATGCTAGTTGTGGATGAATTGCATGACTAGTTTGATGGTAGAGTGTTTACCTACTTGTTTTGAGCATATGAGTATATATTACTTGTGCTTGGGTTGTAAGTCCAAAGGCGTCGGTTGTTGAGTTTTGGTGGACGATACATCGCCTTCACGAATTGTGGGATTCGTGATCGCGATGGATCGCCGTGTCGGGTTTGCACACACACCCTCCATCGATGGCCACGGTGGGGAAGTAGTTTATCTTAGTTGTAGTAATACACATGACTTTGATAACTATGGAACTCGAGCGGAGACTATCTCGGGGACGTCGATATCTACGAGAGGGATATCGAGGGCACATAAAGGTTTTGCACGTGTTTTTGCAGGAGCGACACGCGCGGAAGAATTGGTAATGGTATCATATCCCTTATATATGAATTGTTTCACAAGTGCTTATGTGAATAATGTGCTTGGTGAATTGGATATGATATGATGTTTGATTTGGTTTCTTAAATGTTATACTTGATAGATAACATGTTGTTTAAGGTTGTTAAGCATGAATGCTATCACATGAACATTATTTGAATGTTGTATTATGCCAAAAGCATGAGTTATTATTGTTAAGCTTACATGCTTGACATAAATATTATGGGAATGCTATGTTATAACAATAACATGAATTGCTGTTGTTAAGCTAATATGCTTTAACATGAATATTATTGGAGTGTGGTATTATGCCAGAAGCATGAATTATTGTCGTTAAGCTTATATGCCTTGACATGTAAATTATTGGAAGGTTATGTTATACCGATAACATGAGTTATGATCGTTGAGCATAAAATGCCTTGACATGGATTTTAGTGAGATGTTATACTATAATGATAACATGTTTTATTAATGTTGAGCATGGATGCCATAACATGATTTTGTATAAGGTTATTTCATGACGATAGCATGATGTAATTTATGATTGAGCATTATGCCATGATAGGAAGTTACGGTTAGTAACTTACTAAGTCTTTGTGACTTACCTTTATTTGTTGGTTGTTTTCCCTAGATCCGAGCCGAGCGTGCGGACCCAAGTAAATCAAGAAGATTGCGTTGATAAAGATTCTTTTGGCAAGGTTGCTACTTAGATAGTTTACTTGCTTTTGGTGAGGTCGTTGGGAAAGATGAAGTTATGTAAACTTCATGTTGGGGTAGCAAACCTAAATGTGAAATTGTGATATTTGTAATTACGTTGTTTAGTCTATTCTTTTGGTAGCCGACAAGTAGTAGTCGTGCTTGGTGTATGTTTATGGTTATGATTCCATATGCTACTTTGTTATTAGTACTTATGTTGTTGGTAGCCGACTGGTGTTAGTCGTGCTTGGTTTATTGGTAGATATGTTTAGCATGTTACATTGTTAGTTAATATTATGTTTGTTCTCCGGCATGTTTTTAGCCGTTGAGTTGTTAGACTAGAGTCTTAGACTTAGTATAATGTTGGGTTCCGGCCATAGCTTCGCCGATGACTTGGGTTATTATGTTATATATTTGAATTGCTTAACAGGGAGTTTGTCCGACATGCCCAATGTTGCGGCACGCAAGTCGAATTCTTGGACCGAGAGATTAATCATCTCTTTGGTTGTCTTTAGTTTGAGCTTGTTAGCTCGGGTGCCACTGTTTTATTTCATTTAGCTTCCGCATGTGTTTTGAGTTGTCGGTGTATCGCCGTTATGGCCCTACCCATTATTTGCTACTTGTTTGTTGTTAATTGCTTTTCGGCGGCACGACCTTGGGATTCCGTCTTGGGATCCGGGTCGGGTCGTCACAGTTGATATCAGAGCTATGATTATAAATTTAGCTTTCAGCCGGGATAGGTTCCTTGGCTTGGGGGTTGGTTTGTGTGATTTGTTATATCTTAAAGTCGAGAGTTATATTATGTTAAGATGTTTGAACTAGAATGGGTGTTAGCACTAGTAGAGGTGCCGGTGTTGATAAGTATAAGGTGGTACTATTAGTATCCATGATTGGGAATCCACCGGAGAATTTGGTGGCAATTATTATGATATTGTGATTCAATATTTATGGATTTTCATAGAATTAGCTCATAAGATTAAGAGTACTTAGTACCGAATGAGACTAGGAAGACTCCATGAATCGTGAAAGAGTTAAGGATTAAGGATAAAATATTATAGGCAATTTATCCTGATACAGCTTACGGATTATCGAGGGGCTGTGGTTTATACTCATGAGAAAAGTTAAATATTAAGGAACGCACCTGAGAGAGGACCCCAGGGAATATTAAGGTTGATGATGTGGCTAGAGGGCAGTTGGTACCTCCTGAAACTGTGTAGGCAAATCCGCAGACTAGTAAGCGGAGTGATGCTTTTACCTAAAATCATAGATGAAGAGGTGATAAATTGTTGTATGAATTTCGTTTGAGAAATGGGACACCAAGTGTAGGTGTTGGAGCAATATAGACAAGTGTTTAGTTTATGGTGGTGATCACATTAGAATAGATTGCCTTAAATTGAGGATAAATGACTCTAAGAGCACTAATAAGCAGTCTAGTGACCCTTAGTGAAATGGTTATAGACGAGCTAGAGTTTGAGGTTGTATGCGTACGTGGCGGTTGGCCATTACGGAGTTTTGAGACCTACCTTGGATAGGAGGTAATTCATTATATAGATATTATGGTTGCTATTATCGCTGTTATGAGTGCACGTTGTATCGGTAGCTCATATGCATTAATACATACATTGCATTGTGTGTCGAGATTTAATTATTTTTGCTTTCCTCGATTTATGGATATTATTGAGGAGGATGTCTCGGTATGGGATTAGTCTACGGTTTTGGTTGAAATTTTGAATTGTCGGTAGACAGTCGATTGCAGTAAAATAATTATACTTTGTTGTGTGATTTTTATGCGAGTTGGATGCGCTTGAATCGCACGATTGGTACTTAGTGGTTCTGAGATGGATTGCGGTTATTACGAGCGAGTGTACCGTTAAGTCGCGACTAATAGGGTGTCGTTGCCACACGAGAGTATTTCATGTGTGTTTTAACGAATTCGAGATTTTGGACTAAGGTAATGAAAGACTTTACAGAGTGTTGACGGTTGTGAGTATTAGAGTGAATGTTACCTCTTTTCTTTGGAGTTACTACGGAAGTATTGTTAGGCGAGTATAGTGAATATACGAACCTTGTTATTTGTTAGAGTTGCCATTGTCTGGAAAATTATCACGAGGGAATTTTTATGTGTACGTCTTCTCGGTTTTGTGATTTAAACATGTATGAATAGTTTCGAAATCTCATGTGCTATATTAGCTGTTTGATTAACCGTTATGCATGGTTATGAGTTACGTGAGTTTTATGCATTACATGAATCGTGGGAATTACATGGAGCATATGAGAAGATGTATGATGATGCTTGGTTATTTTATATCGTATTTGCATGATATACATGTGACACTGTTGATGATAGGAATTTTATCATTTTGTTGATGATTAAAATTATGAGTAAAATATATTTGTGATTATGAAGTATAGACATAACTTATACCGGTGCGTGTATTATTCTAAAAGGAAAGGTAATATATGATCTTTATATATGAGCATGCATGGTAGATGCATTTTGTTAAAAGAGAAGACATGGTTTACAAGAGTCATAAATATGTCTAACGGAAATAGTTGTATTTGAGCATAAACATGCTTATAGGCATTAGTAAGCAATGTAAGTTGTTTGAAGTATAGCATGATAAAATCTTGATTCTCATGCCTTATGAATATGCCATGAGTTCACTGTTGCATGATTATGTGAGACTGTAGTAAAGGATGCTTAAGATTTTTCTCACAGCCCTTCGCATCCTTGCAACTAAAGCTTTTGAAATCCAATTTAGTCGGTACCCTAAATTGGTGATCAAAAGAGGTTCGTTGGTGGACTAGGATTGGTAGTAAGTAGGTTAGAAATTGACTAAACCTCTTACCAAAAGAAAAGGAAAATAAATGGAATAAATTTTCACATGATGCTATTATGTGCTCTTATGTGCATTGTCTATGATTTGGAAGTTGCGAGTATGACTTGCATGATCCTGAATGTTAACTTACTTGTTTTAGAAGTGTGTTGTTGAACACTCTTCCTTAAGTTGTGCATTGCTCTATCGGCCATCTTTACCTCTCATGATTTAGAATTCTTGTATTTAAATTTCATGTTGTAGCTCCGAAGCAATTAGTTTCGGGAGACTTATGTTTATAAAGTCCTTGGATACGCTCCGATGATATATTTGGAATTCACATGCTTAATTGATTAGTCATGGAATTTGTTAGTCCTATGTGACTCAAGTATGAGTCAAGATATTTTCAACCTAAAGTGCTTGGTATTATGGTTATTGAAAATTTTCGAACTTGAGTATGTGGGATTTTTGGCAGTTTGATTTTTGCCTACTTGGTTAGTTTTTAAGATAGTAGATTCGGAGACTGAGTCTAGGTTTATGGTTTGAGTAGAGTTTGTGTTCCCTCAGTTGATGAGGCGAAGCAACTTGTGTTGGGTGAAGCCCACAGGGTAAAGTATGTTATCCATCCGGGGAGTACGGAAATGTATAGAGATTTGAAGAAACAATTTTGGTAGAATGGCATGAAGCGACAGATAGCGGATTATGTGTCGAGGTGTCTAACTTGTTAGCAGGTGAAGGCGGAACACCAAAGACCTGCGGGGTTGTTACAGCCATTGGATATCCCGGGTGGAAATGGGAACATGTTACGATGGATTTTGTTTCGGGGTTGCCACGTACTCGTAGAGGTTTTGATGTCGTTTCGGTTGTTGTTGATCGGCTCACGAAGTCGGCTCATTTTATTCCGATTTCTATGACATATTCATTGAGTCAGTTAGCGGCATTGTACGTGCAGGAGATTATTAGATTGCACGGGGTTCCAGTTAGTATTGTTTCAGACCGGGATCCGAGATTTACATCGAGGTTTTTGGCAGGCTTTACAAGAAGCTATGGAGACCTTGTATTTCTTAAGATATCGCCTAGAAGGGGTACCAAGAGATTTGACTTACAGGGTGGATTTACCGCCGTTTTTGTCGGAGATTCATAATGTGTTTCATGTGACTATGCTACGGAAATATCTTAAGGATGATTCTCATGTTCTTGAGTATGAGGAGATTACTTTTCAGCCTGACTTGTCTTATGTGGAGCAGCCGGTGAAGATACTTGACATTAAAGAGAAAGTTTTGAGGAGCAAGAGAATCCCATGGGTGAAAGTTCTTTGGAAGAATCATGAGATCGAGGAAGCAACTTGGGAGACCGAGTTGGAGATGCGAGAGAAGTATCCTCATTTGTTTGATGACCACGGTAAGAATTTAGGGACTAAATTCCTTAAAGTAGGGGAGAATGTAAAACCCTGAATTATGATTTGCTTGTGTTATGCATGGATTCATACATTTATAATCATCATAAATATGTTCATATACCTTCTGTATTTGTTTAGAGTCAATAGCACGATCGTTGACGTCGTTTGAGATGCTTGTATGCATTTTTCTTTCGCGAGATGCGTTGAGTCTCGGGTTTGTGTTGTATGTGGTTATCACATGGATTATTGTTAGAGGGCATTTATAACATCAATAAAATGCCTTGGATGTTGGTTAGATGCTGGTTGCATTGCCGGTTTGGTTGCTAGTTTGATCCTAGTGTCAACCCTTCTTCGTTTGACCTTTTCGGTTGTCGTTCGGGAGAGTTTTGCCTAAGTTCTTGGCCTTGTTTGATTGAGGTTAGAGGCGTGATTGTTTCGATTATGATTTGGAGATCATTAAGGTTGAATTATAGACATTTTTGGCTTGGAAGGACTCAAGGTTGCATGCGGGAGAGTCCGGGACCGAGCAAGGAAACAATAAAAACTTGGAATGTGGCTGCAGAGGTTGAGGCGCCTGCCTCACTTCTTCCAGGCGCCCGCCTCAATGTGCAGAAACTTGGATGTTGGCTACTGAAGTTGAGGCGCCAGCCTCACTTCTCCCAGGCGCCCACCTCAAGTGCTGGGGCTGGTTACGGGATTTTCTACCCTTTACGCACAACCTGAAGTTCACTCCACCTAAACCCAATTTAGACCTAATCTAAACCTTTCTATTTAGCCTAAACATGTCCTAAACACCTATTAGAGATATTAGGGGTGGATTAGCGAGTTAATTAGGAGATTTAATCCCCCACTTAAAAACCAAAACACACGTATTCTTTCATTCAGTCAACCCAAACAACAGAATACGACCTCTTCTCCTGCGATTTCTGAGAGCGCACAAGGAGACCTGGGAGAAAGCTTGAGAGAAGGAGATTTCTGGGGTTTTGAAGAGCTTAAGATTGGTTTCCATTGCTAGGACCTTCTTCTTCCTCCATTCTACCTGCAGATTGAAGAGAGAGTTGAGGAGAAGACACCCCCCTGTTGGAATCCGAAATTTGCTGTGTGTGAGGGCTGAGTTCTAGTAAGTTCCTACCTTTCTTCTTCTTCTTTTTGGGCTCCATTGACCCTAGGGAAACAACCATTGGTGCTATGTGAGGTCAATGGATGCCATTGTTAGGGTTTGTAGACATGCATGAACCCTAGGTTTTCAAATTGATGGTAGAGTTGGTCAAACCTATGTGAGACCTTAGATTATGTGAAATTCATGTTATAAATGGTCTATTAAACTTTGCTATGTGAATTGTTCATGGATATTGAACTTGTTTTGGTTGAGATGCTTGGAAGGGGTTTTTCCCCAAATTGTGTTTTGGCTTGTAAACATGACTTTAAGCCTAATTATTGTGTTATACATGTTTAGTAGAGTTTATTAAACCATGTTGTAAGATTTAATCATGAATTGGAAATTATGATTGGTAGGAGGACTTGGAAGAATTTGTGCATGTAATGGTAAATTATTCTATGTTACATTGTTAGATGTTTCATTTGATTTATATGAGTTCATTGAACTTGGGGGCATGATTGTTGGCGATAGTTATGAACATAGGGGGATATTGAAGCCATGCTTCTATTCCTTGAACTTTCGGAAAAGTTAGATTGGACTCAACGGAGTCAACCTTTGGGTTAGTATGAATCCTAGGAACTATAATCTTAAGTCCTACGGAAATATGGGTAGAATTCATGGAGGTCGAGCCTCCAAGAAGTTTGAAGTGTGTAAAGCGCACTTGTTTATGAGAGCTTATATGATTCTCGGTTATGATGTTTATGCTAGTTGTGGATGAATTGCATGACTAGTTTGATGGTAGAGTGTTTACCTACTTGTTTTGAGCATATGAGTATATATTACTTGTGCTTGGGTTGTAAGTCCAGCTGGCGTCGGTCTGTTGAGTCTTTGGTGGGACGATACATCGTCTTCACGAATTGTGGGATTCGTGATCGCGATGGATCGTCGTGCCGGGTTTGCACACACCCCTCCATCGATGGCCACGGTGGGGAAGTAGTTTATCTTAGTTGTAGTAATACACATGACTTTGATAACTATGGAACTCGGCGGAGGTCTCGGGACGTCGATATCTACGAGAGGGATATCGAGGGCACATAAAGGTTTTGCACGTGTTTTTTGCAGAGCGACACGCGGAAGAATTGGTAATGGTATCATATCCCTTATATATGAATTGTTTCACAAGTGCTTATGTGAATAATGTGCTTGGTGAATTGGATATGATATGATGTTTGATTTGGTTTCTTAAATGTTATACTTGATAGATAACATGTTGTTTAAGGTTGTTAAGCATGAATGCTATCACATGAACATTATTTGAATGTTGTATTATGCCAAAAGCATGAGTTATTATCGTTAAGCTTACATGCTTGACATAAATATTATGGGAATGCTATAACATGAATTGCTGTTGTTAAGCTAATATGCTTTAACATGAATATTATTGGAGTGTGGTATTATGCCAGAAGCATGAATTATTGTCGTTAAGCTTATATGCCATGACATGTAAATTATTGGAAGGTTATGTTATACCGATAACATGAGTTATGATCGTTGAGCATAAAATGCCTTGACATGGATTTTAGTGAGATGTTATACTATAATGATAACATGTTTTATTAATGTTGAGCATGGATGCCATAACATGATTTTGTGTAAGGTTATTTCATGACGATAGCATGATGTAATTTATGATTGAGCATTATGCCATGATAGGAAGTTACGATTAGTAACTTACTAAGTCTTTGTGACTTACCTTTATTTGTTGGTTGTTTTCCTAGATCCGAGCCGGCGTGGACCAAGTAAATCAAGAAGATTGCGTTGATAAAGATTCTTTTGGCAAGGTTGCTACTTAGATAGTTTACTTGCTTTTGGTGAGGTCGTTGGGAAAGATGAAGTTATGTAAACTTCATGTTGGGGTAGCAAACCTAAATGCGAAATTGTGATATTTGTAATTACGTTGTTTAGTCTATTCTTTTGGTAGCCGACAAGTAGTAGTCGTGCTTGGTGTATGTTTATGGTTATGATTCCATATGCTACTTTGTTATTAGTACTTATGTTGTTGGTAGCCGACTGATGTTAGTCTTGCTTGGTTTATTGGTAGATATGTTTAGCATGTTACATTGTTAGTTAATATTATGTTTGTTCTCCGGCATGTTTTTAGCCGTTGAGTTGTTAGACTAGAGTCTTAGACTTAGTAAAATGTTGGGTTCCGGCCATAGCTTCGCCGATGACTTGGGTTATTATGTTATATATTTGAATTGCTTAACAGGGAGTTTGTCCTACGTGCCCAATGTTGCGGCACACGAGTCGAATTTTTGGACCGAGAGATTAATCATCTCTTTGGTTGTCTTTAGTTTGAGCTTGTTAGCTCGGGTGCCACTGTTTTTGTAAGATCCCAATTCCCGGTTAGCTTGAATTGCGTGCAATGCTCGCATCTCTTCTTCGGTTGATCGCTTGTTTGGTTGTGAGAGAGTCTAAATGTGTATGAGAGACCACATTAAGACTAAAACACTTTTAGGAGATATCATTTAGTGGTTGACTTGTTAAAGTCAAAAGTCGTAACCCGACGATAGTCGAAATGCGACGCGATTGAGAGTTTATGCGGGTTTTGTGTTTCTGACCTCGATTTGGTCCCAGATCTTTACATGATGATTAAATAACATGTTTAGATGTGTTAGACTTCTAATTGGATGTATTCCATAAGTCTCGTGAAGTTTTGACGCCTCGAGAATAGCAATTCTCCTTATCGCGTAGTTTGAGATGGAGCAGGCGAACGTCTCGTCTTTCGAGCCTATTTCCCCTATCTGTTGAGCATCATCTGAGAGGCATTCAGGCCTATTTTGTAGCCCTAATAGGTGTTTACAATCATGGGTTATTACCCATCGGTTTGCGGTTTCATTCGACGTTTAGATAGCAAGTAGTTACGTCTTGCGTCGGTTTTGCCCCGGGTTGTTTCGGGTGTTGTTTATGAGAGTCTAGACCTACTTTAAAATTGGTTTGAGACTTGGATGGACTAGTTTAATGTTTGAGGACTTTAAGGGTTCAATTGTGAGCCATTTCGAAGCATTTAGACTCGAGAACGCATGCGGGAGAGGCCGGGATCGAGCAAGGATTGGACAAAAACCCTAATTGCTGAAAATGCTTGGATGCGGTCGCATCCTCCTATGCCAAGCGACCGCAAGGGGGTCTGATTCCAGAATGTCGGGATTGCCCTCTTTTTCTATGCTGTCCGAATGTTTGACCATTTAGACCCAATTTAAACCCATCCTAACCCTACTTACTTATCCTAATACTAATCCTAAACACCTATTAGAGTATTAGTGGCTAATTAGTGAGGTAATTAGAGGATTTAATCCCCATATAAAACCCAAGAAGCTGCCGCTCATTCCTCCATATTTCGGCCAGCAGAAACTTTGACTCCCTCTTCTCTCTTCTTGCAAATTTCTGGGAGCACTCAAGGGGCTTGAGAGAGAGAGCTTGAAGAGGAGATTCGTGGGTCTTGAAGGACCAAGCTTGGAAGCCATAGCTAGGGCTTCATCTTCCCCATTCATCCTACAAACTTGAAGAAGGAGATGAAGAGAAGGCATCATCTCTAGGGCACGAATTTGCTGCATTGTTAGGGCTAAGCTTTGGTAAGTTTCTACCTTTCTTCCCCTTCTTTTTAGGCTCCATTGACCCTAGGGAATCAACCATGTGTGCTATGTGGGTCAATGGAAGCCATTGTTAGGGTTTCTAGAAATGTATGAACCCTAGGATTTCAAGTTTATGTTAGAGCTTGATTGGCCTATGTGAGACCATGTCTATGTGAAATTCATGTTCTAAATTGCCTATTGAACTTGATTATGTTGATTTTTCATGAAGATTGATGTTAGTTTGGTTGAGATTCTTGGAGGGTGCTTTGCCCTAATTTTGTTTTAGCTTGCAAATTGATGATGTAAGCTTGATTAATGTGTTTTATATGCTTAATAGAGTATATTAAACTTTGCTATATGAATTGATTATGGGTATTGAGCTTGGATGACAAAGATGCTTGGAAGGGGATTTTCCCCAAATTGTATTTGGCTTGTTAAAGATGATGGTAAGCCTAATTAGCATGTTATACATGTTTAGTGGAGTTTATTGAACTTAGTTGTGTTGATTAGCCATGAGTATTGAAATTGGTTTGGTTGAGATGCTTGGAGGGTGATTTGCCCTAATTTGGTTTTAGCTTGCAATCTAATGATGTTAGCTTGATTAATATGTTTTACAAGCTTAATAGAACATATTGAACCATGTGGTGAATTTTAAATCATGAATTGAACGTTATGATTGGTATGATGACTTGGATGATATTATGCACAAGATGGCTAAATTATTCTAAGTTGCATTGTTAATTAGTTTGTTGGGTTTATATGAGTATATTGAACATTGGGATTGTGGTTTTGGGCGATAGTTATGAACATAGGGGTTGATGAAGCCTAAGCTTCTAATCCTTGAATTTTCGGAAAACTTAGATTGAACTCAACGGAGTTAACCTTTGGGTTAGTATGAATCCTAGGAACTATAATTTTAAGTCCTACGGAATTTTGGGTAGAATTCATGGAGGTCGAGCCTCCAAGAAGTTTTGAAGTGTGTGAAGCACACTTGATTATGAGAGCTTATATGATTCTCGGTTGTGATGTTTATGCTAGTTGTGGATGAATTGCATGACTAGTTTGATAGTAGAGTGTTTACCTACTTGTTTTGAGCATATGAGTATATATTACTTGTGCTTGGGTTTTGAGTCCAGTGAGTCGGTTTGGTTGAGTTTTGGTGGGACGATACATCGTCTTCACGAATTGTGAGATTCGTGATCGCGATGGATCGCCGTG
The DNA here is from genome assembly GCA_013146195.2 of Codonopsis lanceolata. Taxonomy (NCBI): domain Eukaryota; kingdom Viridiplantae; phylum Streptophyta; class Magnoliopsida; order Asterales; family Campanulaceae; genus Codonopsis; species Codonopsis lanceolata. The sequence continues at coordinate 28,036,153 of CM028380.1, read as the reverse complement.
CCGGGTTTGCACACACCCCTCCATCGATGGCCACGGTGGGGAAGTAGTTTATCTTAGTTGTAGTAATACACATGACTTTGATAACTATGGAACTCGAGCGGAGATCGCTCGGGGACGTCGATATCTACGAGAGGGATATCGAGGGCACATAAAGGTTTTGCACGTGTTTTGCGAGGAGCGACACGCGGAGGAATTTGGGTAATGGTATCATATCCCTTATACATGAATTGTTTCACAAGTGCTTAAGTGAATAACGTGCTTGGTGAATTGGATATGATATGATGTTTGTTTTGATTTCTTACATGTTATACTTAATAGATAACATATGGATTAATGTTGTAAGCATGTATGCTATCACATGAGTATTATTGGAATGTGGTTTTATGCCAAAGGTATTAATCATTATTGTTAAGTTTATGCCTTGACATGAATAGTATGGGAAGGCAATGTTATAACGATAACATGAGTTATTGTTGTTAAGCTTAATATGCTTTATCATGAATATTATTCGGATATGGCATTTGTTAAAAGCGAGGAATTATTGTTGTTAAGTTTATATGCCTTCACATGTAACCCATCGGAAGGCTATGTTATATCAATAACAAGAATTATGATCGTTAAGCATATAATTGTCTTGACATGGATTTTAGTGAGATGTTATACTACAATGATAACATGTTTTATTAATGTTGAGCATGGATGCCATAACATGATTTTATATAAAGTTATTTCATGACGATAGCATGATGTAATTTATGATTGAGCATTATGCCATGATAGGAAGTTACGGTTAGTAACTTACTAAGTCTTTGTGACTTACTTTTATTTGTTGGTTGTTTTCCTAGATCCGAGGCGGCGTGCGGAATCAAGTAAATCAAGAAGATTGCGTTGATGAAGTATTATTTCTGGCAAGGTTGCTACTTAGATAGATTATCTGTTTTTGGTGAGGTCGTTGGGAAAGATGAAGTTATGTAAACTTCATGTTGGGGTAGCAACCTAAATGTGAATTGTGATATTTGTAATTATGTTGTTTAGTTTATTCTTTTGGTAGCCGACAAGTAGAAGTCGTCTTTGGATGTTTATTTATGGTTATATCTCCATATGTTTTCTGGTTGTTAGTACTTATAAATGTTAGTACTCATGTTGTTGGTAGCCGACTGGTTTTGGTCGCGCTTGGTTAATTGGTGATTATGTTAGCATGTTAAATTGCTAGTTAAATATTATGTTTGTACTCCGGCATGTTTTTAGCCGTTGAGTTGTTAGACTAGAGTCTTAGACTTAGTGTAATGTTGGGTTCCGGCCGTAGCTTCGTCGATGACTTGGTTTATTTTATGCTCTATATTGAATTGCATAACACGGAGTTGGTTCTACGTGCCCAATGTTGCGGCACGCGAGTCGAATTTTTGGACCGAGAGATTTACTATCTCTTTGGTTGTTTTAGTTTGAGCTTGTTAGCTCGGGCGCCACTGCTATGTTATATTTTGCTTCCGCGTATGTTTTGAGTTGTCGGTGTATCGCCGTTATGGCCCTACCCATTATTTGCTACTTGTTTGTTGTTATTTGCTTTCTGGCGGCACGACCTTGGGATTTCGTATTGAGATCCGGGTCGGGTCGTCACAGTTTTATTTCATTTAGCTTCCGCATGTGTTTTGAGTTGTCGGTGTATCGCCGTTATGGCCCTACCCATTATTTGCTACTTGTTTGTTGTTAATTGCTTTTCGGCGGCACGACCTTGGGATTCCGTCTTGGGATCCGGGTCGGGTCGTCACAATCCCGTTAGTGCGCTTGGCGACTTCAGATAGTGATTTCTAGCAGGTGGTCTTCCGAGCATTTTGCTTGGAGTTATTATTGTTATTGTTATTATGTATTAGTGAGACACGAATGTAAAGTTATGTAGACTTTACTTGGGTAGATTATATTAGTATTTTATTGTTGAGTTGTTTGGGAGCCGACTGGTATGGTCGAGCTATTGTATCTTTAGAAGTTATTCATGTTGTAATTCTGAGCAAGTTTTAGCTCGCTTATTCTAGTATTCTTGTTGTCATCTCTGACAATGTTAGTCGTGAGACCTTGGTTTAGTTGTTAGTATTTAAATCTCTTATTCTTTTAATTAATTTGTCCCTCTGGCATGTTATAGGCGTTGAGTGGTTGTTTTTTCAAGTTGGGTTCATATTGGTTCGCCGGCCTTAGTTGCCGATGGTTTGTTGCCCGTGTGCAATGTTGCGTCACGCCCGTCGTAGATTTGTAGAGAGATAGTTATCTCTCAGCCTTGCATTCCTTTATTTGGAATTTAAGGCTTGGGTTCCAATTGTGATTTGCTTCCGCAGATTTTAGTTTTTGTTGTTCCGTTTTGCCGTTATAGCCTTACATTCCTGTTTTGATCTTGTTGTCTCAACTCTTGACTCGCACCATTATGCTTAGCAGTTGCTAGTCCGTCTTTTAGCTTGTCTTGATGGCACGACCCTGGGATTTCACATTGGAGTCCGGGTCAGGTCGTTACACTTGGTATCAGAGCTATAGGTTAGCTATTTCACCAGGATAGGTTCCTTGGCATAGTTTGGGTTGGGTTTATTGTTGAGAATTTTAACGTTGAGTGTTCCTTGTAGGGGTATAATGTCGGGAACTTCGCGTGGAACTAGTTCTAGTAGACATCGTCCGGGTACAGCTCGTGGCAACGAGAGAGGGGAGAACGTTAATGATCCACGTGTGACTCCTCAACAGATGTTTGGATTGGAAGACGATTGTACTATTCTTGTGAGATTCTTGAAGTTGAAACCTGAGAGCTTCGATGGAGGACCCGATGCTTCTAAAGCAAAAATTTGGATAGAAAGCATGGAGAAGATCTTCGCAGTTAAGGGTTGTACGTTAGAAGAAATGGTTAACCTAGCAGTGTTTAAATTGAGCGGTGCGGCTGACCATTGGTGGCATGTGTTACGAGATAGTTGGAGACACCATGGAGTGCCTCAAGTGTGGGAAAACTTCACGATGGTGTTTATGGCACAGTTTATCCCGGCAGTAGTTTGAGAAAGAAGGGAGATGGAATTCATGGCGCTAGAACAAGGAGCTACGACGGTGGCTCAGTATTCAGCAAGGTTCACAGAGTTGGCTCGCTATTGTGGTTACTTAGTACCAGATGAGGCTAGGAAGACCCAGCGGTTTGTGAAGGGCTTAAGGATGAAATATCGTAGGCAGCTTGTTCCGTTACATCTTACGGATTACCGAGGCGCTGTGGATCGTGCGTATGCGATGGAGTTGGACATCGAGGAGTATGCTTAGAAGAGAACCTCGAGGACTATTGGGGGCATTGATGGTAATAGAGGGCAGGAAGCACCTCAGACAGTTAGAATTTCGTTTTGCTTGCTTGAAGGGGCTGATTTTAGGTAAGTTACTACACCTCTTAATGTTTGTTTTTTCCCCATTGACCCTAGGGAAAACAATCATTGTGCTATGTGAGATCAACGGGTGCATTTTAGGGCTTTTTAGAGATGCTATGAACCCTAAATGTCTAAATGATGATTTTGCTTGGATGAATTTGCTAGAGACCATGATTAGGATGATATACATGTGTTCTGTAGTATATTAATCCATTCTATGCAATTTATTCAAGTCTTGAGAGCATGATTGGTGAAGTGACCTAAATAGGTTTATGCTTGAATTGTTATTTTTGCTCCATGTTGCCTAACTTAGTGTTTTGTTGGAATTATGAGGGTTTAATGAACTTGAGAATATTATCATGGATATTAGTATGAACTTAGTATGAACATAGGAGGGTATTGTAGCCCATGATTTCTATGCCCTCATTTTCGAAAAATGTACATTTGACTCAACGGAGTCCTTATAAGTTCGATAATGTGCTAAACAAACTTGGATTGAAATCCTACGACAATTGGGTTTCGTTTGATTAACGTTTTGAAATGCATAGTCTCCAAAATTTAAATGGAATTACGATTATGATGAGCTTTATGGATTTTTAGGCTTTGGAATCAAGCCCGAATGGATTTTGGAATGTTGTTGCAAATTTGAATGAAATGTTAAAGTGCGATTTATGAAACACATAAAGAATGAAATGTAGAATTAAGACTCAACGGAGTCATTTTAAGGCCAATAATATGATAATGAGCCTTGGGTTGAAACCCTACAATGTTTGACTTTTGGGTGATTATGTTTGTGTGCACCGAGCATCTCGTTTTGTGTCCAAATGAGACACTCATGTTATAATGACTTAGTTGGAATATATTCTGAGCGTGCTTGTTACAGCACGGAGCATCGAGATGAACCTATGGTCTCGGGTATATTTAAGAGAAGATTAAGAAAGAATTCTCTCTTTAAGAAATTTGGTCGCGTGCATATAAAAGCACTTGTGAGAAAGTGACTACGGAGTAGTCATGAGGTTCTTGAGTATGGTATTAGAGATGTTGGTTATATACGATGATTAGGAATATGATTGAGTCCGGAGTGTTTAAAATAAAGACTAAGATATTATGTCTTGAGTTGTGGATATTCTTAGACTAACGTAGTAGTCTTTGGTTTGATCTTGAGTCGAGGATTATTTTAGACCTCACACTATGATTTATTGAGCTTGCATGCTATTCTTGATTGGGTGATAACTTGGGGATTTATGAGTACTTCAATATGTGATTCTTCAACTAAACTTATAAGTTAGTTGAACATGTTGGCTATATGCAAATATATGGATGGTTTATGGGATTTTGTAGAGCATTATGTCCTACTTGATTATATGCAAATAAGTGCATTGTTATGGAAGTTTGTAGAGCACTATGTCCTACATGATTTGATGAGCCCGATATTAATGAACTTAGTCTCATTTGGTTTATGCAAGTAAATACCTACTTGAGCATTTTTTATTTAAGTCCAGCTGGCGGTTTTGGTTGTAGTGTCGGCAATGGGACGATTCATAGTCTTTGGGAACAATCGCTATGAATCGTTGCATTGGTTCCCTTTCTCCTCACTATTTGGCCAATAGTGGGATTTGATCTTGAGTTAGTGCCATCTAGCCTGACATCGAGCTCTCATTTCTCATCCTAGGTTGGATGAATGTAAAGAGTACTCATTAAAGGAAAACTGATGAGTTGTTATTATTATGGGATGAAACCCAAGGTATGACTGGTTGGGTGTTGAACCCGGATTTTGGATTGAGGATGAATCCCATGGTATGTTTGGTTGGGTGTTGGACCCGGATTTGGTTGTAACGGTTCGATTTACGTTTCTTGTTACACATGTTTAATTATGAGCATTTATATGAAAGACATTATGCTACATGGTTTATGTGAGTTTATGTGCTTTGATGATTAAGTACATGTTTCTTGTTGGTATATTAGTATGATACCATGATTCTTATATATGCTTGTGCATTATGCCATGCCATTACATAATATGCCATACAGTTGCATTTAGTAACATACTGGGTCATTATGACTCACTCCGTGTGATTGTTTTCCCTAGTGTGTGCAGTGATCCTGTTAGTACGCGCGAAGACTTCAGATAGTGATTTCTAGCAGGTGGTCTTCCGAGCGATAAGCTTGGAGTTATTATTATTGTTATTAATTATTTGTGAAACACGGATGTAAAGTTATGTTGACTTTACTTGGGTAGATTATGTTAGTATTTTATTGTTGTGTTATTTGGGAGCCGGCTATTATAGTTGAGTTGTTGTATCTTTTAGAAATTATTTCCGTTGTTGTTTTGAGCAAGTTTGGCTCGTTTATTCTAGTGTGGTGTTATTGGTATTTCTATATCCGACAACTTTAGTCGTGAGATCTTGGTGTAGTTGTTTAGCATTTGAAATAATATTGTTGTAGTTGAATTGTCCCTCTGGCATGTTATAGTCGTTGAGTGGTTGTTTATCAGGTTGGGATTTTGTTGGTTTTGCCAGCCTTTGGTTGCCGATGGTTGGTTGCGCGTGTCTAATGTTGCGTCACGTGCGTCGAATTTTTGGGCCGAGAGATTTACTATCTCTTTGGTTGTTTTTTTTATTTCGGAGCTTGTTAGCTCGGGTCCCATTTTGTTTTTGCTTCCGCAGGTTTTAGTTTTTGTTGGTTCACTTCGCCGTTATGGCTTTGCCTTCCTGTTTCGAGTGTGCTGGCTCATCTTTTGACTCGCACCATTATGCTTAGCAGGTGCTTGTCTGTCTCTTAGCTTGTCCTGACGGCACGACCTTGGGATCCAAGTCGGGTCGTCACACCTTTACTCTTCCTCCTCTCCTCCAAACTTTGTCCTTCTACCTGAATTCCCTTTTCCCTCTTATTTTCTTGATGTCTCCTCTTCATCCTCTTCCTTTCCTTGTATCAGTGATTCTGACACTGATATAGAACTTGATCCTATGCCTTCTCTTCCTCCTTTACCATCTACACCTACTGCTCCCACTGCTCCTTCAGTCTCCACTTTTCCCGCCTATGCTCATTCTAACACTACTAAGACCATCATTCCAATCAACCTTAGCCCTACCTCCCTTCCTTCCAACTCTGCTGACCCTGTTCTTCTCGACTTTCTTCATGCCAACAACGCCCAGCTTGAGCGTCTTAACAGCATCGTTTCTTCGATGGCACAGCAGATGGATATACTAAATTACGGCTTGAACGCTACTCATGCCACGGTCTTTGATCTTGGGAAGATCGTTGAGCAGCTTGTAAATGACACTGCTCAAGCATTCATGTCCCATCGATTTCTTGTACAAGACCAGCATGAGTTATTAATGGGCATGCTTCACTCGCGGCAGATCAACATCCGTGCTCTTTTTGATGAACTATGCACTTCTTTGGCCCGCATAGTGATTGCTAGACGTGAGGTTCCTGACTTCACTACTGTTAGACATGTCGAATGCGCTAATGAAAGAGCTGCTACTGCAGAACAACGCCGGGTTGCTGCCATCAAGGAGGAGAGAGCTACTCACCTTCTGAATCAAGCACTCATTGAAGAACATAATCGTCTACGAGAACGCCTGAATGATCGTATCAGAATTTGGGTTGGAGACTACTTAGAAAGACGCAGAACTAATCCAAATCTCTTCTATTCTGGTATGACATTTCTGTTCTAACCCTTCCATCTCTGCTTTTGGAAAACATAGCTGTTAAACAGCTTGTTTAACTTACTATAACTCTCTTTTGGACTAAGATTTCATGTTGCTCTACTTACTGCTCTATTTAATAATCTTGTCCATTCAAAACTTTGCGTTTAAATCTTCTAAACTGCTTATATCTTGCCTATTTTTAAGATTTAAACTCGGCTTAACTTTGTACCTGATTCTTTCTCATTTTATCCTTGTAAGTACATTGTTTAGCTATCGCACTACTTGGACTTCTGCTCTGAGAGGCATGTCTGCTCTTATTAATAAAACTTGTAAAGACATGTTATTATCTCAATGCATGATTCAAAGTCTGCTTGTAGCTGAGATGATGACATCAACCAAATAGGAGGAGATTGTTGACCCTCATAGGTTCTAGATTTGGTTGAGTCATCCTCCGATTCTACTGTACAGTGGCTAATGTGTATGCGTACCGATTAGTGTGGCAACTATCTTAGAATCAAGGGTGTTTAGAAAAAGTTTACTGTTAGTTCTTTACAGGCGCGGACAGCAGGCTTCAACAGCAGCCTTGAAAGCACTGTTCAAACAGCAGACTTGGAAGTCTGCTTAAGGTTCAAAATCAAAGACAGTCAAATCAAGGAAATAAGTCTCGTGGTATTTGATTTAGATATTTTTCAATATCTAAATCAGATAATATTCAAATAGATATCTTCATCAGATTTCCCTCCAAAAGAAGTCAACTCTGTAGACAAATCGATATATATCCAGTCTGTCACACAGATAATGACGTCTGAAGACATTTCCTCTTTTGGCTAAGTAGACTTTCAAGCTGAAACGCCTGCAAGACTGAAAACTTACTATGTTTAGAATGGGTGCATCAGCGACTCTGAAACTCTAATATATGTTGCTGAGCACGTCCTACAAAGCATCGAAATGCATTTAATGCATTATAACGTTGGACACAATCTTTCTATTCTGAATCCAACAGTCCAAAAGATCTCCCCTACTATTTATTCAAGTTTTGAAGATCTGAAGCACAACTCTTGAAAATAATCTGAACAACTCTTGCACAACGAACATTCAAGCTTCATCTTCACAACAAAAGGCATTCAAGAGATCAAAGGACAAGAACTAACAACTTCATCAAACTTCCTGAAGATGCAGATCTACTATTCTTTACTCTGTTTCAGCTTCATCTAGTTTGCATTTAAACTGTTCTTTACTTTAGCACTTGAGAGTACAATTATTCAATAATTGTTTCTCTCATCATCATACACTTGGTTGAAAAACTATTTTGTGCACGATCCATTAGAGATCTTACTCTCTCATCTAGTGGATAAACAAGTGCACCTTTAAAATCAAAAGCTAACCACTTTGGTAGTGGACGCAGTACTATTCATAGTACGAACCACTTCTAAACTTCGTGTCCTATTTAAATTGCTTCTACTCATCTTATAACTGCTGCTGTGATTTAATCAACTTCTGACCTTGCTCTGTTTTCTTCTATAAGTATTATGTTGCATTAACTCTCTTTAAAGAAAAGGGAAAGACTGTTTTTAAGAAAACTCTTCAAACAAAATTTTAAGTACTTAATCTAGGCTATTCAACCCCCCCCCCTTCTAGCCTAGATAGAGCCTATTTCAGGACCAACAAACACTATGTAGCCTGATAATCTCCTGAATATACAATGCTGCCAACTGACTCGAACTGTAAGTAATCGCAATAGGAATAAAATGAGAAGATTTCGTTAACCTATCGACAATAACCCAAAGAGCGTTGAAGCCTCTACGAGTACGTGGCAACCCCATAACAAAATCCATCATGATATGTTCCCATTTCCACTCCAGAATCTCTAGTGGCTGTAATAAACCGGCATGTCTCTGGTGCTCGGCCTTAACTTGTTGACAAGTCAAGCACCTAGATACATAATCTGTTATTTCCCTCATCATACTATTCCACCAAAACTGTCTCTTCAAGTCACTTTACATCTTAGTACTCCCTGGATGTATCGGGTACTTGGCCTTGTGAGCCTCATCAAGAACCACACATTTCACTCCATCGGTAGAAGGAATGCAAACTTTACCTCGAAAATTCAAGATACCACTACTATTCATCACAAACTCGAAAGTCTTATTCTCGCCCAATCCATCAATAATCTTTAGGAAATCTGGATCTAACACTTGTGCCTTCTTAATCAACTCGAACAATATAGGGGTAGCACAAATGCTAGCAAAGATAATACCATACTCATTCTCAATAGGACTCCACTCACGAACATCCTCTAGCATTTTCCACTCTCTCATCATCAAGAAAGACATAAAAGCCTTCCTACTTAAGGCATCCGCAACAACCTTTGCTTTCCCCGGATGGTAAATAATAATACAATCATGATCCTTAAGCTTCTCCATCCAACGTCTCTGTCTCATATTCAACTCTTTCTGTGAGAAAAGGTACTTCAAACTCTTATGATTGGTGAACACTTCAAATTTCGCCTCATAAAGGTAATGTTTCCTCTTGTGAAGCGTGAAAATAATTGTTGCTAACTCGAGGTCGTGTGTAGGATAATTCTGCTCGTAAGGTGACAACTTCCTCAAAGCATATGCAATAACCCTTCCGTTCTGCATAAGCACACAACCCAAGCCTTCTAATGAAGCATCGCTATAGATCACAAAGTTATCACATCCACTAGGCAATGCTAAAACAGGAGCGGTAGTCAATCTCCTCTTCAATTCTTAAAAACTGGCCTCACACTTATCACTCCAAATAAAAGTAGACTTTTCTGAGTCAAGTTCTTCATAGGAGTAGCAATCTTGGAAAATCCTTCAATGAACCTACGGTAATAACCCGCCAAGCCCAAGAAACTACAGACTGCGGTCACCATACTAGGAGTCTTACATTTCGTAACAGCCTCCACTTTAGATGGATCCACTGCAAAACCATCACTAGAAACAACGTGCCCAAGAAAAGATACCTGCTCGAGCCAAAATGCACAATTACTAAATTTAGCAAAAAGCTGCTTCTCTCGTAATAGGGAAAGAACTACTCTCAAGTGATTAGCATATTCCTCTCGTGACTTTGAGTACACTAGGATATCATCGATGAAAACCACAACAAAGCAATCTAAATAATTATGGAATAACCGATTCATCAAATCCATGAAAACCGCAGGTGCGTTTGTCAACCCAAATGACATCACAACAAACTCGTAATGAGCATAACGTGCCCAAAAAGCTGTCTTTGGAACATCCTTCACCCAAACTCTCAACTAGTGATAACCACACCTCAAGTCTAGTTTGGAAAACACCACTGACCCCTGAAGTTGATCAAATAGTTCATCATTGTGAGGTAAAGGATACTTGTTCTTAATAGTAACCTGATTCGACTGCCGATAATTAATACACAACCGCAAGCTACCATCATTCTTTCTCACAAACAACACCAGTGCACCCCACAGAGACACACTCATTTAATGAACTCCCTATCAAGAAGTTCCTGCAACTGCTCCTTCAATTCCCTCAACTCTACAGGAGCCATTATGTATGGTGCCCTAGAAATAGGTGAAGCCCCAGGCAGTAACTCAAAGAAAAATTCTACCTCTCGATCAGGTGGTAAAGCATACTCGATCGAGAACACATCGGGAAACTCACTAACAACTAGGACCTCCTCTAGTGAAGTAGTAGGGATACTAGTATCAATCACACACCGTACACCTTTGAGATAAAAGCTTTCTAAATATTATGTATATTATTCATGGCATGATCAGTCATAAGCACAAACTCCAGAATACCGGGCATGGCAAAAGTAACTCTCTTACGACGGCAATCAACTAGAGCATGATAAGTACACAGCCAATCCATACCCAAAATCAAATCAAAGTCCCGAATAAGAAAAACTACCAAATCCACATGGAAGACTCGATCACATACAAGCACATCAAAAGCCTTATAAACGTCTGACGCCAAAAAATGATCACCCAACGGTGTAGACACCTAAAGCACATAAAGCAACGGAGAAGGTAACATGCACAAATGTTTAATGAAATGCGATGAAACATAGGAATGAGAAGACCCCAGATCTATAAGAACTCTGGCCCTATGATCGAAGACAAAGAGAATACCTCCAATGACTGTGGTCGACTCCAGAGCCCTATGTTGATCAAGTGAAAATACACAAGCTTGCGCCTTAGGATGCCCATCATTATCCCTCTTGGTACCCGATTGCTTAACTAAACCCATAGACTGAGTAGCCTTAATCTTAGGACAATCTCTAACCCGGTGATTTGCATCTCCACATCCTAGGCACTGCCCAAGTCTGGTCCTACAATCATTATACGAATGCCCCAGCTTGTGACAATAGGAACACCCAACAGGTTCACTCCGCTGGCGCTGCTGCCCTTGCGAAGATGGAGCACACCTATCATGACTCTCGGACGGATGCTTAGACTGTCCATCTGACTGTTCCCTAGACGGGCCACCATTGCGACGGTTGCCCTAATAACCAGACCAATTACCTGAAAACTAACCTCTCCCAAAATGCTGTAAGGTCACCTGAGACAAATGTTGCGACAACTGCTGATGCGAGGAATGCACAGCAGGCTTCTTCCTCTGCTCCTCTATGTCTCTCTTTATCTCATAGGAGCGATCAACAACGCTCCGATAATCTATCAACTGGAAAGATAAGAGTTGTCTCCTAAACTAGGTCTTCAGAACCTTCAAGAACTTGAGAACCATCTGGGACTCATCCGGTACAAGATGCGCAAAATAAAGAGACAACTCGGTGAACTTATTTGAATACTGGGCCCCTGTCATAGAACCTTGTTCTAGATCCTGTAAATCCTTCTGCCTTTTCTGCCTCAATACCATAGGTATATAGGAAACCTTGAACTCCCTCTCAAAATTAGACCAAACCCATGGAACCCGATTAAGATTCCAGCATGCTAGCAATACTCTCCACCAATGGAGGTTTCAAAGATTAGTCCAGTCTAGAGCTGCAAAGATTTTCTCCAAACCCATGGAACCCAATTAGTGCAGTCTAGAGCTGCAAAGATTTTCTCCAAGTCCTCTAGCCATAACTCTGCCTTACCAGCATTTGACTCTCCCTCGAAAGATGGAGGTTTCATCTTCAATAACCTTTCCAAAGTAGCATTGTTTCTAGCCATAGGTTCTGGTGGTACATCATTACAAGGTGGTGAAGCTCTTGCCTCCGGTTCTGGTGGTGGGGGTGGGGGTGGTACACCTCCTGCCCGACCTCCCAGTGACATCTCAGCCATAAGAGTCATCATCCTACAAAACAAGCCTGCCATACGAGAATTCTCATCATCCTGATTCTGTGGTAGGGGTATTATAACCTCTAGTTTATCCAGAACTCTAGCCTCTGGTTCAATAGAAGCCCTCCTAGGCCTGCCTCTACCTCAGCAAATACCAGTTCCACTGCTACTAGCTCCTGGTCTAGGACCCACCATGATACACCTATAAGAAATCACTCGACGTTAAAACATCACACAAGTACTAACCCATCTAGGCCATGGAACCTATCCTGGCTGATAGGTAACCTATAGCTAACCTATAACTCTGATACCAACTGTGACGACCCGACCCAGACCCCAAGGAGGAGTTGCGGGTCGTGCCATCCAAATATGGACAAGATAGGCAAGCAAGGACTCAATTATCTAAACTGACATGACGCAACATTAGACACGTAGTACAACTTGGCACGAAAAAGCCGAAATAATTTAAAACTTTGGAACCTTGATCGATGTCTTATTTTAATTATTTTCTTTGCAAGTGGACAAGACTATTGGAGAATAGTTTTGGGAAGCAAGGGTCAAACCACAGAGACAAGAAGATCACAGATAGTACGGTTTATTGATAGCAAATTATTAATCTAAGGAGGGTTTTTATAATTATTCTATTCTAATTATTATTATTATTCAAGTGTTTAACTAATTAGTAGCAATTACAATTTATGAAGATCTTATGGTGGATGGCAATCTAGGATTAGAGTTTCACTTGTATCTCCTCTATGCTTAATTTTAATAAAGTATCATTCAATCTCTTGGGTTCGTTCAAAAAATATAGATATCCCTTGGAGGAAGGAGTTCTGGGTGTTCGTTCTCTTTCCCAGGTGATGTCCACGTTGCATGCTAAGTTGGCGTGGTCGGTTTTGCAAGGTAAGGGTTTATGGGCTTCCTATGCTAGAGATAAATACAGTTTGGATATTAATGGTTGGCGAAGTGGTATTGGCTCTCATGCTTGGCGGGCAATTTACAAGGTGATGATAGATGTTCAACAGCAGTCTCAATGGGTGATTGGGCGAGGTAAAGTTCGGTTCTGGGTTGATAATTGGTGTGGCGTCCCTTTGCTCGGCCCGTCTCCAGTTGATGCTCGTCTAACAGTCAAGTCGGCTTTCGCTAATTTGGATTCTTTTCTCCCGTTAATTCCTTCTCATCTTCGACCTTTTGTTTCAAAGGTTCAAGTGCAAGCTTCAGTAGAGGACAAGTTGATCTTCAAGCCGTCTGCTGATGGTCAGTTTAAAGCTTCCGTCTTCTGGCAGAATCAGCGGGTGCATGGTCAGAGGTTTTCTTGGGCTGCTAAGATATGGCAAAAGTGGATTCCAATGAAGGTGAGTGGTTTTATCTGGAAGCTTCTTCATGGTGTTGTGCCTGTTGATCTGCGATTACATATAAAGGGAGTTAACATGGTATCAAAATGTGTGTGTTGTGTTTCGACTCACGCCCAAGAATCTATAGAACATCTCTTTCTTCATTCTGATATAGCCCGGGATGTTTGGCATCATTTTTCTCGGCGTTTTCGAATGGTCAGTTGGTATTCCTCTATGCGTCATTTATTGAAGACTTCGTCTTCAAGATCTTCTATTAAGAATCAGGCAGGTGCTCGCAAGTTAGGTGTCTTTATGTTTGGATGTTGGGAAATCTGGAAGGCTAGATGCAGTAAAGTTTTTGACAATGTTGATATTCACTCTGGCATGATTATTCGAAATATTCAGAAGCATCTTATGGCTTTGTGCAGCATTTTCAGACTGAAATCTTCTTGTAATAGTGGGGATTATTTTGCCCTTTCTTTGTGTGGTTTTCCGATGTTGCAGCCTTGTTTTAGGCGTGGTCAATGGCTTCGTTGGGAGCGTCCTGTAAATCAAAGGTATAAATTAAATACGGACGGGTCTTCCATTAATGGTGTTTGCTCAAGGGGTGGTATCATTAGGGATATTGATGGTCACTTCATTCATGCTTTCTCGAATTTTTATGGCGAGGGTAGTAATACTTTTGGGGAAATAAGGGCGCTTTCTGATGGTCTATGGCTTTGTCGATCATTGAACTTGTCGGATGTTCTGGTAGAATCTGATTCTTTAGTTACTGTTCGCAGTATTTCAGGCTCTCAAGGTTTTCCTTGGCAGTACACTTACGATTTACTTGCTTGTAAGGCTTTGGTTCTGGGTTTTGAGATTTCCCATATCTATCGAGAATGCAATAAAGTCGTGGACAGTTTGGCTCGGCATGCGCAAGATTCTAGGTGTTCTCAGGTGTTTGCTCACGAGAGTTCTCTTCCTCGAGTTGTTCTTGCTGCAGTTAGGGCAGATAAAATAGGTTTATTCACTTTTAGAAAATAATTGTTTATTTTCAGAGTTGTTTTTTCCTTTGAGGTCGCCTTTGCCCCCCGCTGAAAGGGTCAGCCGGGTTGTCCCCTCGCTTGTTTTGATCTTTTATTGAATAAATTCAAGGCAGCCCCGCTTCTCCAAAAAAAAAAAAAAAAAAAATTACCGTTAAGTCTCCATCTCCAAATAATTCATCCATTCTATATCCTAAGTACAAGAACAAATGATCTAACTGTCACTTAGGTCATGTATGGAACATGGCCCTAACTTATCACTCTCGTGCATCGATATGTCCAATTTATTGTGATGGTGAGCCAGTGTACGTCATATGCACATTGATCATGCAGTTATCCGCACCTCTAGGCCTTTATTATTCACGATTACATTCATTTGTTCATAGTGAAATAATATAGGGATTGATAATTACAACAATCAACAAGAATCGAATGAATAAAAATATATATTAAAGCATAGATTTGATACAAGTTACCTCCCTTCTCCTAGATTAATGAAGATTTAGTTCATCCTTGAAGATGAACAACACATGGAGATGAATGAATTCATGAATCGATCTTCAATACTTGTAATTACAATGACTAATTATGTTATACAACCTAAAATCTATTCTAAAGCTATAGAAAACTACTTTCTCGCCATCTCCAACCGTCCTATGCTCTGGCTACCGACCTCTATTTATACCATGGAGTTGTAGTGCAATTATATCTCTTGTGAAAACGCAAATCTGGGCATTATGACTACCTTGCGGTCGCAAGGTTTAAGGCACCTTGCGTCCGCAAGGTCCTTGATTTCTCCGGGGTTTGAGTTCTGGTGTTTCTGTCCACCTTGCGGAGGCAAGGTCTACTGCACCTTGCGACCGCAAGGTTCCTAGCTTGGCTCTTCTTCTTTTCTTCTTCACTTTTACACTCTGACCCCTTCTTGGAATTTTCACCTAACAGCCTGATAATTTGCATACATTCACCTAAAACCCTGAAACTCACAAAAATCACTGAAAAACGCATATCAGTAGCCAAAAGCCTCGTTAAATAGCTCAATTTAAGTCATAGAAGTATAGGAAATCGACGTATAAAATACATCGATCAAATACCCCCAAACTAAAACTTTGCTCGTCCACGAGTAAACAGTACTTATAAATACAAAAGCAATTAATTAACAAAAATAACGAAAATCTTTTTGGAGGGTGACACTATTTACACTCCTCTAGAAACCCACAAACTCAAGTAGACTCTTTCGAGTGACTCGACTATGCGGATAAATACAAAAACTGATAAATACAAAAGCAGATAAAAACTAAACTAAGAATAAAACAAAAAAATCTTTTTGGCTTCAACCTCAAGTTATAATAGCATGGCATAACAAAGCAGTCTCTGTCCGATGATCACCACATATATAGACTTAGTCACATAAAACCAACTGACTTTTACTTACAACTGCTACTACTCTTAATTTCTCCGTGTGTGTGTGATCACCAGTCTAAGAGAATATCTTAACTAAAACAGTTTTATTAAGCTAAGCACCACACTCATATGAAAATCAAACTTTAATTAAAACCCATGCATTGTGAAGTATGAGATCTACCATCCAAACCCGGTCTATTACAGAAAGAGAGGTCACCCAGAATTTCAAAAACTTATACATCCATCCCATGCACTTCTTATGTATGACATACAATGCTCTCCTATCTCAATTACTTGTAATAGCTAAGATTATGATAACACAGTGAGCTCTTGGCGAATAATATGAACATGAAGTGTTTGATCAATTCTATATGACTCACTTAGCAGAGAAAACACGCACAAGCATTGGCAAGAAGATCATTAGGTCTTTATTAGCTTGTAATGTGAGGCCAAGGTGATAGGGGATTTGATGGAAATGGATTGGAATTCAAAGTGAGAGAGTAAGACTACCCTTTATCCCTCATACTTCCAAACAAAAGGAAGTTTTCCCTATTTAGGCTAGAACCTGCAAAGACTACAAGTGGGGGGGTGTTTTCTGTTACTTTTCATTTTTCTTCTTCCCCCCCCCATCCAAACTTATTTTGGGCAATATATCACTCTAAAAACATCTCATCATTTTTCTCAGCAATATTTTTTTTCCTAACATATTTTCTTTTGAAAGCTACACTTTCATTTGAATCTATTTGCACTCTTTTTCTTCCGTTTCATTTTTCGTCGATCTATATTTTTTTTCTTTTCTTTTTCTTTTTTTTCGACAACGAAAAAAAGAAGACTTCAGAAAAATTGCCTGACTGAAAAATGGGTCCCATAAAATTAATTTCCCACCCACATCCTACTCTCTCAAAGGGTAGGCTAAAAGTATATAGGCTTTTAGGGTTAAGTTAATGTGGGTAATAGAAACGATGTCTAATGGGGGTTTTATGTGTGCTTAGCACACTCCATTCTTTTTTATTAGGCTCAAAAGGGGACACTAGGGATATTTTTAGTAAAGGTCAGAGAATATTTAGACTCTAACGATCCAAAGATGGTCTAAGTCATTTCTTAATGCCAAATGCTCATGTAGTTTTTAAAGCAAGTAAGACACACAAAACATCATATCAACTATGGGAATTGTGGGGTTGAATGTTTAGCATCACTGGATTTCACATAAGCATTCGCTAAGACAGATGGTAGGGACAATCAAGACTAACATGCATTACACGGTTGAAAGTGTGCTTGAGATATATTAGTAAGAAAAATCCAAAGGATCTAATTATCATGCAATTGACTCTAAGTTACAATTTAATGCAACGATCATGTTCGAATGGCTACGCATCATATTCCTGTGCATATCTTGTTGAAATGAAGTAGGTGCTATAAATTTTATAAAACTATTCTAATTAATTCATAATTATGACTGGTGTGAGTGCAGAAGAATTTGGAGAAAAGTAAAAGTTTCGCAAAATCATGTAAATTCCAGAGGGATCTACGGACTAGCTATGCGATTCATTGCATTAACTCCTCATCGACTAGTATTACCACACCCAAACTTGAGGATGAAATTTTTAATTAAAATATTTTATTTTTTTGTATTTTTAAAATTTTAAGTTTTTTTTTTATTTTAAGAAAATTGGAGATGTTGATGACACAATTGATGATGGATCCCCATGAGAGGAATCCACGAGCATCCAAAATTATAGTATTCTGGTCAAGGCAACATCTCCGAAAACAAGAAAAATTCAAAAGCAAGAAAGGCGGGTGAGGAGGAGACACGATAGAGGGAAAAGAAAATTTTCCCCACCCTAAAAACGTAGCCCAACTCCACTCCTCCTTAGGCTAGGACCTGCTAAGACTCTGGGCTTAGAATCCCCCCTCCCAACTTATTTTCTATTTTGTCCCCAAAATTGAGGAACATATGAGAGGCTTGATGGGGAAGGGCAAATATCAAAAGAACATAGCAGGCCCACCTAACGAAAGAGGGTGAAACTTGGGCCTCGACTCATGGTGAGTCGGGAGGAAATAACAAATGAGGACGAAACTCGGGGATCGTGCCAGTTGGCAGCCCATAATAATTGGAGACATTTTTTCCCACAGTGTTAAACAACCGAATAATTGAGTCCGGTCGGCACACATTTGTGCCAGCTGCTGACTCACCACATCAGTTGGGAGGACAGCTTCCTCCAACCTATTGGAGATTTCCTCCAACGGATCCATCTCCTCCTCTTCGGGTTCCTCCACGTGAGGAACCCTCTCTCGTGGCTGGTGTTGGTGCTCAAACAAAATTGCCCTAGTGATGGCGGGCATATCTCTCACCCTCCGTCGAGGCCATACTCTCAAGGCTCCTGCACGCCCCAAGAATCAAATGCGGAACGCGAACCCCGCATTTGTGGTACCTCTAATAAGGGTCTTAATTTGGCCGTTGATCAGCGCCGACATCAATAGACCCACCAGTCATGATGGTGTAGATCGTGATTACCTTAGCCCAAGTCACCGTGTGTTGTGACAGTAGGCATAAGGCGGGAGCAGATAAATTTGAATACAGGCTTGGCCGTGTCCAAGAGGAAGGACTCCTCCATGGTGCGTGGACCGAATGGTGGATTGCGGTTTTGGGTCCACACCACACCAGGATGGGAGATGGTTGCATTGACCACCTCGATAGGAATAGGGGGGTGAAGGTGGGTGCTATGGTCGTCAGCACCCTCCGCAAAGTTGGAGGTGTCGTAATACATGTTAATGCTTTGGGATGAAAAGTTAACACTAATGCCCCTAACATTAACGGTCTCTAAAACCCCCCTATCTATGCCAATGCGGCCATTGGTATAGAACTCACGGACAATAGGCACGATTGCCTTGTCCTGAGACTCGTCAACATCCCCACCCGCGTACTGGGAATTCATGGTGGAGGCCAATCAGCAGCCTTTGAATCCCTCCTGAATCAAGGACTTGAGAGCTTTGAAAGATATCTCTCCGAAGCCTCAAAGGATATAAAGTTACGGTGGTCATAATTTTGCTCTTCCTCTCAACAGGCAGAAGAAGAGGCGCCATTATTTCTAACGCTTAGCCATTGCTTGATCACAAATAAAAATTTAACAAATAAAAATATTATTTTATTTTTAATTTTTAAAAATTAAAATTAAAATTTTAACTATTTCCTAAAGCATGCAAAAATATATCTCTACGTAAATTTTCTAACACCCTAACATGCAAATATTATTGTACGTAAGAAAAATGGAAGAGGGGTTAGAGTTACTTTAGGTTTGCAGCTTTAAGGTGGAGAGTCGCCGGAGTTCAAGCTTCTTCGCCAGCAAAAATGGAGTCTCCTTGCTTCAAACTTCAAGTGTCTTGAAATGGGGATGAAAGGGATGGAAGTTGAAGAGTTTTGAAGGAGGGAGAGGGAATTCTTGTAAAATGGCCGAATTTGGAAAGACTTGTCAAGATCTCACCGGATTTGAAGGAGGAGGGTCACGCCATCGCAAGAGAGAGAGATGAAGATTTCTGGTGATCTGCCATGAAGCCCCCAGACATTCTTTTTTATAAAGGCACCTTGCGGTCGCAAGGTGTCTTTTACCTTGCGTCCGCAAGGTCGGCAGTCAAAGCGGTTCTGATTCCCACGTCTGCATGTTGCCGTTCACGATATCCGTATTTATGGAGACCTTGCGGTCGCAAGGCCTTGAGCACCTTGCGTCCGGAAGGTGGGAAGATTCTACTCTCTTGTTTCCTTTTCATCTTCTTTCAGAAGTTTAACGCTTAGGTCCATCCACAAATTATGTTACTCATATTTTCCTCAGATTTTAGAATTTCTACAAAAAACTCTAAACTTACAATATTATCAACATATAAATACAACATTAAGGTGTTTTTTCCCCCAAACTTGGATTTTGGTATTTTTAATTTCAAAATTAAATGTCCAAAATTAAATTTAACTGAGAATAGCATATTTCAATAAACTACAAAAGTAAAATT
>CM028380.1:27990746-28015983 GCA_013146195.2 Codonopsis lanceolata | reverse complement strand
ATAATCTTATGCTCTTGAATCAATATAGGACACAAAAATATAGTTGAAAGTAAACATCAACGTATTCAAAAATAATCTCCCAAAATTTATTAAGTATCAAAAATTCAACCCACATCTCAAAATTTGGGACACTTAGTGCATTCCATGTCTTATGACTAAAGATAAAAAAACAAGAAACCATCTGAACAAACCTAACGACTATGATGGCCATAAACGAAATTAAATATTACTACAGGAGTGATATCCTATTTAGTTTTCCACGACCCGGATTCGTCTTCCCCTTCAATTGGATCATAATCATCATTATTCTGACCGACATTAGCACTAGCCTCCACACCCACGAGAGCCACAGAGTTGACATCAACTTCTATATCGACGCTTTCTTCATCTTCAGCTCCTTCCTCGGACCTTGGATCCTCTTCTATGTTTGGACCATCATCAATGGCCACTTGGAGTGCGTCCCATGTTTTCTCAAAACTCCGATGCATCTCACCGAGTCTGAGGTGCATCTCCCAATTGTGTGCCCTAGACTCCGTGATATCATCATGAGGCTTATGCAAAGTGTACTAAACATCCTTTAACACTTGTGTTTGTCTTCGCAGTTTAGTCTCTAGCTCTCTTTTCTCTTCTCTCAACTTTTTATTGATCCTCTCTGCTTCGATTAGCTTATGGTGTGTCCTAGCTAACATTCTCCGGTAATCTCAGAGGCGGTAAACGCAGGACTTCGGCCGTTGTTTTACGCACCATTCTACAAGTGAGCAAGTACATCCGTTTTATCTCTTGAAATAATAATTTCTTTAATCATTTGTTAGATCATAACTTAATTAGCTATTATCAAAACTTATTGCTACTGGGTAGCCAAGGGCATACAAAATCATAATCCTATTCTCTCGACATATCCAACTTCCACCATTCTAATGCTAAGACTAATCGGATCTAAAGCCTAAGCTTTAATACCAATCTGTAACGGCCCAAACTTGGGTCCCACTACATGGGCCCACATCTGGCCACGTCACTACAAACTCAAACTTAAATAAAGACTAATCAAACGTCATCCAACTAGAATTACAAAAGTCTCCAATTTAGAATACAGTCATCCAAAATAAATTAAGAAACAAAGTCTACTAAATTAACTACGTCTCCAATAAATTCCAAAACATATAAATACGCCCTAAAAATCTTGATTCCTTCACTGGTATCCTCTACCTCAAGCTTAGTCCTTAATTACGAACTAGAAGAAGAGTGATGTAAAGGGTGAGCGAACAAAGCTCAATAAGATCATGCGTCGCCCCTCGGGTTTCTAAGGAGGGCTGACTCAAAGAATAATCATGTTGTACGTAGAACAAAGTTTAGACATTTGATAACTTGCAAAATCAAGAGATAGTTAACGAAAGATTTAAAAATCCCATTTTTAAATGGAGAGTTCAAACAAAACAAATATGGATCAAATAAGTTTGTCATTACTGACTGTTCCATACTAGTTAGTAATAACTGAATATCAAAAATATTTATTAAGATCACGTAAGGGTCTATTGACCAAGAACCAAATCCTTCGAAGGGTACGCAAATCCCCCGTAGGGTACACGAATCCCCCGAAGGGTACACAAATCCCCCAAAGGGTACAACATTAAGGTATATCCTGATTACCACACTCACGGGCCAAGTGGTGAAATTAAATTTATTTAATTGTTTGTCACGTAATCTCCGTGACGGGTTGTTCATACTTAGTGATCATAATTATTTTCAAATATAGATGGCACTATAAATGTACCACTATCGAAATAGAAATTGTAATGCAATTCATTTTTTTCAATACAAAGGAATATGTCGATAAGGTGTCCAATACGGAATAGATTTTTCGATAATAAAAAGTATTTTATGTAGACAAGTTTAAGCACAAAAATTTTGCGATAACGAATTCATAACGAAGATATTCAATAAAGGCTAACGACGGAGTCAAAGCAACTACCGACACGAGGTCAGGTATGGCAAATGAAAGAACGAATAATTCAAGAATTTGCGGAAGCCTAACATTAAAAGTATTTTTATACTTTTACAAAGAACCTAAAAGAAACGTAATCCCTTACCTCGATATGCTTAGCAAAATTAATCCGCAACACGTACGATCATCCGAGGCTCGCTTGATCAAATCTAAGATCAGAATCTAAAATAATTACTAAACGATAATTGTACCTACCAAATCCTATTAAATTTCTATAACAATAATTATAATAATACTTATTTTATTTTGTTGTTTTTCTCAGAATGTGTTGTACGCACAGTAGCCCCCTTCTTCTTTTTTTGATGTGTTTTTCTCACTCCTCTGCACACACACTTACACCCATTCATGACACACACACACACACACACACACACCTAAACCATCTCCTATAGAAAACCGAGTACTCACATACACTGAATTGATGATCTGTATCATATAAATATGCATGTATAAATATGTATATATTTGATCACTACTTACTAATGATTTATATATATATATATATATAATCCAAGAAAGTCATCACTTTTCCTTACCTTTTTATCTTCCCAATTTCTGTGTATGTGTACAACCAATTACTGTGTATGTGTGTGTGTACAACTAAGGCAAATCAAGTGACAAGAGGGAGGTTGATTGCTTACCCAACTGTTGGCGCCTCCCTCGATTCTCTTTCTCTCTCTTGGCTGCCCTTGCAGTGATGTATTTTCTTTTCTAAAATGTTCTGGTATCCTCCTCACAAAATTATTTATATTATACCCTATTAGGTTTTCTAACCCTAATTGGGATTTTTGGATTCCACTTAACTGGACCGAAAATTGATTAAGTAATTAATAATAGGGAATTAGTATTGAAGTCATAGTCAAAAGTGGGCCAAACCCGACTCAATTCAATTGGTTACTAAATAAGTCTAAACAATTAATTAGCCCAAATTAAATATAATTTTAATTATTATAATTTACTATTTTACACGAAAATTTTCGGGGTATTACAACAGCATCTAGATTAGAAAGATCATGACCAATGGAGGAGAGAAGATTAGCAGGCGATTGACCATGACCATCATATAGAAAAGAGTTTCTATTTTTCCAAAGATGCAACACAATAAGGCAAGGAATTATAGTATGCACAAAAGTATGTCTATGATGGAGCCACCACGAAAGGCAACTTTGTTGAACGGAGAACGAGCAAAGCTTCACTTGGTATTCAACACTATGAACTGACCAGATGTAAGAGGCATAAGAGCTGTGAAGGAAAACATGACCGAGAGTCTCAATATTTCCTGTGTCACAACAATAATAGTTAGAAATAGTTTGAATTCCTTTTTTTGACAAGAGCCTCATCGATGGGCAACCTTTGTTTGAAATGACGCCAGATGAAAACACTAATGTGAGAATGAATTTTATGGTGCCAAAAGAACTTAGCTGTCAACAAACTGGAGTTAGGAGCTCGGAGATTCTGCCAAGCCGAGGAAATAGAAAAAGGGTAATGCTAGGGCCACTCTAATAGCACTCAATTTTGGGTACCAAATGATATGACATCTTATGTGTCATATTGTTAACATAACTTTTTAACTTATAGTGGAGCCCACAAAATGCCAAATAAGATGACACATTGGAAACCACTTCATTTGGTGCACAAAATTGAGTGCTCATTGAGTGGCTCTAGCATTACTCATAGAAAAACGACCATTTGCTAAGAGCCTCCAGTAGGGGGTATCCTCTTAATATGTAATGTAATGATCTTGATCCAAGATACGTTGTAAGTCAAGGGGAGTAAAAAGGGCAGCAACTGTAGGATCTAAGTTTGAAGAGTCAGAAAATAGATCACGAACTGAGGTAGCTAAGATATTATGAGGATTTGAAATAAGACCTCCGTCCAGCCAGCCATCGAACCAAGGAGAGCACTGACCACGTCCCATTAACCACTTTAAATGTTGTTCCACAAAGGACCGAATGGCCAACATGCGACACCAAATATGAGAACCTTTGATCATGGTTTGAACCGGATGAAAGATATAACCGTATTTAGCCTCAAGGAATCTGGACCAAAGAGAATCATGAGTAAGAAATTGCCACCAAATGCTAGCAGAATAAGCATGAGTAATATCAGTAAGAGAGCGAATCCCTACACCCCCTTCAGAGACATGAACACATCACTTCGACCAAGCAATCCAGTGAGAACGTTGCTTGTGATCAACCTGCCCCCAAAAGAAATTAGCAAGCATTCTTTCAACCATATGAAGCACAGATTTGAGGGGGTCAAGAGAGGCTAGATGATAAGCTGTGATGGAATGTATGACATGATTAATGAGAGTAATTTTCCTGGCGATAGACAGAAAATTCCCAATCCAAGAGTCAATACGGGAGCGGAGCTTGAGAATAAGCGGGTCGAAGTATTTTTTTCAACTTTCCGACCACAAAAGAACGGACAGCCCAAGTAAATAAGAGGGAACTCTTTGTGAACATATCCCAAAGATGAAGAAATGGAATTTATACGCACACTAGACATCTTAGAAGAAACCGTAAAACTACTCTTACCAACATTAATGGCCTGTCCAGAACATTGCACATACTTCATAATAAGCTGCTGATGCTTGGAAATAGAAGAAGAACTGCCATTGCAGAATATAATAATGTCATATGCGAAAGTTAAATGGGAGATAACTGGACACCCACTGGCCGAGTTATAACCAATATGAGGAAAAGTAGTTTGTATCTCATTTAGACTTCGGCTGAGAACTTCTGCTGGAAAAATAAATAAAGCAGGTGATAGGTGATCACCTTGACGAAGCCCTCTAGAGGAATGGAAAAAACCCGCAGTGGAACCATTGACCAATACAGAGAACCAATTATCTGCTATTAAACGCCAAATCATGTCAATGAAAGTTTCGCAAAATCCGAATTGCCGAAGAACTTTGATAAGGTAGTGCCAATTAATTCTATCAAAAGCCTTGGTCATATCCAACTTCATAATAATGTTAGATCAAACGATCTTTTTGTCAAGTCTTGTCATCAGCTCTTGAGCGAGAAGAATGTTATCTTGGATCACACGACCCTTGACAAAGCCACTTTGGTTAAGGGAAATTATTGAAAGGAGGATATTTTCTAAGTGAGAAACAAGAATCTTGGAGATAACCTTGTTGTTGAAGTTGCATAAACTAATCGGCCTGAAGTCACCAAAGGAAGTCCGATTATCTGTCTTAGGAATTGAGGCAATAAGAGTACTAGTCCAACTTCTAGGCAGCGTAAAACCTAAGAAAAATTTCAGAATAGCAGCATGAAGATCTAAACCAATGATATCCCAACAATGAGTGAAAAAAGCACCAGTAAAACCATCTGGGCCGGCAGCGCTATCACCCTTCAAAGAAAAAACCGCAGCTTTAACCTCATCCAAATAGAGGGATCAACAGTAAGAAAAGTATTCATCTCCTCCATAATAAGAGAAGGGGTGGAAAGGAGAAGCTCATTATCTGTAGTGGAGGAAGCTTGGAGCTGATTATAAAAGTGTTTAACTGCCTGATCTTTAATTTCGGCTACATCGGTAAACACTTGAGCATCTAAACCGTGAATGGTGTGAACATGAAGTTGCCGACGAGCCTGCTTAACAGATTCGTGAAAAAGCTTCGTGTTGCCCTCCCCTTCTTTGAGTCATTTAATTCTGGTCTTTTGCCTCTAAAAATTTTCTTCAGTTTAAAGAGCACGTTTTAATTGAGCCTGAGCAAGACTCATGGCTGCCCTATCTTCATTAGTTCCCGAAGCCTCAAAAATAAATTCCAATCGTCGAACCTCATCTTTCGCCTTCTGAATATTGGAGAAAATATTTCCAAAAAAGTCTTTATTCCACACCTTTAATG
Organism: Codonopsis lanceolata; assembly: GCA_013146195.2. Lineage (NCBI taxonomy): Eukaryota > Viridiplantae > Streptophyta > Magnoliopsida > Asterales > Campanulaceae > Codonopsis > Codonopsis lanceolata. The sequence goes on along the minus strand of CM028380.1, from coordinate 28,010,128 downwards.
TTTTCCTACACAACACAAGATTTTTAGCAAAAGAATACATAGGACGACTCACAAAAGATTGCTGCCAGGATTCTTTAATAAGAGGAATAAATGTTTGATGTGAATTCCATATATTGAGGAAGCGAAAAGATGAAGGATAAGTGTTACTATCCTGAACTATATTGGTGAGAACATGAGCATGGTCTGGACAAGTTCGACTCAAATGTCGAATCGAAGTGCCATGAAATTGATGCTGCCATGAGTTTTTACAAAGCATACGATCCATACGTTGGAAAATAGAAGTCGTGCCATCCCTCGAGTTCCACCACGTGAACTAGCTATTAAAAATAATAAGGATTAAACAAATTACTAAACAAACAGGAAAGGAAATGACAGAATAAAGAAGAGAACATGAAGAAATAGAGAAGAAAACAGGAAGAGATAAATTACTGACTCAGAAAACGTAAGTCTCAATTTTTCATTGATCATTGCTTTATACAGATTAATTTTGGAAGAAAGGAAATCAATCAGTAATCAATCAGTCTATTTACATAAGGAAAGGAAGACTTTTCTATACAGGGAATTATAAGCTATAATTACGGGACAGCCTTGCTTGCCGTATTTACCACACGATTTGAATTTGAATTGCGTCTATCACCCCCTCTCAAGCCAAGTGGAACATGAGTGAGCTGCAGCTTGGAAGATAAGAGCTGAAGGCGAGGACGAGCCAATGCTTTAGTGAACATATCAGCAACTTGATCACGAGTTGGCACATACGAGATATGAAGAAACCCGCGACTTTGTAGTTCACGGACGAAGTGATAATCAATCTCAATGTGATGAGTTTGTGCATGAAAGACGGGGTTACGAGACATGTGAATAGCAGACACGTTGTCACAATGTAACACTGGTGGCTGGAGATAAATTCCTAACTCCCGATACAAGAATGAAAACCAACGAAGTTCTGAAGCTGTGGAGGCCAACACCCGATACTCAGCTTCGCTACTTGATCGAGATACTATCGCCTGTTTCTTAGCAGACCATGAGACCAGATTAGGACCGATAAAAATACAGGCACCGGTTGTGGATCTTCTATCATCGAGGTCCCCTGCCCCATCAGCATCCGCAAAAGCTTGGAGAGATAAATTTGGGGATTTCTGAAAGGATAATCCCAAATCAACAGTACTTTTAATAAAGCGAAGATGACCAGTGAAAGGTGCATGCATATATTGACAGACTTGATTTACCGAGAAGGCAATGTCGGGACGTGTAAGGGTAAGATATTGGAGTCCCCCGACCATGCTTCGATAGACAGAGGCATCCGGAAGAGGATCCCCTAATGTAGCCGAGAGATGTGACCCAGCAAGTAACGAAGAGGAAGCAGGTTTACAATTATGCATCTGAAATTTGTGTAGCAAATCAGAAGTGTACCGAGCCTGACTGAGAGTGAGAGAGTGATCTGATCGGGTGGCCTCAATACCAAGAAAAAACTCTAGTGACCCAAGGTGTCGACTTACAAACTTGGAACATATGTTGGTAACAACGTGTCCAACCTCGATGGATGATGAGCCAATCACAATTATATCATCTACACAAACTAGTATAGCAACCGTAGAGGATGTAGTGTGACGGATGAAGAGAGAGCTATCCGACTTACTGTTGAAGAAGCCCAAAGTGAGGAGAAAGTCATGGAGTCGTTGGAACCATGCACGAGGGGATTGCTTTAGACCGTAGATGGATTTGTGAAGTTTACACACGTGAGACGGATGCAGTTGATCCATAAACCCAGGCGACTGAGACATATACACCTCCTCTTGGAAAATGCCATTCAAGAAGGTATTTCTAACATCTAATTGCTGAATATCCCATGAACGAGACTGAGCAATAACCAAAACAGACCGAATAGTTGGTGGTTTAACCACCGGACTAAAGGTCTCGTCAAAATCGACGCCCGCTTGTTGAGTGTACCCTTGAGCTACCAACCGAGCTTTGTGTCGTTCGATCTCACCATTTCCTCGTCGCTTGATTTTAAAAACCCATCGGCTACCAACGACGTTCATTTGGGGAGAACTAGCGATTAAGGACCATGTGACATTTTTGTGAAGTGCACCCAGTTCTTCGGACATAGCCTGTTGCCATTGTGGGAGAACCACAGCCTACTTGAAATAGCGTGGTTCGAACTGTGGAGAGGTACTGGAAACAGCCATCAAGGCACTAGGAAGAGGGTATTTGTACACAAGATCATTCACACTTTTAAACTTCCGTGGCAGGTTGGAAAGAGGACTATCTGTATCAGGTGAACGAAGAGAGCAAGGTACAGGACTATGGGCAAATATAGGAGGAGAGCTAGGGCGGGGTTAGACTGGGGATGAAGATATAGTGTATGGAGGGTCAATCCGAGGGGAAGATGGAGTGATCTCAATAGTTGGCTTAAGAGACTGACCAATTAAGTGCGAAGGACCTGTTTGGGGAGGGTGGATGGACGTTAGTGGGCTTGTTTCTGATGGAGTGGGATTGGGAATTTGTGGTGGATCAGCGGATGACTGGCATGAGCCAAGAAGAGGTTGGTCCGAAACAGGAGCAGACTAGCTTGGGCCAGGAGACTGGTGGCTCGAGTCATGAGAAAATGGGAAGGCTATAGATGGATGGCATGGGCCAAGAAGATACTGGTACGAACCAGGGGCAGGATGACTTGTGCCAGGGAGCTGGTGGCTCAGACCATGAGAAAAAGGAAAATTTGTTTCATCAAATAAAACATTTCTCGAAACATATACTCGACCCGTACTGTTGTCTATGTAATACCTCGATTCCCGGTTAGCTTGAATTGCATGCAATGCTCGCATTTCTTCTTTGGTTGATTGCTCGTTGGGTTTGTGAGAGAGTCTAGATGTGTATGAGAGACCACATTAAGACCAAAATACTTTTAAGAGATGCCATATAGTTGTGGACTTGATAAAGTCACAAGTCGTAACTCGACGATAGTCGAAATGCGACGCAATTGAGAGTTTACTTGCGTTTCGCGTTCCTGACCTCGATTTGGTCCTAGATCTTTACATGATGATTAAATAACCTGTTTAGATGTATTATACTCCTAGTAGGATGCATTCTTTAAGTCTCGTGAAGTTTTGACGCTTCGAGGATAGCAATTCTCCTTATCGCGTAGTTTGAGATTGAGATGGGTGATCGTCTCGCCCTTCGGGAGTCCTTTTCTCCTATCTGTTGTTCATCATCTGAGAGGCATTCAGGCATATTTTGTAGCCTTTTTATGTGTTATAATCATGGGTTGTTGCCCGTCGGTTTGTGGTTTCATTCGACGTTTCGTTAGCAAGTTGTTACGCCTTGCGTCGGTTTCGCTCCGGGTTATTTCGGGTGTTGTTTATGGGAGTTAAGACCTACTTTAAAAGTGGTTTGAGACTTGGATGGTTTAGCCTAGTGTTTGAGGACTTTAAGGGTTGAATTGTAGGCCATTTTGACGCTTTAAGGCTTGCGGTTGCATGCGGGAAGGACCGTACCCGAACAAGGTTGCAAGAAATTGATGGCAAGGTAAAATAGGGACCATGCGGTCGCTTTGCCTTACCCCATGCGAGTGCATGGCCTGCAGATCCCTGTTACGGGATTTTTGATGTGTTTTGCTATGTTGCCTATCCTATCCCCACCCAAACCCATCCTAAACTAATCCTAAACCCTCCTAATTACCCTAAGACATATCCTAAACACCTAATTGAGTTTTTGAAGGGATTAGAGGTGGTTAATTAGAGGGAAACAACCCTACCACTTAAACATCAACCCATTTACTTCCTAACCCTTATAAACCACAAACACACCACTTAAGCCTTCATTTTCTGCCTACCACTTCTTAAAAACGTGGGAGACTTCTTGGAGAGCTTGAGAGAAGAGTTTCTAGGGTTCTTGAGAGCCCAACCCTTGGAATCCATAGCTTGGGGCCTCCATTTCACAATCCACTCCATAGATTTGAAGTGGAGATTGAGGAGAACAAAACCCACCACTTGGAATTCCGAATTTGTGGCTTGAAGGGGCTGATTTGAGATAAGTTACTACACCTCTTTCTCTTTGTTTTTGCCCCATTGACCCTAGGGAAAACAACCTTGGTGTTATGTGAGGTCAATGGGTGCAATTTTAGGGCTTGTTTAGAGATGCCATGAACCCTAGATTTCTAGATGATGAATTGGCTTGGGTGAACCTATTTGAGACCTTGATTTATATGATATTCATATGTTAAGTAGCCTATTCATCCTTGTTATGTGATTTATTCATGTGTTGTGAGCATGATTGGTGAAGTTATTTGGAAGGGTATATGCCCAATTGATGATTTGGCTTGGATGAACATGATTAAAATTTTGATTAGTATAATATACATGTGTAGTATAGTATATTAATCCATTTTGTGTGATTATTTCATGTTTTGTGTGCATGATTGGTGAAGTGACCAAAATGAGTTTATGTACAAAATTGTGAATTTGCCCTATGTTGCATTGTTAAGTTGTTTTGTTGGGTTTATGTGGGTTTAATGAACTTGGGAATATGGTTATGGATGATAGTTATGAACATATGGGGGGTATTGTAGCCCATGCTTCTATGCCCTAATTTTCGGAAAGTGTACATTAGACTCAACGGAGTCATTATAAGTTCGATAATGTGCTAAACGAACTTGGGTTGAAATCCTACGACGATTGGGTTTCGTTTGATTAATGTTGTGAAATGCATAGTCTCCAAACTTTAAATTGAATTATGATTATGATGAACTTTATGGATCTTTAGGCTTGGGAATCAAGCCCGAATGAATGTTGGGACTTTGTTGTAATTTTAATGAAATGTCGAGGTGCGGATTTATGAAATACATAAAGAATGAAATGTAGTACTAAGACTCAACGGAGTCATTATAAGGCCAATGAAATGATAATGAGCCTTGGGTTGAAACCCTACAATGTTTGGATTTTGTTTGGTTATGTTTGTGCACACCGGGTTTTTGGGTTTGTGTCCAATTGAGACACTCATGTTATGGAGACTTATTAGAAATATATTTTGAGCATGCTTGTTAGAGCACGAGACTTTAGAGACCAACGTATGGTCACGAGTATAATTGAGAGAAGATTAAGAAAGAATTATCTCCTTAAGGATTTTGGTCGCGTGCATATAAAAGCACTTGTGAGAAAGTGACTACGGAGTAGTCATGAGGTTCTTGAGTATGGTATTAGTGATGTCGATCATATACGACGATTAGGACTATGATTGAGTCCGGTGTACTTAAAATAAAGACTAAAATATGAAGTCTTGAGTTGTGGATATTCTTAGACTAACGTAGTAGTCTTTGGTTTGATTTTGAGTGGAGGATTATTGTAGACCTCACATTATGATTTATTAAGCTTATATGCTATCTTTGATTTGGGTGATAACTTGAGGAATAATGAGTACCTCAATATGTGGTTCTTGAACTAAACTTGTAAGTTAGTTGAACATGTTGGTCATATGCAAATATATGCATTGTTCATGAGATTTTGTAGAGCATTATGTCCTACTTGTTTATATGCAAACATGTGCATGGTTTATGGGATGTTGTAGAGCATTATGTCCTACATGATTTAATGAGCCCGATATTAATGAACTTGGTCTCATTTGGTTTATGCAAGTAAATACATACTCGAGCATTTTTGGTTTAAGTCCAGCTGGCGGGTTTGGTTGTGGTGTCGGCAATGGGACGATTCATAGTCTTTGGAAAAAATCGCTATGAATCGTTGCATTGGTTCCCTTTCTCCTCATTATTTGGCCAATAATGGGATGTGATCTCGAGTTATGCCATCTAGCCTGACATCGAGCTCTCATTTCTCATCCTAGGTTGGATGAATGTAACAAGTACTCATTAAAGGAAAACCGATGAGTTGTGATTATTGGGAATGAAACCCCAGGGTATGATTGGTTGGGTGTTGGACCCGGATTTGTTTGTAACGGTTCGATTCACGTTTCTTGTTACACATGTTTATTTATGAGCATTTATATGAAAGACATTATGCTATGTGGTTTATGTGGGATTATGTGCTTTGGTAATTAAGTGCATGATTATTGTTGGTATACTAGTATGATACCATGATTCTTATATGTTGGTGCATTATGCCATGCCATGACATAATATGTCATACAGTTGCATTTAGTAACTTACTGGGTCATTATGACTCACTCTGTATGGTTGTTTTTCCCTAGTGTGTGCAGTGATCCCGTTAGTACGCGCGGCGACTTCGGATAGCGATTTCTAGCAGCTGGTCTTCTGGGCTATAGGCTTGGAGTTATTATTATTATTGTTGTTATTTATTTGTGAGACACGGATGTAAAGTTATGTAGACATTACTTGGCTAGACTATAGTAGTATATTATTGTTATGTATTTGGGAGCCGGCTAGTATAGTCGAGCTATTGTATCTTTTAGAAGTTAATTATGTTGTCATTTCGAGCAAGTTTGGCTCGTTTATTCTAGTATGATGTTATTGGTATTTCTATCTTCGACAACTTTAGCCATGAGATCTTGGTGTAGTTGTTTAGCATTTGAAATAATATTGTTGTAGTTGCATTGTCCCTCCGGTATGTTGTAGCTGTTGAGTGGTTGTTTATCAGGTTGGGATTTTGTTGGTTTGCCCGCCTTTGGTTGCCGATGGTTTGTTGCGCGTGTCTAATGTTGTGTCACATGCGTCGAATTTTTGGGCCGAGAGATTTACTATCTCTTTGGTTGTTTTTATTTCAGAGCTTGTTAGCTCGGGTCCCATTTTGTTTTTGCTTCCGCAGGTTTTAGTTTTTGGTTGGTTTACTTCGTTGTTACGGCTTTGCCTTCCTGTTTCGAGCTTGTTGGCTCATCTTTCGACTCGCACCATTATGCTTAGCAGGTGCTTGTCTGTCTCTTAGCTTGTCCTGACGGCACGACCTTGGGATCTCATCTTGGGATCCGAGTCGGGTCGTCACAGTCTAGACACTGATACCCTTTCCGCATATTATCATATCCCAAAAAAAAACACAAGGTTGGGATTTTGGCATTAATTTATGGGAATTGTACGGGACTAAATGTGGGAAACACAAACATCCAAAACTTTTTTAAAAATGGTAATCGGGCACTTCCTTAAGTAACTTTTGATGTGGTGAAACATAGTTTAGTTGTTTCATCGGAAGGCGATTAATGAGAAACACAGCAGTGGAAAAAGCTTCGAACCAAAACTTTTGGGGAACTTTGGCGAGCCAGACACAAACTGTTTCGACTATGTGACGGTGTTTTCTTTCCACAACTCCGTTTGTTGGGGTGTGTAAGGGCAAGTGAGTTGGTGTCGAATCCCATGTTGATCAAGAAAGTTAGCAAATTGCCGATTAACAAATTCCCCACCCCCATCTGTTTGAATGGTTTTAATTGTATGAATAGCAGATATTTTACGGGACAGTTGATTTTCGATTTGAGTTTTAAAAGTAGAGAAAACATATAAAACTTCATGTTTTTGTTTAAGAGGGAACAACCAAACAAATCGAGAATAAGCATCTACTATCGAAAGATAAAATCGAAAACCACTAATAGAAGTTATGGGAGAAGGACCCCATACATCCAAATGTAACATATCTAATGGTTGACGAGAATGAAAATTGCGTAAATTAAAAGGAAGTTGGCTTGATTTGCCGAGAGGGCATACATGACACATAGTATGAGACTTAGCAGGACCGCTAAGCGGAATACTAACTTTATTGACTAAATGCTCGAGAATAGGAGATGATGGGTGACCAAGACGAGCATGCCATATTGAAGACGTAGCACGTTCACCAATCAATGCGAGAGGACTTGTGGTGGAGGAAGGAGTGAAGGCCAAATGATACAAGCCGCCCGAGCTATTCCCATAAAGAATGGTTAGTTTTGTCCTGTTGTCCTTCAAACGAAAACCAAATGCGTCAAGTTCAAAAAAGCAATTGTTATCTAAAGAAAAACGATTTATAGACAACAAGGATTTATGAACAGAAGGAACACATAAAACATTGTTTAAGTGAAACTGACGACCACAATGAAAGAAATTAGAAGACCCGAGATGGGTAATTGGCATACTGCCCCCATTCGCTATAGTGACGGAATCCTTACCCGTATATGGAGTATGTTGAGACATGCCATCGGTGGACGACATCATATGATTGGTTGCACTTGAGTCTAGCACATAGGAAATCGGGACCATGGGAGACTGAACCAGAGTAGACATAGGGTATGGATTGGGAGTCATATGTGAGTAACTAGACTGGGTAGACTGCTGGAATGAAGGAGCGTGAAACTGAGCGGTGTAGGCACTATTTCCACGATGATTACACGTAGGAGCATATGACCCGGACGGTGGCAGATTTGACAAATAGTGTTCGTGTCCGAGCTTAAGAAAGGATTAGGAGGGAAGTATGGGGATGTGTGAGGTTGAGGGATAGGAAGAAGGCCACGTCCTCCTTTGCCAGAATTGTTTTTCCACCGTTTCTTACCGCGACCGCGTCCGAAATGACCACCCCCTCTTTGGTTCGAAAACTGAGGAACGAAATTAGTATTGGATGAGGGTATGGAGGACTGCATAGGAGGTTGTGAGGTGATGATGTTTTGGGAAGCTGGTGAGGGAGTATGACTGGCAGCAAGAGCGATGGTGGTGGGATTAGTATTGCTCGAGTATTTTTGTTGCAAAGTTTCTTCTTGGAGAAGAAGATCTTGAAGGTCCTCGATAGAAGTAGTGTTTTGGGAATTCTGGACCGTGACAAACTCCTTATAGGATGATCCTAAGCCACCTAGAATATGACGCTTTAAGGTTTGAAGAGATATGGGATCTCCAGCTTTGGTGAGAGAGTTAGCTAAGGTCTTGGCTCGAAGGATATAAGCTTTAATGGTCATGTCGGAGGTATGGTGGAGATCATGAAAATCATCCTGAAGTTTTTGAAGGTGGATAAGGGAGGTAACACCAAACTCTTTCCCTAACAAGATCCAAGCTTCAAGAGATGTTTTGCAAGGAATAACATACGGATGAACATCAGCCGTCACCGTAGCCTTAATCCAACCTAAGACTAGACTAGAAGCTTGCATAAAGTATTCATATGCGGGGTTGATGGTAGACTGATTTTCAAGATGTTTAAGAGGAGGAGGGCTATCTTCAATGGTGAAGATTAGCTTATGCATATGGAGAACAGAGATGAAAAGAGAACACAAATTAGGATAGTTATCGGTGTTGAGATGGCAATGAGCCATGAAGGACTAAATATTAAAAATTATAGGAAGAGAGGTAGGTGAAAAAGTTGCAGACATGTTGGTGTTGGTTTGATCTACTACTTCGGATTTTTTCGAAACATTTACAGAGTCTCCCATGGTCTCGCTTGGCTCTGATACTATATTAAAAATAATAAAGATTAAATAGATTACTAAACAAACAGGAAAGGAACTGACAAAATAAAGAAGAGAACAGGAAGAAATAGAGAAGAAAACAGGAAGAGATAAATTACTGACTCAGAAAACGTAAGTCTCAATTTTTCATTGATCATTGCTTTATACAGATTAATTTTGGAAGAAATGAAATCAATCAGTAATCAATCAGTCTATTTACATAAGGAAAGGAAGACTTTTCTATACAGGGAATTATAAGCTATAATTACGGGACAACCTTACTTGTCGTATTTACCACACAGTCTGAATTTGAATTGCGTCTATCACTAGCTACCCGCATAGCCAAGGTTGAATAAGCCAGAAGCTGAAATGCAAGAATGAAAGTCCATAGCCCCTAAGCAATCCCAACCATTCCCTCCCATCTTTTCTTCCAAAGAAAGAATAATATTGAAATCTCCCCCAATAAGCCTAGGGGAAGAACCAATGTTGGTGCTCAAGTTCACCAAATTAGTCGAAATATAGTGCTCCTTAGAATCAAAGCTCATATAGATACATGAAAATACTAGCCGGCTCTGACCAGTTAAAATGCTTCACTTGGGCAGAAATATGTTGGTCTGTTTCATGCTAGATGGTGCATGTAAAAGAAGACTTTATAAACAACCAGATTGAGCTTCTATCATTGGTGTAACTCAGTTTGAATTTAAGTCTCTTAGCAATACGGGCTAGATTAACAGCATCAATCAAATGCTCAAAAACAGCAGGAATTGAAATATTATGCAGTTTAATGAGACGCTTCGGTCTACAAATGGAAGGATCATTACCAATGCCCTTAATATTCCAGAATAAAAGATTAACAGACATTGGAATTAAAAGTTGAAGTCTGAACCTTAGACCTTGTTGTCATAGTACATAGGGGAAGGTTGCTTTTACGTTTATTTTTGCTTACAGGAATAGGAATAGAAAATCCAAATTGAGGTGATCCATAGTTTTCTCCACACCAATATCATCTTTCTCAAATTCAAAAGGTTCGTCCCCAGGGTCTTCACTAAGAATATCTTCATTATGACCTTCACTAAGACAAAAAAATCTATTAGGAGAGAGCATCGAAGCATTGGCGGAAGAGGTGTTACCCAAAGGAACAAATTCAGCATCTATCGAAATCGTTGTTTTGGTGACATTATCAGCAATGTGATGAGCAACAGGAACATGAAAAACTTCATTAACCTCTGGAGGATAATCAACCAAAGTAGAAATAGAGGCTGAAACATTAGTATTTTGAGCCTTAGGCGTGTTCCTGATAGATGCATCAGGAGGATCATTGTCAATCACAATTGTGGGATTGTCAGAAGCCAAATTAATCTCCTTTTCAACTCTTTCAACATCAATAACTGGGTTCCCAATAATCCTGAAGGATATATCTATACATATATTACACAAGTTCGAAATCAAACAGTAATCGATCATGAGTTACCTTGTGCGAACTTAAACTTTGAGTGAAGCGGAAGAATTTCGCTTGAGCTACGATCTTTGTATGTCACGATCAAGAGTCCTGCAAGTCTCTCTCGTCGGATTGATATCACGTAGCACGAATATCAATACTGGTTCACACCGCAAATCCAAGCCTCTTGATGGTTAGGCTAGAGGAAGTATTTGGTGAGATAGATTTAGGAGAGAGAGAGGGGCCGGCCAACCTCTTAGATGTGTAATACAATATAGGGTTTTATACCTTAGTTGCCCTATTTATATTATTGTACAAGAAACCTATTTCTTGTAGGATAAGTAAATTCAATCCCGTTAGGAAACTAATTATCCTTTAATAATATAAATATATTCCATGTAGGCGGAAGTAATTAATCGGGCCACAAGCCCAATTACTAACATCTCCCACTTGCAGACATGGATTTACCTCTCTAACCACATCGTATCATCAAAACCCGTTAAACACTACCTCATCATACTGGAAGTGAGGAGTGCGACATGACGAGAAAGATAAAGGGTGGAGTGCTATACCAAATCACTATCTGACCACCATAGAACGTCCTCGTTAGAAAACAAAACTCGTCTATACCCCATACCGTATATATACATCAATTTAAGCATCCTCAATCCCTCAAGAGTGGTGCTTAAACCTCAACATGTTTGTGTATCAAGATCAATCTCTTGAACCGTATGTTCAATAAGATCGTCATGGCATTGAAACACAAAAATAGAGATGCATATCATACTATCTTCCTTAGACACTCATATCAATCACTCTTTGTTAACTGCTTTCCCAGCAATGCTCCGTAGGACTGTATGTGCATAGCTCGTTGGTCAGCATGCCAAAGTAGCATCATCAACGTCCAAGTTCATGATATAGTTCTAAGTCACATAGGGTATAATCGTGACCTGGATTTGATCACTAGAACTCATACAGTGATGAAGCATGGATCATTCATTCACTTTCTTAAGTCCCATTATAGTCACATACAGTATGAAGTGTATGCTATGACGGAACTCCCACACGAAGTAGGCAGGTCATGCTCAAACGTCATACGAACCCTGGTCTAGCCGCCCTTCTGGCGTCTAATCCTGAGTACTTAAAAGCAGTCACTCTTCTAGTGTCTCTCTTTTAAGATCTCACATTCGGAATTTTCCTTTGGATATAAAGTCGACCTTTATAAAAGGTCTCATCTTGGCCGTATGCCAAGGCAATAAACGTAATGTCATTTGCGTACCCCCCTTCGTAGGTGCCAAAGAATTTTACTATCTCAGCCTGCTCGCCCACCTAGCGACAAGGTGAATTACCCGTGTGAAAGGGCCAATTCAATATCCATGACATCTTTTTAATCAAATATATATGCTACGCAATTTCATATTAAAATATCCAATTAACATATAAAAGGAATAAGATGAAACTGCAATTTATTCAAACGATAATGAAAATAATAATCAAATGTCAACAAAGGTGTTCTCAGAATAAATGTCAAATCATACAAAGCCCTAGACCCAACATGTGATCCTGAAAGATCTCTCTAGCTAGAGGCTTAGTCATAGGGTCAGCTAACATGCTTCTAGTAGGAATATATTCTAGAACAACTTTCTTTTCTACAACCATGTCTCTAGTGAAATGATACTTGATGTTAATGTGTTTCATTTTCCCATGATATTTGGGATCTTTAGTGTAACCTAAAGCAGTCATGCTATCACAAGAAATGACTACAGGACGATCCACATGCGTCGTAACATCAAGATGTTGAAGAAAACTCCTCAACCACACAGCTTCTTGAACTGCAGTTGAACAAGCCATGTACTCTAACTCCATCGTAGATAAGGCGGTGCTAGTCTGTCGCTTGCTACTCCAAGAGATAGCTCCACCACAAAGGAGGAAAGCATAGCCCGAAGTAGATTTATAACCATCTACATCTCCAGCCCAATCCGCGTCAATGAAACCTTTCAAGCTCAAATCCCCACCTTGGTAACATAGGGTTAAATTTGTGGTTCCCACCAAGTAATCAACCCTCTTCATCGCCATCCGTGTTGAGGTCGAGGTCCGTGATTACTTTGGAATCGACTCAACATCCCAATTGCAAAGCATAGGTCAGCCGAGTACACACCATGCATACAGGCCTTCCTACCGCATTCGCATATGGAGTCATAGACATTATCTTCTTCTCTTCTTCATTCATTCTAGGGCATTGGTTTGTACTAAGGACACATCCTTTTCCATTGAGTGACAACGGTTTTGAAGTTAGTCATGCCAAATCGCTTCGATAACCTTCTTAATGTAAGTCTCATGAGACAAACCGAGAAATCTTTTTCGAATCCATCCTAATGACTTTTACTCAAGCACATAGCTTGCTTCACCCAAGTCGTCATATCGAAAGCGCAGATAGCCACTTTTTAGTGGCATTTATCATCTCCATATCATTCCCAAATAGTAGGATGTCATCAACATATAATGACAGAATCAAGATTTTTTCTTGGATCGTTTAACATACACACAGTGGTCTTCCTCAATCATCACAAAGCCAATTGAGGTTATCGCTTGATGAAAGCGAATGTACCACTGTCTAGATGATTGTTTGAGACCATAGATGGAAGGTCTGAGTCGGCACACTTTACGCTCTTGTCCCTTGACTTCAAAACCCTCTGGTTGAGTCATATAGATCTCTTCATCTAGTTCTTCATTGAGAAAATCAGTTTTAACATCCATCCGATAAAGTTCTAGATCCATGTGCGCTACTATCGCTAGGATTAGGAGAACAGAGGAAAATCTCACCACAGGGGAGAATGTCTCCTCATAGTCTAAACCCTTTCTTTGGGTAAAGCCTTTCGCCACAAGACGTGCCTTATATTTGTCAATTGATCCATCTGCCTTTCGATTGACTTTGAAAACCCATTTGTTTCCAATAGTCTTGCGACCTTGTAAAAGATCAACTAACTCCCAAACCTGATTCTTTTTCATGGAGGAAACTTCATCTTCCATTGCAGTCATCCATTCATTGTTTGTAGGTAAAGAAAGAGCTTCTTTGAACGATGTAGGCTCACTAGAATTGTAAGAAGTAGTTAGGAAAGATTCCTCTTCGATCGTGAATCGACGACGAGGTATATTTCCACGTTTACTTCTTCGTTCTAGTATCGGACTCCGACTACAATCCGTACTCCCACTCGGATGAAGATCACCTTGACTCTCATTGGCGACTTCCATAGGCTCAACCTCATGTTGTACCGTAAGATTAGGTTGAGGCAATTCCCCACCTTCGCCAAAAGATGTCATATGTTCTTCCATCTCAAAAAGTTCAAAGTCCTTCCTAACTTCTCCTATCTGTGGAAAATCATTCTCAATGAAATCAACATTGCGCCATTCTGTTTCAGTCATTCCTATGTCAGGTTTTCCACCGTACATAACACAACCCTTTGAGGTATCTGAATACCTTATGAAAACACACTTGTTTCTTCTAGGGCCTAGTTTTCCAAACTTATTGGAGGTACTATGGACATAGCCTGCACAACCCCAAGGATGAAGATGCCCCAATTTAGGCTTCTCACCTTTCCAAAGTTCATAAGGGGTTGTGGGAGGCCGGAACTTAGAAGGCTCGGTAGAAGGCGTATGTAGCGGCAAATATTAGCATCCCCCAAAACGAAATTGGGAGGTTGGCCTGCCATCATCGACCTAACCATTTCCAACAATGTTCGATTCCTTGTTACGCTCGAACACCATTTTGTTGCGGAGTTCTAGGAATTGTCAATCGCTGGCGTATTCCCTTTTTCTCACACAATTCTTTAAAATGATCAGATAAATATTCACGGCCCCGGTCAGTTCTAAAAGTTTTTAAGCTTTTATCCTTTTAATTCTCAACCTCTGCGAGAAAGCGTTCAAAACACTTGAGATCTTTATCGTAGTGAGAAATAAGGTAAACATAACCATAGCGTGTGTAGTCATCGATAAAAGTGAGAAAATAGGAAGCTCCATGACGTGCCTTAACATTCATTGGTCCGTAAATGTATAAATGGACTAACTCTAATGGATGTGTGGCTCTTTTTGCCTTACCAAAAGGCTTTCGGCAAACTTTTCCTGCCAAACAAGATTCACACAAGGGTAGGTTGACTTTGGAGAGAGGCCCCAATAGGCCTTCTCTAGCCAATCTAGTCATCCTATCTTTTCCTATATGTCTAAGTCTAGCATGTCATAACTCAGAATTAGAATTATCATAAACCATACAAGAAGAAGAATTAACAGAAGAATTATGGGAATCCAACAAATCTTATTTAAAGAAATTATCTGACAAAAAACCATGTCCCAAAATCTCTTCACCAAAACAAATATCCAAGTGATCATCACTAAAATTAAAAGAATATCCATGTCCTAGCAATTGTACTACTGATAATAGATTATGTCGAATTCCATGTGCGTAAAGAACTTCATGAAGAGTCAATGTGCGTCCACTCTGCAATTGAATTTGGTATGAGCCAACTCCTTTGACTTCTGCATCTAACTGCTTTCCCCATGAAAATTCTTCTTATACCCGCAGGAACTTTTCGATAATCTACAAATCCTTCTCGATCCCTCGTCACATGTTTGGTTGAGTCTGAGTCTACAATCCACACAGGGATAGAGTCAGCTAATAAAACATGAGAGCAAACACAACTTTGCATGGAGATAGGATTAAGGGATACCTTCTTGGGCTCAGGATAAGTCCGAGCAAAATGACCCAAGGCACCACGCTTGTAGCACTTCTCGCTAGCAATATTCTTTTGCCTCTACGTTTAGCAATCTTGTCACTTTGGGGCCCAAATTTCGAGTCTTCTTGCCTTTAGCTTGTTTCTTGCGTGTCGTGTGGCTTGCGCTGACCCTCAAGGGAAACAAGAGCAAGATCACGAAGTCGCAACACTTATCGCGCGATTCGCTTCATGACACTCACCAAGCTCAACATGGCGAGATACATCCGCAAAGTCCGAATGGAGTCCAGATGAGTCAATATACGCCTCAAACCACTCCAAGAGTCGCAAAGGAATGAATCACCGCTTGAACTTGTTGTTCATCGATAAGATAGAACCAAGAAATTTTAAGATCACTTAATCATTCTGACATCTCACGTAGTTGTTCAAGAATGTTACGCTTCCGTCAATCTTATAGCTTTCAAACTTGTAAGTCAAAGTCCTCAACTTTGCAGTAGAAGTATTCCCATAAATGTGCTTAATGTCGTCCCACATTTGTTTTGCAATCAGGAAATCCTCAAACTTGCCAATCAGATCATTATGCATGCTACTCAGCATAGTAAAGCGTGCACATCGACCTTTCTTTTTCCATTTAAGGAATTCCTGCATTTTCTGGCAATGCTGGGTGATGGTCAAATTACCCATCTCTGGTTCTACCATCACAGTATCTAGGTTGTCCAGAACCTCTTGTTCGTTTAGCAAATACATGATTTTCCTTTGCCAAACACTATAGTTTGTGTCATCCAATTTCTCACCCTTGTTAAGGTCAGCAATTACATTCTTAGAAGCCATTTCACTACAATTTATTGCAAAAATAAGACATGAGCATATATATTTTTTGATTCACTTTTGTTCTAAAAAATCAATTACTAAATATAATCACATCATACTCGTAAGTAGGGAAAATCTGCGAGGCTCGTAATCACAACCAAAGTATACACGACGTGAAAATATTCATAAATTGATAATTTAAACAAAGGAAATAAGATAGAACAAATCCATCAAGCACATATCATGTACATAAATATTTTCACTACTGAAAATAAAATTATTGGGTCTCGTATAGTCCCAATCGCAATTTTAGAGCCCAAAACGACAATTAAATATGCTAAAAATGACTTTAAAATAGTTTAAAATTCACAAAGAATTTTAAAAATTCCGTAACAGCCCCAAATAGCTACAAACAACAGAATGACAAAACAACCCCTGGAAATAAATTTTGAATTTTTAATAAATCAAAAAACATGTTTTATACACTGAAAAATCAAAAACAAATATTTCCAGGCTGAATTGATCAAAACAGAGGCCACCATTGGACTCAGAAGGCCAAAATTAGTCCAGACGCATTAACGGCAAGCTTTTAAAAGAATCACGTAACGCAAGCGCCTCACGCGCCACTTATGCTGCGTGGGCGCCCCGAGGCCGACCGTGCCTTCAGGGATCGATACAAATGACGACGTATGGTGGCGACGGTTACTTATGACGCCATCAAACCGAAGTCATCAGAGGGCCCCATTGATGACGGTAGGTGACGTTGGTGACGTGCATACACGCCATCGCCAATGTTGACCGATGACCACGCCAAGCTTTCCACGTGCTCAAATGAGAGCTGGCTTCACGCCGCCTTCCCAAGGTTCGATAAAGTCGCGGACGGTGGCGTTGGATTTATCTCATCGAGTACTTTCCAGTCATGTACTTTTTACATCAAAAGGAGTGCCACAAAAGGCACATACATTGAGGCCAAGAGTGGGGTCGTAGGATGTCAATTTTTCAACCCTAAAAATTGATTTGCAACGTGATCCGCGAGTCAACTTCGCGAGGCCAGAAACGCTCATTTTAAGTCCAAATTAGGCATATAATATGTCGTTGGAAAGCCTCGCGAGTACTACATAAGTACAGTACCATAAAACCACGTAAGTTTTATGCGTAAAATAAACAGGTCAAAACAGCATGCAAAGTTTTGGAAAAATCAATTTTCAACAAAACTTGGGTTTGCGATATTTTGAAAAATACCCAACGGAATTCGACGAGAATTTAGTATGTTGTTCACCTCGTTATAGGGAACTTAGACATATAAATTTTTTTTGAAAATAAAAACGTTTTACACATAAAATAATAAAACCCATTTGTTTCATTATCTGTAAAACTTTAAACAAACTCAAAATAAAAACATGCAATATCATAAATACGACAGTCAACATATTGGCTCTGATACCAATGAAGGATATCTCTATACATATATCGCCACAAGTTCGAGATCAAACAAGAATCATGAGTTACCTGAAGCGTGCTAACTTGAAACTTTGAGCAAGCGGAAGAATTGAGCCCAATGATCTTCATATGTCACCATCAAGAATCCCGCAGTCTCTCCTCTCTGATTGATATCACGCATTAACACTATTAGAAAATGACCTTTAGTGACTGAATTTTCCGCCGCTAAAGGCGAAATTCCGTCGCTAAGCCCCTAGCCGGCGGAATTTTTCTGTCGCCATTCCGCCACTAATCCTTACGACCGATGCCGACGGACTCCATTTCCGTCGTAAGTAGGCTGCCTTTAGCTTATCGGAAAATTCTGTCGCTAAAGGCATTTAAAAATTAATTAAAATTGAATTTTAGCGAATTTTCCCCGCCGCAGCCATTTAAAAAATTAATTAAAATTGATTTACTGAAAATTCCGTCAAGTAAAGGCAAGGCTTAAAAATTAATTAAAATTAATGATTTTGAATTTCCTAAGCTAAAGGCTTTAAAAATTAATTATATTAAACACGGAAAATTCCGCCGTTAAAGACGCTTAAAAATTTATTAAATTTATTTCAATGACGAAAATTTCGTCGCTAATAATGTAAAAAAAAATTTTAAAAACCCCAAAATTACTATTATTATATATTTTGTACCTCGATAATATAACAATTAATACAAAACCAAGATACAAAATAAACAATAATATAAAACCAATTTAAAAACATCAAACCGTAGAATGTTATTACAACAATCCATGTAAATTATACATAACAATTAATACTAAAAACTTGTTTCTAGAGTTAACTTGTAAATTTAAACTTGTACAAATCCATGTAAACTATATCTAATTAAAAAAACTAAAAATAAAATTAAAAAACTTACGACATGAGTAGTATCAAAAAACTTCATCTACCTGAATCAATTTAGAAACCCCTGCCCAAGTAAAATTACTATTTTGATTAAAAATCAACAAGAAAAAGTAAGTCATTGTTTTCATATGATCAAACAAGAAGCTTTAGAAGCTTACCATAGGAATACATTTATGGCATAATCATCATTTCTTCGTTTTTTTTATCGGATGAACCTAAACATGTACAAGTTAACCAAAATCAATTAGTTAATAATAATAACAAAATGTGATCCAACCCCATTTCCCAATTCCCCCAATATGAGTATTAAACCGTAGGAATGGAAAGAGAAGAAATAGAATAAATGTTAAGCTTGAAAGTAAGCACGTTCCGTTTCAAAGTCCCCCAACTTACATACGCATGTTGTTCTATTTCAAAGTCAATTAAACTACAAACCATGTATTTCATAGCATCAACATGGCTACCTAGCTAACAATAAGCATACATAAATCGATGTTTAAACATTAATACACTAAATTTACATTAACACCCTTTATTTCTTACCATTTACACTAACACCCCCTAAACGACATACAATTATATTTTTTTGCTTCAAAGTCAACTAAACTACAACCATGGATTTCATAGCAGATCAACATGGCTACCCATCTAACAGACATTTACAAATCAACCCTTAAACATTACACTACACTAAATTTATACTAACACCCATATATTTTA
>CM028380.1:27935114-27990646 GCA_013146195.2 Codonopsis lanceolata | reverse complement strand
ATGGTGTTGTTGGATTTCCAATACATAATTCGGTTTATAAGAATCAGATGTATATTGATTTGTCGTAGTTGGGTTAAAATATTCATGTTGCGAATATATGGGAAATTGAGAATACGAAGGATAAGAAAAATTTGGAACACTTGAAATACCTTGAAAATTTGGATAACAAAAATTTGGCTGAACTTGAAAATTTGCCGGAACTTGAAGATTTGGTGAAGTTTGAACATTTGTCGGAATTTGAAAATTTGGTGGAGCTTGAAAATTTGTCGGAGATTGAGCATTTGGTGGAGCTTGAATATTCGATGAAGTTGGAAAATTTGCCGAAGGTTGAAAATTCGGCAAAGTTGGAAAATTCGGCGGATCTTGAAAATTTGGAGTAGTTTCGGCATTCGAAGAATCTTCGACATTGGAATAGTTCAATAAATTTATAAAAAAATTGTTATCCATAACAAAAGAAGTGAGAAAAAGAATTTGTGTAATTTAATAAGAATGCGATAGTATAGAAGTAATGTAAGTTTGGAAGAATGTAATGATTTTTTTACAAACCTATTTATAGGAGAATTTATAGAATAAATTTGAAAAATAAAATAAAAACAAAAAACAGTAAAAAAACAGTCACAAGCAACGGCTAAAAACATTAAAGTAATAATGATGAAAATTGGGAGGAAAGATAGAAAGCAAAAAGGTTGATGACAGTGATGTTTCTACCGGTTGTAAATTTACAACCGGTTGATTCCATGTCAGCAAACACAATGGTGACCTTTTCTCTTTAACCGGTTGATGGATTTTCTAAAGCTTTAAAAAGCTCCCATTGGAGCTGCTCTTAGGATCGGTAATGTTCGACCCAGTTGCAGTGAAAATAAACAATATTTTATCATTCTCAAAATGTGTCACCTATTTTATTTTAAGAATTTTTACATTTCTTTATATAGAAAGATTTTTTAAATCATTTGAATATAATACCCATATTAAGATAAACAAGTATATTTAATTTGACACTACTAAAATAAATGTTAAGGGTATAAAAGAAAAAATGATCAAGAGTCAACTAATTTATCAGCGTTCTTATAAAAATTTTTTAAAAAAAACATTTTGGAACAGAGAGGGTAAGCTCAAGTGGATGTACGGCCTTTAGAGCAAACCCAACGGCTCTTCGAAAAGAAATCAAAAGGCAATCTTCCAATCCAATAGAAAATTTAAAGAAATCTAACACAAACACCCGGTGATTTATGGGAAACGAAATCAGCAGAAGAACCCAAAAGGCTCCAAATCCAAGGTATGTGCCTCCTTCTCCCTTCCCCTTTCCATGTGTCAACATTTTAGTAATCATCATTTTATTTTCCTCAATTGTCTTTCTTAACAAATTTTCAACCAAAAAAATTAATTTTTTAAATTTTTTTCCTGAATTAAAGTACATATTTTTATCTATAAATAGAGACTTGGTTTGTTTCATTTGGATATAAAAAAAATCTATGATTTTTTCAAGTTTTTCTAGCCATTTTTCTGTAAAAATATTAAATTAATGGAGATAAAGATTGTGGGGTATGTAAATGTATTGGATTTTGTGCCACAATTGGAAGGTTTTTTGGTTTTAAATCATGGAAAAATTACGAGCCGGTCTACTTTTCAAAAGTTTCAATCGCACCAGTCTCATTTTTTTTTCAAACCGAAAAATGATACTTTTGAGGGCAAAAAGACCACGGTACCCTTTTTGCATCGTGATACATCAATGTTTGAACCACGATTCATCAGTTTAATTGACTAGTCTATTTTTGTAACGCGATGCATCAATGTTTCAACCGCAATATATCAATGTTTCAACTGCGATACATCAATGTTTGAACTACGATATATCAATGTTTGAACCGTGATACATCAATGTTTGCAACGTAATACATTAATCCAATATTTTTGCACCACTATACAAAATCATAAAGAACCAAACCATGTCATCCACCTTCTTCTTCTATCTCCCCGTCATAAGCTATCTTCTTCCTCCTCCTCCTCCGTCTTCGTCTCTACCGAAAATCACAACTTAGCATAGATCGATTACAGTTTCGTATTTCATAAATAATAAAAACTCCCTATTTCGTTGCTCAACAATGATAATTTTCGAATCTAATGTGTTTGCCATAGCTATTGAAGGAGACGGTGACATGCATTTTCAGAACAATATTTCGAAAAATAGACTTTTGCTGTTGAAAAAAAAAAACTGTGGACTTTTGAGGTTACAAATTTTGAAAAAAAGTATTGGCCAGAATTTTACCCTTAAATTAAATAGGTATCTAATAGATTATTTAATTGGAAAAATTGTGGGTCGGCCCACTTTCCAAAGTTTTTATTCGCTTCAGTACTGTGTTTTTTTTCAAACCGAAAAATGACACTTTTGGGGACAAAAAGATTACGACACCCTTAATGAGCATGAGACGCGCTATGAAAATGAATCGCAGTGCATCAAATTTACTGCATTAATATTTGCACCGCAATTCATTAGTTTAATTGCATAGTCTATTTTTGCACTGCGATACATCAATGTTTGAACCGCGATTCATCGGTTTAATTGGGTGCATTGATTATTGAACCGTGATGCATCAATTTTATTGCATTAATTTTGCATCGCGATTCATCAGTTTAATTGTCTAGTCTATTTTTGCACCGCGATACATCAATGTTTGAACCGCGATTCACCAGTTTAATTGTCTAGTCTATTTTTGCATCATGATACATTAATGTTTGAAGCGCGATACATCAATGTTTGCAACAAGATACATTAATTCGATATTTTTGCACTGTGATATAAAATCATAAAGAACCAGACCACGTCATCAACCTTCTTATTCCATCTCTTCCATCGTAAACCTTCTTCTTCATCCTCTTCATCTGCCTTCATCTCTACTGAAAATCCCAACCCAGCACAGATCCATTACAGTTTCGTATTTTGTAAATCAAAAAAATTGTTTACCTTTCAGGGGTGTTGCCCCCTCGACCTGACCGAGCAGGTTGATCCTCGTTTCATTGCGCAACAAGGATGATTTTTGAATCCAATGTGTTTGCCAGACAGAGTTGTTAAAGGTAACGATGATATTTTCAAAACAATATTTTAAACAGTGGTCTTTTGCGGTTATAAGAAAAAGTGGACTTTTGAGATTACAAACTTTGAAAAAGGAATCAGCCATAATTTTACCATATTTAATTGGTTTTGAATGTGTTGTATTTGATTTGAGTATCTTCATTGTATATTCTCTTAAAACCGTTTACTCTTAGACAAGGATAGGACTTCATGTTTTCAACTGTAAGAGCTGGTACAATGGAGTAGCATTTGGGCGCTACTGACCAAATCATCCATCCAATGGCAAATCATTCGGTAGCTAAATTAGGAAAGTAAAATTTGGGTAGCCTTGTACGCTCCTGGAAGCCAAAGGAGTCAGTTGCAAAAACATCCAAAACGACAACTCACGGAAGGGCAAAACGCAACCAAAGAACGCAATCAACAGTTAGATTTGAAAAAGGTTGCTGACACTCAATTATCTACCTTTCCATGTGTCGCAATTTGAATGGTCCACCATATTTTTTATTCATTTTTTAGCCTTTTTTTCACCTCAAATATCATTTTTTTTTCAAATTATTTTTTTAAAAAAATCTACATATTTTTATTTATAAATATAGAGACTCGATTTGCTGAATTTGGATATCAACTCAATTTTCTACAATTTTTTGAATTTTCCTTCATTTACTTTCCCTCCCTCCCAAAATTTGATATCTTCCATTAACCATATTTAGTTATTTCAAGATTTTTTTGTTAACTAAATTTAGTACTAATATTTTATTTAGTTGTTAATTATTAATATGACTATTATTATAATTACAATTTAGCTATTAATATTATTATCATTATTGCTAACTTTTTTGTTATTATTCTCATTATTATATTATTGTTGTCATTTACTTTATATTAGCATTGAATAAGTTCTTATTATTATTGTTGTTATTATCATTAGTAATATTATTGTTGTTAATATTATTTTTACTGTTAATTACCTAATCAATGGCTTCACGTTTGTTCTCCCGAAAAGGTAAAAACTCTAAAAATCAAGATAATGAACCCTAATGTACGCCCAACGAACCATTTACTCCACAAATTCCTCAACCAAGCTCACAAAACCAACCATCAACTTACCAAAATCCTCCTCCATCGCAACAATTCCATAATTTTCCAAATGTTGGAGGAATTCCAAATTTTCAAAACCTAAATGCTTCTCAATTTGAAGGAATTCTGAATTTTCATACCTCATTTCCCAATATGCTGCAACAAGCATTTCCATGGAATAGTACTCATTTATCTTCACAGTTCAACTAAGGGTATTTTCTCATGGGAGTTATGAGAAATTCATAGTTTGAATATGTTCCACGTAGTCCTCTACCTTCAAATCTGTCTCCTTTTTCTACACAATCAGAAACAGAACCAGAAAATGATCAAGAGGCAGATGTTCAAGATGACTTGGGTGATGAATCAACTCCGCAAAGTGGAAAAACAATAAGAAGTAGGTAGTCCACAAACGAGACTGTCACTTTGTGTAAATCATGGGAAAACGTGAATACCGACAATTATGTTGGCACAAACCAAAATTCAACACAATTCTGGCAAAAAGTGACAGTTTGTTACAATGAATTTCGTGGCGATGGTAATCCATGAAATATGTGCCAATGTAAAAATTATTTCTCCAAAATGTCTAGGGCAGTTGCAAAATTCTAGGGAGCCTATAATCACACATTAGCCTGTAAACAAAGTGGGTGAAATGATGATGATGTCATTAAGAATTCCCATAGTATATATGAAAGTGATTAGGGGAAACATTTCACGTTTATTGAAGCCTGACAATTCCTTCGAAACATACATAAGTGGTGGGCCCACTACGTTAAAATAAATCAAAATTCATCGAGTAGTGGGTCAAAGAGAAGCTTTGTTGATTTGGAGAACTCATCTTCCAATCCACCTTGACCTCCTGACAGAAAATCTACAAAGAAAAAAGGAAAAAATGTCATTAAGGAGGCTCAAATTGAAGTGATAAGTGAAACTAATCGTCTCAAGTCAACTCTTAATGACAAACTTGAACGATATATGAACTTCGCAGAAATGAGGTTAGAGGAAGACAAAACAAATCGAATTAC
The DNA here is from genome assembly GCA_013146195.2 of Codonopsis lanceolata. Classification (NCBI taxonomy): domain Eukaryota; kingdom Viridiplantae; phylum Streptophyta; class Magnoliopsida; order Asterales; family Campanulaceae; genus Codonopsis; species Codonopsis lanceolata. Next base: position 27,985,477 of record CM028380.1, on the reverse strand, counting down.
CAAACAATGGAAGTTGCTAATGCGGAAAGAAAACAAAACACCAGAAGAAGAATAAATTTGCACGAGGTTGTTCCATAAGCTGTTTAAGTAGAGCTCATTGTATTTTATATCATTTCAATGTAATTTTTTTCTTTAATTTCTATGTAATTTGTCTTTAAGTTCACTGTAATCTGATCTCTCTATTTTAGTTCAAGTGTTAATTTGACCTATCGGGTCTTCAAGTGTTAATTTGACATCTCAGGTCTTCAAGTGTTAATTTGACCTCTCAAGTCTTCAAGTGCTAATTTGACCTCCCGGGTCTTCAAGTGTTAATTTGACCTTTCGGGTTTTCAAATGTTAATTTGTATATTTTTCTTGGCCTATAAATTTTGTATTGTACATACTTCAACCAATCATCCCCAACACTTCATAGAAAAATTATATACATACCTAACTACAATCATGTCTTCCAGTTCTAACTTCAATTCTCACAACATAAATAAAAATTAAGAAGATATATATGATCACAATGACATTGATCGTGAAATTCAAAGAAGTGTAGAAGAATTTATGTTTGACTTCTCGGGTCATCGACGCCGCAGGAGACAAGTGATTCAAGAGAAGAATTTATGTTTGACTTCTCGGGTCATCGATGCCGCAGGAGACAAATGATTCAAGAACTTCTTACATCTCAACAAGTAGAAAGAGGAGTTCGTTAACGTACCTACATAGATAGAAATTGTGTTGCTGGGCATCAACATTTGTATTTAGACATATCTTCCTCCGAATAGTGGAAGCTCTTGGTGCTCATACTCCATATTTTCAACAACGATTTGAAGCATGTGGGAGACATGGTTTATCACCACTAAAAAAGTGCACAGCTGCTATAAGAATGCTTGCTTACGGAATGTCGGTGATACATGTGATGACTATGTTAGTATTGCAAAAACAACAGCAATTGAATTTGTTAAGAATTTTGCTGAATGTGTGGTTACTATTTTTGGAGACCAGTACTTGAGAAAGCCAATAAAGGAGCACCTCCAACGTTTGATTCATGTTGGGTAGACACGTGGTTTTCCCGGTATATTATGTAGTATAGATGTATGTACTGGGGATGAAAGAATTGTCATGTGTCTTGGCAAGGTCAACATGCCCAGGGGGTGGAAAGGCGACCATCGTTCTCGAAGCAATCGCATCGTACGATTTATGGATATGACATGCATTTTTTGGTACTCCAGGTACTTGTAATGACATAAATATCCATGATCTATCTCCAGTATTTAACGATATTTATAATGGCATAGCCCCACCAGTAGCCTTTACGGTAAACGTTAATCAGTATAACTTGGGTTATTATTTAACTGATGATATATATCTTCCACGGGCTACATTCATCCAGTCCATTCGAGCGTCACAAAGTGCTAAACATACACTCTTTGCTCAACATCAAGAGGCAGCAAAAAAATATGTAGAGCGTGCATTTGGGGTATTGCAAGCACGATTTGCAATTATACGAGCCCCAACACTTATGTGAGAGGTATCTACTTTGGGAAATATTATGAATGCTTGCATTATATTACATAATATGATCGTCGAAGATGAACGGTATACTTACAACTGTGTTCCAAATGTTTCCAACTATGATCAGATTGAGATTACAGATGGTAGCTCGGCATGACAATATCTTAACGAGGGTATTCCAGAGCATCATAGGTATATTAAAAAAGACATGTCGTTCGATATAAGGAGTCGCATCACCATCTGTTGCATGATTTGATTGAAAATATTTTAAGACTTTTTGGTAACGAGTATGTTGGTGTTTGAAGAATCCTCGCTTTTATTGTCGTTGTATTTTTCATATTTTTCATTATGCTTGTTTTATTGTTGGTGGATTTTCTATTTGAATAGTTGTAGTTATGTTTATTTTTGAATTATTGTAGTGATTTTTATATAACAGATAAATAATATTTTAAAATATGTTAAGTAGTTAATATTAACTTAATGGATAAATTTCATAATTAACAATCACTAATTAATATATGTAATATAAAATTAACCATAATAACATTGAATCAATTGAATTTAATATATGTAATATATAATATATAGTATTATTATTTAATAATGAATATTAATTTTTGAAAAAAAAAATTATTAAAAATTAATTGAATTTTGAATTTAGTAATTTATGCAATATAAAATTTATTTTGCATAAACAAATTTATTTATTAATATATAATATATAAATATATCATATCTATATTATAATAAAATTTAGTAGTTAACTACTGGTTAGGATTAAATCTTCTGAAAAGTTAACTACTTGCTAGGATTCATTTTTACCAAACATAACTACCGGTTAGGATTAACTCTCATTATCGCTCTAATTGGTTCCCTAATTAATTCTGATATTTGTCTTCTTATATTAGTTTATTTAATACATTCAAGAGATATTGCTATATTTCGTGAATCTTAGTAACAATATAGGAGATCTATGTAAATCATTAACGAAAGTTATTTCCTTTCTTTTTTTGTTCATTTAATTCGGTTTATTTATTTTGTTGATTATGTACTTCCTTCAATTTAAATTAAGTATCTCTTAATTGCAATTGACCAGTAAATAGAAGTGAAAGACAATGAGGCCTTAGGTAGCATTGAGGAGAATGTATACAAAGAAGAAATTAGGGGGACGGTAATGACAGAAAAAAAACAAATAAGAAAGAAGGGAATGAAGTGGGAGTGCTGGAACCAAGGGGTTGAAGAAATAAAGAAAGTAAAATAATAATATAGTAATAGTTGATTTGAAAACTTTGACTTACAATTCCTCAAACCAAAATAAGCTTCTTCTCCTCTTTTGTTTGTTTAATTTTTTGTGTTTACTGTTTAGTAAATATCATTTTCTTGATTTTTCTACTTTGTCGTTCTCTTCTGTTTAAACTTTACAAATAGTTTATGTACAAGAACTAGTTAAATGACATATAGTAGCATAATATAGTTCTTTGGTTAAATGTAAATACTAGACAAAGTTATTGCATCTCAAATTTTAAACCCAGTCATTGTTTGAAGCAAAAGCTTTCAGAAGAAGTTTAAGTTGTCGTTATTGAGAAAAAAATAATACAATATTATTTCTACATGTCAAATTTCTTTTTTTCTTTAACAATATTTGATTATTGGTTTTGCTAATCTTGCTAGAGACACGGGTATGGATGTCACTTTTTTTCTTTATAAGATCTCCTTCACTCGATTCACAGAGATATCATTATGGATGCCCAAGGTTTACCTCATATTCAAATTTCTTAGTTTTTATTTGTTATTAGTATTTCCTTTTTGAGGTCAGACTCTTCTGCCCTCCCTCCTATAAGGGCAAGACTGGTTGTTTCTCTCAAGTTTGTAATTTTATTTCTATTAATAAAATATAGCAGGGTACCGCCTCTGTTTCCCTAAAAAAATTACAAAACTAACTTTAATTTTTTTCCACAGTTGGATAATCATATTGTTTTAATTGATTATCGAGAGGTGTTTATTTTAAATTGGTTATTTTGAATACTGACACTGTCACATACTGACGCCGTGCCATAGGTACGGGCACAAAATCTAGTAATTGAGATAAAGATAGTGAGGTATGTAAAATTTTTGAGGTTTGTGCCACCACTGTAATAAGTTTTTTTTTATTGGGTAGTTTAGAGTAACTTAAAGATGTTTTTTTTTATTTAAGAAAAAAATTACGGGTCGGTCTACTTTTTGAAACTTTTAATCGCTAAAGCACATTTTTTTTAATTTTCAACGATAAAAAGTTACTTTTTGTGGCAAAATGACTACGATACCCTTAATGAACCGTATGCGCGCTACAGAGGTTATTATTTTTGCACTGCGATTCATCAATTTTATCGCATTATTTTTTGCATCGCGGTTCAATAGTGTAACCGCTAGTCTTTTTTTGAACCGCGATTCATCAATTTTTATTAAATTAATTTTGTACAACGGTTCAATAGTGTAATTGCTAGTCTATTTTTGTATTGCGATTCATCAATTTTATGCATTAATTTTTACACAACGGTTCAATAATGTAATTGCTAGTCTATTTTTGAACAGTGATTCATCAATTTTAGTGCATTAATTTTTGTACTGCGGTTCAATAGTGTAATTGCTAGTCTCTTTTTGAATCGCGATTCATCAATTTTAGTACATTAATTTTTGAACCGCGATACAAAATCATAAAGAACCAGACCACGTCCTCCACCTGCTTCTTTCATCTCCTCCGTCGTAAGTCTTCTTCTTCCTCTTTCTCCGCCTTCGTCCCAACTGATTTTTTTTTCAACCCATCACAGATCCATTATAGTTTCGTATTTCATGAATCAAAAAACTCGTTTACCTTTCGAGGGCGTTACCCGTTTCGTTGCGAACAATCGTGATTTTCGAATCCAAAGTGTGTTGCCAGAGCTGTTAAAGAAGATGATATTTTTGGAATAATATTTGAAATTGGTCTTTTACAATTGAAAAAAAATACGATTGAATTTTGAAGTTAAAAACTTTTTAAAAAAGACCGATCATATTTTTCTCCTTATTTTTAATGATTTGGGAAGCATGGGGAAGCAACATTTGCTCCCCATTGTACATGCTATAAGCAAGCCCGATCACAATCTATTTTTGCCGGGAGCCCACTTAAGCATGGCCTGGGAAACAGCCATGTTTTGGGACAGGCCCGATTATGTCCTTTATACATGCGTGCCTACAACACAGTTTCGTGTCAAAAAGCGTAACGGCGACGTATCATAGTCGTTCAATTTAAACCCAACCTTCTGCCTCACAAAAAGCTTGAATAACTCTACATCAATGGCGGTATTTCAATCTCCCCCTCTTCGTATTGCTGTATTCCCTACTCAATTCCACACTTTTCGGACACCAAACCTAATTATACTTCCAAAAATACCCCTTATAACCACTCGAATTTCCCTACCTGTCCTGGCTTGGTCGGCCCCGAAGCGGCCCATCCCAGTGACCGAGCAAGACATCCTCGAAGCCATCTCAGAGTCAGATGGCTCCGATGTCAACTCACTTCCTGGCGTGAGAACGTATGAGAACGACTTGGCTCGGCTTACCGTAGTCGGTCCGGTAGACTTTGAGCAGGCTCTCACTGCAGCCGCCGCCGATGGCGGTAAAGCTGCTGAGGAGCACATTACTTCCGGTATCCATGTGATGGTTGCCGAGACACTGTTTCCTGGATCTCCCGATGATCACAGTACTATCGCCACCCGATTAGTATGTTCAATTTTCGAACTTACATATATAATGTGTGTGGTGTGTGTGTGAGAACGCGTGTATGTGTACGAGGCATATGTGTATTAGGAAACATTTTCGGTTAAGCAAATTGAGTGCTGTTAGATAAGACAACTTTCTTTCTTATAGAAATTTTAGTGAATGTATGATGGACTCAATTAATAGGACTGCTATTTATTTTTGTTAAGAAAATTAGATGCAAATAGATCAGCTGTTTTGGTCTTGTTTTATTCAGATAATCTGTCGGTTGTCCCGCTAGATGGATTATTTAATTTCTGATGAATATCCACTTATATTAGATCAAAACAAAGGGAATGTAAGTATATATTAGTATAGTCAGTACTCAGTAGTGTTTTTCTGGTTTATGATGTTTGTATCTTGTAGGCTGATTTTTCTGCTAATTGTAGAGGTATAACCCCATTTGGCGTTTGAGTGATTCAGAATTTCCGACTATTAAATCAAACCGTGCATGGGTTTTCGCTTCCCCACAATTTTTTTTGTTTATAAACTTTGTTTTGAGTACTTGTACCTTATTCTCATCAATTCAACTTGGTTTTGGTGAACTATATATTGCTCTCTCTGTTTATATATCCTGCCTGTGGATTGGTAGAGTTCTTCATCTTTTGCGGGAACCAACTAACGAATTGCCCCTCCTCAATTCTTATCTTTTTCCCTCTGAACAATTGTTTTCTGTCACTTGCTGCTCGACAGTTTTTGCCTGCTGAGAAAGTTAAAGGGAAAGCCAAAAAACTCAAAAAACATCTAACTAAAGATGTTCTATCAAGCACTACATCGACAAATATACTTGCTATGACATTTAGACAAGTGGTTCTGGAACAGCTTTGGAATTTTGAACTTTTGTTGTTTAGACCGGGAACGAAGAGAAATATGGTAGATCTTGAAAATGCAAGAAAGGTTTGGCGTTGTCTTCTTTTTTGTTTCTGTTCCTTTTGACTCAACTGATTCAGTATTTATATTATCATATTTAATATCTGTTGTGCAGGTGCTACGTGATACTGATAGGTTGAGTTGTGTTATTCCTTTCCTACCAGCAGGTCCCTGTATCTTTCACCTTCAGCTCATCAGATGAACGGGCCATATCTGTACTTGCAGAAGTTGTTACTCTTTCTGCTCTAAGAAGTGCTGAACGGAATTTTTTCGCTAACTCTATAGGCAGATCGTCAGATAATCTGTTCCATTTGTTTCACAAGCCTGAAAGGATCACATCAAAAGATTCTTCTGTTATCTTGTACAAATTTCTTGAAGATGATCTTGTCGGAAATACTAAAAGTCTACTGGAAGAGTATAATTCAATGAAGGCTCATTATAAGCCTGTAGCTAAAAAATCAAAGCTTGATTGGTGGACATCATCAGTTTACACCAAGTTGGAAAAGATTGGTGGTTCAGAATTTAGTACTTGGGTGGGTGAATATGTCCCTGCCTACAGGCTGCAAATCGACAGTGATAAACTTGACAAATTAGAGTTCAAGGGGTGGAAGAAATCTGCAGAAAATAGGTGGGAAGTTCTTATGACCCACTCTCAAATGGTAAGTCACATCCTTCCTCTTGTCTGGCTCGTTTTGACAAAATGTTTCCTTTAAGAGCAAGAACCAACTACAACACTCACTTTTATTTAAAAGACCAGGGATTCTTGCTTGGTCAGTAACTACAAGTCCAAACTAATGAGTAGTTGGTGAGGATCGTGATTAAGTTTGGATTAAATTTCCATTACTGGATAATATAATATAGAATTTTTTGTATCTAAGAATTTCCTAATAGTTTTAGTGGTAAACCTTCAATTGTACAATGTTCTCCTGTCATCTGATGGCACTTGATAATGGCAAGGCGTTCTTCTAAAACATTGAATACGTCTCTTTCCTTCATTTGCTGCAATCGATGGAATTCATGAGGTTTACTATGTCATAGGTGGACTTTTATGCTGTTGGCATGCTATTCAAATGATCCAATCAAATAGTCCCAAGGCAAATTAGTTGCAAAATGCACCTTTGACTTGATAATTTTGAGCTCTGCAATCCCTTGCCTCGGTTTGATTTGTTAGGCTATCTTGCTAGCATGAAAAACTAAAGCCTATGTTATCGTGATCTGGCAAGATGCCATTTTTTCAACAAAAACTTTTTCAACTCTTCTTCGAACTCTACAGTAAAATTGACGAGCTATATGTGTAAGTTGTCTCTATTGGTGTATAGTTTGTTGCCATGATGGTAAATATTTGGTGGAAAATCAGGAAATGCCATTTGGGATGTTGATGTAGGTTTTAGGTAACTTGACATACTGCTGTATACATACATGTTCATATTGGCTTTGTTTTATTTTACCAAAAATCATAGTCAAGGCTTTCAAGTGTAGAAAAAGTTTTTGGGTTTGTTGACGGCAAAACACTGCACTCTCCTATTAGTAGATTGATGTTGTAGGAGGTCCCTGAGAATTGTGATGGAATTGTGTTTCCACCTAGTATTTAACATCAGAGCATCATTATGATGCAAACGTTGGTTTCAGTGCAATTCAGATCCTCAAGTTGATTTCCATGAGGTCATATCATAGTGCACCAAAAGTAAATTGGATGAGACTCTGTCTTCCCCCTTTTGGATGGTAAGTATTTCCAAAACATGGATTGTGTATCAAACTCATGTTTAAATCCATGTTTGAACTTAAATTGAGATACCGATGCAAGTTCTTCCCTTCTGAATTGATAGATTCCGACTTGGATGATTTCACTTCTTGAAGGAAGATGCCTTGAGTAACCAGATTAAGATTGCAATCAAGATTGGTTATGGACAATTGCGATCATTAGACTTTTAGGAATTATGAAGAGCAAGAGAATATGTATTATTGTTTGGCGGAAATATTTTTTAATTTGATGGTATACCTAAGCCTCTCATTCCATTTATTTGCAGGTCTGTTTGGCTAATGTTTTAGATATGTACTATGAGGATTTGTTCACACTACCTAATAAACACCTGCCATGTGGAGGAGTTGTTAAATCTACTAGCATGTCCACCAACAAGGTACTTTCAATGCATACTAGTTTTCCTTATTTTGCTTGTAGCCGACAGTCAAAGCCTTGGTGTGAAGTTTTAATGTTTTACTACTGATTGCTGGAAAATAACTATGTGGATTTGGAGATTGAATGGCTTATTTTCACAAAACTTGGAATCACTTGATACTTGATGCTGCCTCGGTGTTTAATTTGTGTTTTATGCCAGCATGATTTAATAAGCTCAGGAAGAAGCAAAAATGTAACTAAATTTTTGGACAGCAGGTGTGAGTGGGAGAAAAGTAATGAGATCGGTTGCATTCCTCTGTTTTTTCATTATTTCCTTTTTTCATTCTTTCGTTTTATTCTTTTGATTGTATAAGGGTTGATATTCTTGAAAGATTTCATTTTTTCTCTATTTATCACTTCCTTGAGAAGCTTCTTATTTTTTCATTACATGAAAGTTATTTGAATTATTTGCATATTTGATAGTGTGAAATAATTTTGCATGCCTTTTCTTTTCTTTTTTTCCAGCTTTCTTTTAATTTTTTTCTGCTTTCATTCTGCATATGAAGTGGGATTGCATTAAAATGTTGTGTATGTGTGTGTGGATAGAATCATCAAATAGTTCCTAATGTCCATCTTGTTTTGTTTCATACTTTTGGCTTTTGACATAGGGATCAATTTATTTTATTGGGTCAACTATTAGTCAAAATAAGTGAGAGGTGGGAAATGACGAAGTCATTGAATAAATATAGAGTAGCTGAATTAAGGTTACTTAGGTGGATTTTGGTAAATCTAGGAAGGGTAAAATATAGAATGAACCTATTGTTGCAAAAACACACTTGGCCTCAATAAGAGATAAAATGAGGAATGCCACTTCAGACCGTTTGGGATCTTTGGTCGGAGGAATGCTGGCTGTTTTTGAGATAAGGCTCTTTCATTTACTTTCTTGAAGGAAAAGATCCAGTGTAAGGGCTTCATTATGATGTTCTGCAATTGGGGGCTTTCAGGAGTGCCAGTTTTGGATGGGATTGGAGAGCTGTGCTTCACTAATCTCCTTCCATTTTTCCCTTTCTTTCTCTTTTTCATGTACTTCTCAGTGTGCTAGTTGTTTCCACTTTTTCTGTCAATCTCTCATACACCTCATGTGTATGTTCTTTCTCCTGTCTTAATTTTTTTTCTTCTGTCGAGAAAAGAAAAGGAAAAATAACAACAAAGCTAGTGATAAGGATCTTATCCCTCAAAGAGTTAAAACATTCCTTGATAAGGAAAGCCAAAAATAGAATGGACTATATGGAATGACAAAGCACAATCATGTAGCTGACCCCAAGTAATTGGGACAAAGAAAGTTGACATGCTTATCTTCCTGTAATAGATTATTACTTATTTTACTGTTTGAGAAGGAGGGGTCTTTTCTTAATTCACTTCTAGTTACTTGGGCTGTTAGTAGATGGGGTAGTGAGCTGATGGTGTTGACTTCATTCTGTTTCTTCTTTTGTTACAGGGAAGCACTTCTTTTCTGAAATTGCTGTCTGTCATCCTTATGAGTGGAATTTTTGTTGTTACCATCACCGTTCTTCGTCAACTTTATTTGCCTGGTTTGTACAACGGACAGAAATGTCCAAGAGGAGATCTTTCACTTCAGTCTTCTCATATTGATTCTATCCAGCATCAGCCTATGGAGTCTACTAAGGTTCGCATGCTTGTGAACACTTTTGGTGTTTAGAATTGCATTCTTTTGGGATGTATTTTGATTTGACCCAATCATGTGGTTATAATTATCGACTTTGATGCAATCTAACCAACTATTGGTGTTGAGTGTAGGCTATGATATGAATTGTTTGATTATATTTCTGTGAAACGGGGTATCTGGTAATTTAGGTCTGGGCTGAGAGCTGGCTTGTGCGGTAAGCTTTTGTTTGTCAACCTACCTGCTTTTTATTGGAATAGGTTTTGATGAGTTTGGTGAGTTTGTTAATGGTCCAAGTCTTAGTTTAGTCTTGGCTTCTTAGTTGAATGCTCCATGACATGGACTCTCCATTTCACCAGAAATAGCTGTGTCAACATAACACGGTTCACAGTGGCGGATCTAGGAGTAATTTTCAGTGCGGGCACAATGCATTTGGATAGAGATAGGGATTTTTAAAAATTATTATTGATGTCAAAATAAGGTCATTTAGGTTAAATAAAACATCAACAAAGAAAACACTAGGACATGATAGCTAATAAAGGTAAAATTTTCAAAACTAACGATCATTTACATAGAAGAATTTTTTTCAAATAGTGCGAGAATATTGGCTTAGGCTAAACTTATATAGTTTAACCAAAATATTGGCTAAACTTATATAGGTCCCCTATGTGTTGGCATTTAGTTCCAAAAAATTATATTTAGTTTAACCAAAATATTGGCTATGATAATGCTGGCGCAAAGTATTGATCCATGGACCCTGCCATGCAACATGAGAACTTAACCATCAAGCTACAATCTTTGAATATTGCTATTTAGATCCAGAATACTTATATACTAAAATTTATGTTCTTTTTTGAGCGGGGTCCAGGGACCCCGTATTGATACACATGGGGTTCACCCCTACACATTCATGGGTGTGCCAGCTGACACCTATGTATGTTGTAAATTCCTACTTCTTTTGCTAGTACGAACCATGGAGCCTAGTAGACTAAGACTTGGACCATTAACCAACCTCAAAACCTGTTCCATAAGATAGCAAGTGCACTGACAATCAAATGCTTACTGCAACTTATGTAGGATCTTACACTATATTTAAAATCCTACATATAGTGTAACTAGGTGGATAATTTAGATGCAATGAAACATGATCCAAATTTGGCTCAATGGATCTCACCATTCACTACCATGTGTGAGGAATGCTGAAATTTTTTACATCTGTTTCTTTTTACTACGTATACAAATGTTTATATCTTCATCCTGCAACTTTCTGTTTTACCTTTGGTGGTATGTGGATATGGTAGTTGGAGGATTTCTGTGTTCTGATCGTCAGAAAAGTTAAAGACACTTTTGATTGGCCTGGCGAGATAAGAAAAGAAAGTGGTGGTGGTGCATGGACAGGTGAACTCCCAGAATACCTGAGGACAGTGGTTCATGCTGATTTAAGTAATGTTGATATTTCATCTGCTCCCTCTCCTTCATCTAAAAATGATGAAGATATGAGAGCATCTGCCCAAGATATTGCAAGTTATCAGGTATCTTTGTTACACTGCACTCTTCTACCTTAAGTTGGCACTCCCTTCTCCATGAACAGTGATGAATAGAAAAAAAAAAAAACACATATTTTTTTTTAGTTTTCTTACAAGTAAAATCTATATTAGAACTAGCAGCGCGACTGGGAGCAACCCATCTTGCAATATGCTACTTTTCTGTCCTTGTAACATAGATACTGTTAAGAGTATTTTTTACTGGAATTTATACAAGAAACACCATTCTACTTGCCATTTGCGTTAATAATCACACCTGAAGTCATCTGCCGAGCAAACTGCACAGCCAATAGCCATCTGGCACCCTCAGTAGACTTTGCTGCTTCTGCATTTCGCCTCCAGCACTTTTGTTCTTTCTAATAACTTTAGACCACCAAACTTATAAGAGTAGGATTGCCCAAAAGCTGCAAAATGCACCGGTGAAAAACATAATGAGGTGAAATTGATGATGTTGTCAGCTGCGTCTTGGTGTTCAAGATGGGTTACACGAGGCTTGAAAAACCTAGGCCTGCCAGTGTTAGATTTCTCATGGCACCTGTTATGGAAAGACTGGCCATGTCATTCTACGAAATTGGTTATCAACAACCCAGAAACCAAGTCCTCGTCAGCTCTATGACAAGTCTACTTGACCAAGAATGCTACTTATGGAACCTGGTGGTTATTAGAAGATTTGAATTTCAAATTATTAATATTCCCACGAAACATGCCATCTATGCACGCTATTCACACCTGTCACCATGCTCCAACGACTTGGACGACCCTTTTACCAACTTCACAGCATGGAGACCATTTAATAGAGCTATCTCCTTCTGTAAGAACACGCGGAAATACCGGAACTGTCTGAATGAAACCAATATTGCATTCTGAATCTCAGCTTCACTTAGGACCGGAAACATGATCCAGTCCCTTCTCCACCTCTAAAAAGCCACCATATATGTTCTCATCGGATTCAATCACCAATGTCTAACATTGATGTTAGGCAAGCCAAAATACTAAATGGTTTTTCATACAGTAAATGAAATTATAAGAACTGCAGCACATAGCAGGAGGAAGAAGGGACGCTGTTCTGCTAAGCTGAAGTTTGAGGGCAAGTTGATCCTTTAAATAACTAAAAGAAGTGATTGTTGCATGATAAATCTTTATGTGTGTCTAATTAGTGTAACCTCTGTTTTTCTCCATCCAGAACAAAATTGAAAAATTAATAATTCCACCCCATTGTATTAGCAGCCTCGCCTGTCTTATTGCACAAGTGAAAATTTAATTACTGCCTTCCATTCAGAACCCTCTAATTTCTGAAATCTCTGCAGCATCTATTAACGAGGATCAGCTTTGTTTTGTACTCCCTTTGTGCCACTCAAAGAGTCCACGTTTGAATAGTTTAATAATTAAGGGATACATGAGTATCATTGGAGTTGATCATGTTACAAAAATGCTTAAACATAATCAACATGTTTACATCACATGTGGAGGGTAAAGTTAATTTTTTTTTTTGTATATATGGAAATTGTAAACATAACTTTTGAAAGTAGAATTTTTTGAAAGGAATAAAAGAGTATTTTGAGAATGAGGAAAGGACGGTGGTTCAGATGAAGGATAGTTTGCCTCCTTACACTCATTTGGTGTTCAGAGGATACTAATACTTCCCATAGTCATAATTACTCTTTTGTAGATTTTGTCAATAGTTTCTCTATAGATTAGTCCTTTTGTGTATATTCCTAGTGTACAAGAATGTGTCACCTATTTTGACGCCTTTTGATATATAATATTGTACCTAAAAAAAAAGATTGTTTAAGTGAAACAACCTAAAATAAAATGATTGACTTTTTACCCGGAATGATGGGAGTATTTCATTGGAAATTACTTGCAACTTTTCCCCTGCTGAGAACTTTGTAAAGAAGATAATGGCGAATACTTAAATTTGGTTAATCGACCTTCGTAGTCAATCTCACACTGAAAGTGCTCAGCATTTGGAACAAAGGGGTGGGAGTAAATTCTAAAATACCTTCACCTTTTTTTTCTTTCATTTCACTTGCAATAAAAGGTGTGTGTGTGTCTGTAAAATTTACTTGTTGCTAAAAATGTGGAAAACATGGGGAGTTCTATTTGATATATCTCGGCTGTGCTTGGAAGACCGATATGACATTTTTATTTTCGGCTCATCTGGTGTCAAAATTCAGGTGGTTTTATCCGGAGATGGGAAGATTGTTGGTTTCCAACCCACAAGTCGTGTGGCTGTTAATCGTTGGGCAACCAACCCTCTTGCAAAAGAGATGTATGGGGGGCGAAAACTTTCTCCTGGTAAGATCCTATTTTAATCTGTTACTTATTCAGGTTACTTTAGTGACTGGGATCATGATTTTACCTTATGGAATATCTGGAGCAGGATTTTTAGAGCCTGGCCTCAAGATCAAGCGTCCACCAAGTGAGGTGGTTGTATTAGAGTTACTGATGTCAGAGAATCGGGAGTCCTCTTTTGCATTGGCCAGGCCAGTTAAGTTGTAATAGCTGGAGATAGTTAGAAGATATTAGTGCTTACAGCTTCTGGAGATGATGTTGTATAAAGTTGTTGAAGAGATTTTCATCTAGCATTGATGATATGTGCTTGAAAAATGTAGTCGTGTTGGCGTCCATATTGAAGGATTCCTTTTCGTTTTTTTTCTCGCTACAAATTTAACGAAGTAGCAACTTGGTCGACTATCAAGTAACAACCTGGTCAATATTGATAACTGGAGACCGCTTATGAGGAGGGTGAACTGATTCGTAGCATATACTTTAGCTTGTTGATGAAGTAACTTCTCAAAGAAGGGCAATCGTGAGGTCAATGATTGTTCCGATTCACACCTCCAGCATGAGAGTAAGTCTATGTAACGATCCGGGCCTGAGAGCTCGGTTCGCTACGTGTAGTCCATACATTGGCCCATTGAGCACTCATCACCTTGGGTCATCAGGCTCACCATAAGCCGACCCAAAAATCCATGGATGATGTTGGTGTCCAGGGATAGTGTGTGACCACATTATAAATCGAACACAATTTTCACACCTACCCGATGTGGGATGGGGTATTTCAATCTCCTCAACTTAAATCCTTGGCGTCCTCGTCAAATTCGAATCATACCCCGAGCGATGCAGGATCAAGAAGTGGTTCGCATGGGGATCAAGAGGTGGCTCCCACCTTCTGGGGTGTAGCAGTTCACTTTGTTCCCACATTTTTTATCATTTGTAACGCCCAAATTTTGGTCCCACTACATGGGCCCACATCTGGTCACGTCACTACAAAATCAAACTTAAATAAATACTAAATTTAAACGATATCCAACTAAAATTACAAAAATCTCAATTTAAAATACAGTCATCCAAAATAAATTACGAAACAAAGTCTATCAAATTAACTATGTCTCCAATAAATTTCAAAACTTATAAATATATCCTAAAAACCTTGATTCCTTCACGGTTATCCTCTACCCCAAGCTTAGTCCTTTAATTCCAACCTGGAAGAAGAGTGATGTGAAGGGTGAGCGAACAAAGCTCAGTAAGATCATACGTCGCCCCTCCGATTTCTAAGGAGGGGTGACTCAAGAAAAATCATGTTGTATGTAGAACAAAGTTTAGACATTTGATAACTTGCAAAATCAAGAGATAGTTAACGAAAGACTTAAAAATCTCTTTTTAAATGGAGAGTTCAAACATAACAAATATGAATCAAATAAGTTTGCCATTACCGATTGTCTCATACCAGCCAGTAATAACCGAATATCAAAATATTTATTTAGATCACGTAAGGGTCTATTGACCAAGAATCAAATCCCCCGAAGGATACGCAAATCCCCCGTAGGGTACGCAAATCCCCCGTAGGGTACACAAATCCCCCGAAGGGTACAATATTAAGGTATATCCGGAAAACCACACTCACAGGCCAAGTGGTGCAACTTCAATTATTTCAAATGTTGTCACGAAAATCCCCGTGACGGGTTGTTCATACTTAGGGATCATAAATAGTTTCAAAACATGAATAGTACAGTTAATGTACTATTATCAAAATGTAAATCATATCAAAATTCGTCATTTTCAATATCAAATAGTATACCGATAAGGTTTACGAATACAGAGCAATTTCTCAACAATAAATGTATTTCATGAAAATCAAAGTAGACACGAAAATATGCAAGAATGAAGATATAATGGAGATATCCAACAAAGCTAACGAAGGAGTCAAAGCAACTACCGACATGAGGTCGGACATGGCAAATGAAAGAACGAAATTCAAAAATAGTGGAAGCCTAACATAAAAAAAAGTATTTTTTTTCTTTTTATATTTTTGCAAGAATCTAAAAGAAACGTAATCTCTTACCTTAATATGCTTATCAAAGGTATTCATGCAACCCGTACGATCGTCCTAAGCTCGCTTGTCCAAATCTAAATTTAAACATATCACTAAATTAAAATGTTGAATTTTGGGATCTTATTATTTGAAACTTGAATAAATGATCAAAAGAAAACTCCAATAATTTGTTGATTAACCAATTAATTATATAGGAATATAGGGACCATTCTGTAACACTAGAAAACAACCAAACCAAGTTTATGGTGTAAAGGTTATAAATGTAACTTAAATTATTTCTCACTCCCCAAAACAACATCTTCTTTGCTTACTTTTTCCCATTATTCTAACCCTTTTTTTTAAACCTTTGGTTTGACTTTTTGCCCCAAACACTGTCACACCTTCCAACACACAAACAGTTAATGAATACCCCCTCACGCCTACTCCTCTCTCTCTCCCCCTACTTCGTCTCCTCCTACTCTTCTTCTTTTCTCTCCCTTTTTTTTATAAAACCCACCTTCAATTCACAGCCAGCCTTCATCTTCGTTCTGTTTTTGCTGCTTTCTTTACCCACGCCGTTGAGCAATCATACTACTACTCTCCTCTTCGATTCTTTATCTAACTATTCTCTTCTTCTCTATTAATCTTTTAAATCCAACCCAATATCAAACCAACCGATATACACACCATTGTACTCATTGTGTTTACAACAAAATATACTAAAACGAAATACTCAGTTCGGAAGGAGCTACGATGCTTACCTTGGTTTTCTTCGACGGAGTGCAATCAAAATTGTAGCAGCTGTCCTCTTCGATCTGCCGCTATGTTGTTGCCTTCCCCCCTTTTTTGTTTCTCTTTGTTTCTCAACTGGGTTGTATTTTGATAACCTACATCCTCAACCTCTCCCTACTTATCTCCCAAAAACTTCTTCCGTAACCAGTTTTTGTTTTCCAATCCAACACCCAAACAATCAAACAAGCAGAGCCATGTCACGGTAGGAGTATACGGGTGTAACTGACTTGGTTACGGAAGAAGTTTTTGGGAGATAAGTAAGGAGAGGTTGAGGATGTGGGTTATCAAAATACAACCCAGTTGAGAAACAGAGAAAAACAAAAAAAGGGGGGGGGAAGGCAACAACATAGCGGTAGATCGAAGAGGGCGGCTGCTACAATTTTGATTGCACTCCGTCGAAGAAAACCAAGGTAAGCATTGTAGCTCCTTCCGAACCGAGTATTTCGTTTTGGTATCTTTCGTTGTAAACACAATGAGTACAATGGTGTGTATACCGGTTGGTTTGATATTGGGTTGATTTAAAAGATTAATAGAGAAGAAGAGAATAGTTAGATAAAGAATCAAAGAGTAGAGGAGTAGTATGATTGCTTAATGAAAGCGACAAAAAGATGAAGATGAAGGTGGAATTGAAGGTGGGTTTATAAAAAAAGAGAGAAAAGAAGGAGGAGTAGGAGTAGGGTATTCATTAACTATGTGTGTGTGCTGGAAGGTGTGACAGTGTGTGGGGCAGAAAGTCAAACCAAAGGTTAAAAAAAAGGTTAGAATAATGGGAAAAATGTAAGCAAAGAAGATGTTATGTTTCGGGGAGTGAAAAATAATTTAAGTTACATTTACAACCTTTACACCATAAACTTGGTTTGGTTGTTTTCTAATGTTACAGAATGGTCCCTATAATCCTATATAATTAATAGGTTAAGCAACAATTGTTGGAGTTTTCTTTTGATCATTTATTCAAGTTTCAAATAATAAGATCCCTAAATTCAACATTTTAATTTAGTGATGTGTTTAAATTTAGATTTGGACAAGCGAGCTTAGGACAATCGTACAGGTCGCAGGAATACCTTTGATAAGCATATTAAAGTAAGGGATTGCGTTTCTTTTAGGTTCTTGCAAAAATATAAAAAGAAAAAAAATATTTTTTTATGTTAGGCTTCCGCTATTTTTGAATTTCTTTCTTTCATTTGCCTATGTTCGGTAGACTTTGACTCGGTAGTCTTTGACTCCGTCGTTAGCTTTGTTGGATATCTCCATTATGTCTTCGTTCTCGCAGATTTTCGTGTCTACTTTGATTTTCATGAAATACCGTTGTTGTTGAGAAATTACTCTGTATTCGTAAACCTTGTCGTGTACTCTTTGGTATTGAAAATGACGAATTTTGATATGATTTACGTTTTGATAATAGTACATTAACTGTACTATTCATGTTTTGAAAACTATGATCACTTATGATTTTCGTGACAACTGAAAGTGTGAAGTTGCAACCCGTCACGGGATTTTCGTGACAACATTTGAAATAATTGAAGGGATATACCTTAATATTGTAACCTTCGGGGGATTTGTGTACCCTACGGGAGATTTGTGTACCCTTCGGGGGATTTGGTTCTTGATCAATAGACCCTTACGTGATCTAAATAAATATTTTGATATTCGGTTATTACTGGATGGTATGAGACAGTCGATAATGACAAACTTATTTGATTCATATTTGTTCTGTTTGAACTCTCAATTTAAAAAAGGGATTTTTAAGTCTTTTGTTAACTATCTCTTGATTTTGTAAGTTATCAAATGCCTAAACTTTGTTCTACATACAACATGATTTTTCTTGAGTCACCCCTCCTTAGAAATCGGAGGGGCGACGTATGATCTTACTGAGCTTTGTTCGCTCACCCTTCACATCACTCTTCTTCTAGGTTGGAATTAAGGACTAAGCTTGGGGTAGGATACCCGTGAAGGAATCAAGGTTTTAGGGTGTATTTATAAGTTTTGAAATTTATTGGAGACATAGTTAATTTGGTAGACTTTGTTTCGTAATTTATTTTGGATGACTGTATTTTAAATTGGAGACTTTTGTAATTTTAGTTGGATATCGTTTTAATTTAGTATTTATTTAAGTTTGAATTTGTAGTGACGTGGCCAGATGTGGGCCCATGTAGTGGGACCCAAATTTGAGGCGTTACAGTCTCGGTTCAAAAGTCTCCGAGAGTCTTGGACAAGACTCGGGGAATGTGTATGTGAGGGAGAGAGAGAGAGCTAAGATTGAGAGCAAAATAGCTTATGTGGAAAGTGTATCAAATATTGTCGGATTCTATTTGGGTGAGGCCTTTCGTAGGTGGTAGAGAACGTGGATTGGTAATGAAACAAAAATTACCTTAATCATTTGTACTGCTAACTTACGTTGTTGATAATAGTTGTGTTCTTATTTAAGGATATAGTTTTTATCTTTTTTTCTTATTGAATCCATCTCGTAATGAGACAACAAATTTAGGCTCTTTGTGTTCGCTTTGGCGAAGAGAAGCGTTCATGCCACAAAGATGGGGTGACTAAGACGGGATATACCAGAGCAGATGTGTCAATGATAATAGTCCACGTGGTGAACTAGAACATGAGATGTAACTAAGAAATAAGATATCTGAGCTTTGTTATATCTGATGTGATCTTTGATAACCTGAAAGAGAAAATACCGTTAGGGAGTTGGGGGTTGTCTCAGTTAAAATCCTCTAGTGTGAGAGTCAGTAACATGGTATATATGTGTGTCGAGCTAGGTGTTCCCTTAAGCTTCTGATGACTTATGCTTAATAAGTTTTGTGTGCTTGAATGCTTTAAATAGAATGTACCTTTACATAATCACCTTATGTTTCTTTTATAGCCTTTGCCTTGAGTCTCATGATTAGAATTTGGATCCCAGGACATAGGGGCCTTTACTGGTCGGCTTGCTGTCAACTCCTTATTGGTTGGTAGGCTGGATGTAGCTCTACATAAGTAGGTGGTTGAGTATTCTTCAAGTTATATCTGTTCCTCAGATACATGGGTTTGTCGCTTAGTCGGCCTGTTGGCAGCCCCTTACTGGTTGACGTTTGCTTGTATGGAAGGCACGTGTCTTCGAATCAGGAACCGACACCTGGCCAATGGATGGTGTTTGTTGCTGTTTGGAACGTTAAAGTCAGTCGGAAGGCTTGTATGCCAAACATGGCAGTTCTTCGACCTAGTGGTCGGTCGTGCTCGGCTCTTGCAGTGATCGTTGGTCATTCCAAGGATTCTTGATCGGTGAGTAGGTAGTGGCCAACCTTGGTCGGCTCTTTCGTTAGATGACCTATCGGGTGGTGGGTCCCTTCTAGGTCGAGCTGGAAGCCAGGTGTTCGCTCCACGTATGAGAGCCCAGATTGGGTCCCTTCAAGAAGACTACATCATATTCTAAAAATAGAAGACTATCATTTATAATAGTATCATTTTTATGTTTCACTTAAAGAGTTTATTTTTAAAAATTAAAGCATAAAAATATCTTTATCATTTACCCCTCGTTTCGCCACAAATAGTCCACACTTCAGCTTTTTGGATGTTTAACAACAACTTAAAGAGTTTATTTTTAAAAATTAAAGCATAAAAATATCATTTTATTATTTATAGGCTACTAAAAGTGTCATTTTCTTTTTGAAAAATTGACTTTCAAATAGAGACTCTTTGTCCGGAACTGAGAGAATATTTTTATAAGTGCTAAACGTTGCGCTTAAACAAGCAAACTACTATTGTGTACAAACCGTACAAACTTAATTCATCCATTTTTTATATAATGGGAAATGTACATCATCTCTCTCTTTCTTTCTCAACCTATAAATTTGATAGTTGTAAACAATGAAATTTAGATGATTACGTGTATGACAATACATATTTTAATGTAATTTTATTTAATTTACTTGTATTTATTTTCTTTTATTTAAACAAACAGAAAATGGGAGGGTCGGACACATGGAGCGGCTTCATTGGCTAGGCTAAAAAAATTTGATTTAAGTTTTTGGGTGATAATCGGCTGGTCCCCTACAACAATTTTTTAACCTCTAAAGGCCATGACATTTTTTGTTAATCGTACACTTTGTAGGGCGATATGATGAGTATACTCTTGGTGAAATTAGATAAGATACGTGTTGCATCGCAAAACAAAATTGTGCGTTGGAATTTTCTATATAGGGGTTCAGTTGGTACATCGCAAATCCAAAAATTACATCGTGATTCCTTTTGTATTCTAATTCCAAATTGTGCATCACAATTTTCTTCATAGGCGGTCCAGTTGGTACATCGCAAATCCAAAATTTTGCATTGGGATTTCCTTTTATATTCTAATTCAAAATTGTGCATTAGGATTTTTTTTCATGGGTAAATCCAGTTTGTGCATCGAAAAATAAAAATTGTGCATCGGGATTTACTATTGTATTCTACTTCCAAATTGATGCATCGCAAATCCTAAAATTTTGCATCGAGATTTTATTCATGGGTAATCCAGTTGTGTATCGGAAAATAAAAAAAAATTGCATCAGGATTTACTTTTGTTTTATAATTTCAAATTATGCATCGCAAATCCAAAATGATGCATCGTGATTCAAAATTAATGCATTATAATTTAAAAATGTGTCCAACAACGAACAAGTTCCTATTTGAGCATTTCATCAAATAGTTTGCATACATTGCAACATACCCAACATTACACATTCAAAAATAAAAATGAAATTCCCGCCCTGTTAAATGAAATTCGAACGTTTTCACCATTTTACAATCTCAATTGGGATAGGAAATAAAGATCATCAATTATTTTATTAGTAAACAATATTCTTTAGGGGACCAGCTTCCTACACTTTTGGCATTCGAGTAATGCAGCAAGTTAATTTGAGTGGATATTGAGGAAACTAACTACAATTTTTAGGTGAAAGAAATTTCATATCAGAACAACGGAAGACGTCCATTGTTGAACTTTTTTTGTTTACTTTAACCCTACTCCATGAAAGTTCTTTCTTGGGTGATAACCGGGACTCCTTGTTTATAGGTAATCTCTATTTATACATCTTCGTACCTTGTGCAATGAAGGTGATAGAAAGGTTAGGCACAAAAAACATGTTACGAACAATTTCATATGAAAGTGGATTTTAGCTGTTAAAAAAAAAGGAGGAAACTTGCAAGGTGACCGACCTACAATTTATCTTAAGTTTTTTCAGAAAACAAAGCCTCTGACCACCTAAGTAGGCCGACCTTGATTGGGTGTGGCCGCCTAGGTTGTTCGGCCATTATAGTGGAGAGCAGTCTAGGCATTCGACCCTTTTATGATTTGTGTAAATGTATTAATTTCATTTAAATTAGAAAGAATGACAATATAGTAATTTGTCTTTTAAAGTGGCACGACGTTTAACACCTAGGGGTATTTCAATATTTAGCATCACTCTTTTTTTTATTGGACAATCCAATTAGGTTTACTTTAAAGTCATTAAGAAAAAGATGAAAGTGGATCTTCCTTTTTATTAAAACGATATTGGAAATAAAATTGTACGACAGAATTCTTAATGATCACATAATAAGAAATAAAAGAGATAATTCTCATAATAAACCATAAGCATTTACAAGTAAATTAGAGCTTTCGATTATCGACATTCGTTTAGTCTAATCATACACATCATCAAAATTCAACACATTAAATTCTCTCCCATTTTGCATGCTTAATTTATTTTGACAATAACTAAACTATTACAAAAACTTATAGTGCCCTTCATTTTTAGAAACAGTGTTGGAAAATACTTCCCCCATTTCTAAATAATTTTCATTCTTTCCTTTTATACATATTCCAAAATAATTCTCTTTTTCAAAACTTTCGTTTAAAAAAAACTTTTTTATCATTTTATCCTTACTTTTGATGCATATTTTAATTATGGTCATATGTTAAAAGCCATTAAAGAAAACTACACATTACACCAATATTTATAATACAACAATTACTTTTTTTAAACGATGTGCTGGGTTAAAATGATAACTATTTAAAAAACAAAGGGAATACAATTTATTGTAAGTAACTTCACATATCAATGAAATACCAATTCAAATAGGAGAGATGAGTTGTCAAGAACAAGAAGACTGCCCTCTATGAAACCACTACTTAAAGATTTGACAGCTTTATTTTAAGAACATGAACAGACACTGCAGGTCCTTTTAATACAAGAGCTACGATCGTTGCCTGTAAGAAGAAAAAGACACTAAAAAATAGTCTTACAGTATTGCAAAACTATAAAAATACTTGCATGTATCTACCGAGATATGAAATTATAATCGCGTACATATGTTCTGAAGCAAACAAAAGTTTACGGAACAAAGTTGACTTTTTGAGCGAAACAAAAGAAATATGAAAACAAAGCATCCACAACAAACTCATTTATTTATCCCATGAATACGTCTTTCAAAAAGGAAAAAAAACAATGATATTATTGTAGGCTAATATATATGAGCCTCGCTGGTCCAATTAGTGTTGGCTAATCATTGCCGTATAGAGGTACAATTATAAACCTTCCTCATAAATGGAAAAAAAAAAAAGTATCGTGAAAGTGAATCTTCTTTTATCAAATCTTTAGTAAAAATCAAAGCCTTTTGGCAGAGTTTAATGAATGAGCACATCACAAGAAAGAGTGCTATAAACCATCTAAACAATTTTTGGTAGAAGAAAGAGTTGACTTTTTGAGCAAAACAAAGGAAAGAATGAAAAACAAAGCATGCTATTTATCACACAAATAAAATTTTCAGAATGAGAAAAAACAACGATAGTTATATTTTAGGCTACTGCTATTACTATGGGGCCTGCTGGGTTCAATTGGTGTTGGTTTGGGTGACCCCTTCAGCTCCAGATGCCGGTAACTTTTTTCTAAATTTATAACCCCTCTAGGTTTTTTTTTTTTTTTTTTAAAAGTTAAAGTCAATTTTTGAAATATTGTTCCTAAAAATATACAGATCGTCTCCTTCCTAAAAACCACAATTGTTGCAACAACGAAACGATAATCAACCTACCTGATCAGGCCGCAGGGGTCGAGGAGGTAGCGCCCCCCGAAAGGTAATGATTTCGATTCATTAAGTACGATACTGGAATGAACCTGTAGTAGGTTGAAGAATTTTTCAGAAAAGACGAAGGCGGAAGAGAAAAAAGAAGGCTTCCGACGGAGGTGGAGGAAGAAGAAAAGACGGAAGGCACATGAAGGTATGATTCATTATAATTTGCATCGCGATGCATCAATTGGTTGCTTGACTTTGTGTATCGTGATGCATAAATTAGATTATGTAATTTAAATTGATGCTTCGTGATACATAAATTGATGGAACGCGATGCATAAATTGAAATCGATAATTTAAATCGATACATTAGGGTACACAAATTGATGCAATACGATACACTGAGTAAATAATTTATATCACATTTTCGATTCATTAAGTGTTTCGTTTTTCAAAAATACATTTTTCCGATTAAAAGAAAATATAGTATAGTAGGAGTTAAAAACTTCAAAATATGGACCGGTCCGCTTTTTAAAAAGATGGTACGGTATATATATAAGCCATGGGCTTTTTTAAGAGCAACTGGATAATTTAGAAGGCTTTTCGGGACCCGTTCATAATTTTCCAGGAAAAATTGATTGAAAAAAATGAACTGAAAATTGGGGAGGAAAGAAACGAACGAAAGGATGGGTTGTAAGCGCACACGCGTGTAGCTGTCGAACAAAGCCACACAGTGCAGCGAGAATCAGCCAGCAAGCAGAAACAGAAATAAATACTTACAAAAGACAGAGTTTACAATTCAGCGGTGAAATCCGCCGCCATTCCCAATTCCATTCCCCTATCTCTCTCTCTCACACTAGGGTTTACTAACCTGCTCTTGTAAACACCGCTTAATTGCCTTGAATTCCTCGATGGAGGAAGGCGGTAGTGGTGGTGAATCAGCCGCGGCGAAAGTATCGATGGCATTTGGGGGACAAAGGCAGAGGTTTCAGATGGAGTTGAGACCCGGGGAGACCACAATTGTGTCGTGGAAGAAGCTTGTTAAGGACTCCAATAACAAGGTGAACAAGCCGCCGACGCCTCCTGTACCCGTTGCGGTTCCCGTTCCAGTTCCGGTTACCGATGCCCCTCCTCCTGTTCCTCCGCTTCCTCATCCTATCCTCGATCCTCGCATTGCTCCGGTACTTCGAAAAACCTGCTCTTTTCTCTCCATTTATTACCGATCAGTTTTTGCATGCTGATTTTCATTTCACAATCCAGTGATCAATGATGCCTTCCTCCTCCCCCACTTTTTTTTTTTTTTAAAGAATTTAGAATAGAAAGTTCGGAAAACCTGCTATTCTTTTTCCATTTCTACCGATCAGTTTTGCATGCTGATTTTCATTTTACAGTCCAGTGGTCATTGATGCATGCCTTAGTTTTAGCCCTTATTTTTTAATTTTTTTTAGAATTTAGACAATTAGTAGCTAAACAAGGAGGCATGCACACTTCGGTTGAGTTCCCAGCTCTTGGGTTATTTCGATGCGTTAATATATTGGTTTGCATCTAATTTTAATTTCCTTTTACCCTCCAATTCATCTCATTTCTCTGTTTTTGGGCAGTGTTTTGGTTTTGCGCATTCGCATATGCTTTTTTTAAAATTGCCCATGGGAATGATAGGTTTGAGGGGTACCATTATCTATTCTTTGGATTTTGTTGTTGTTGTTGCTATTTGATTTGTTGAATCCTTCTTCCTATTTTGTCCAATGGCTTCCCGCCTTGTACAGCTATTCTAACTATTCCGCGTGGGACTTCTTTATTTGTCGTTTATCTGGAGAGTTTTTTCCCCCTCCTCAATCTTAGTTGTGCATGCTTTTGTTTGTAGGGACAAACTGCTGATGATGCAGATGATGCGCCCCCTGCTAGTCGTTTCAGTGCTGTTATCGAGAAGATTGAACGGTTATACATGGTATGGGTTATGTTTTATAGGTGCTTGGATTTCTTGGTTCGGCGGATAACTGCAGAATCTTTTGTTGCCTGTCTAACCTCTCAATTTATGATACCGCTTTTGACACTTTCAGGGTAAGAATAGTAGTGATGAGGAAGATCTTAATGACGTCCCTGATGACGATGAGTATGATACAGAAGATTCCTTCATCGATGATACTGAGCTGGTTGGTACTGCTATCTGTTCTCCGTTTTGTCTGCTGCATCGGTACTTGAAATTTTCGCAGCATTGATTGGTTGCTTTGTGCTTATAATTTTTTCAAAACTGTTTTAGTGATTTAACTATTCACAATGGAAGTTATAACAATCTCGATATTTTCCTGCTCTGCAGGACGAGTATTTTCAAGTTGACAACTCCGCAATCAAGCACGATGGATTCTTTGTTAATCGTGGGCAGTTGGAACGAACGTGAGTTCCTTTTAGTTGTTTTCTGTTGTGTGTTTCTTATCTTACCTCATTTATGTGATGTGCTTGTTTACCTTATATTTGCTCCCCTTTATTATCATCTATATTATGATGGAGACATCAGCTTCCAGGTTTGCATTCTTTGAATTTGTCTGAATTTCTGTGACAGTAAGCTGCTTTGACCCTGAGATCGTAGCTATTTTTAAACCCGCGATGTTGAACATTTACCATCTCAAAATACAAACTGATATTGGGAGTTTCCTGTTATGGTTGTTTTCCAGCCAGTTTATGAGTCATGGATTATTATAAAAATAGATTGAAGTAAATTGAAACATCTTGCTTGAGTGAGAGATTTTTGAATTCTTTGGCATGTATTATAATTATAAGAACTAGTGGCTCGACAATGGATTTCATTTTTTCATATTGTTGGAATGCATACAATCTAAAAAAACATAGCTTTGTTTTGATTCAATGTGTTGGATCAAATTTTTCTCTCCCTTATTATGTTTTATTGTCTTTCTTTCCTGATTCCTTGTTTTTTAAACCTCTTAGTAGCAATGAACCTACTGTATTGCCAACACAGCAACCAAAGAAGAGGAGAAGAAAAGATTTGGCCAAAGGTCATGGTGGCAGTGATGATGGACATGTACCAAACAAACAAATAAAAGTAAACAAGAAAGCTGCTGGAAAACCTGCGTCAGTACTAGGGAAGAACTCTACCGGTTCATCACACGGTATGGTTACAGCTACTGTTAATTTTGAAGATGTGAGATTTCAGAATCAGATAAATGCTCCTGAAGTTTCTGCTGCCAAGAAATATGCCGATGCTAAGACTCTGATGGATCAATCTCCTCAAATAGTTTCAAGTGATGAAGCTATAATGGTTGGAAAGGATAGTGATAAGCAGAAGACAGGGATGCACCAGTCTAAGAACCATGGTATGAAACTGAAAGAAGGAAGTGAATTCCCTGCTGCCTCAAGTCAGAGGTCAAATGATAAAATTTCTCATGCACAATTCAAATCTCAATCAGGAAGATCACTGAGCAGCGGAGAAGAGTTTCCCCAACCTGTTCAGCGGAAAGAAAAAAGTAGCATTCGCGAACGATCTGATATTAAAATTCCTGAGAATTCCTTGCAAACTGTGGTCAGTACTCTTTTGCAGCATTTCTTTGCCTTTCTATATTCATTCTCCACATATGAAATTATTTGTACACTATTGCGTGCCATTTTGAAGTTAGAATTCTATTTTTTTCCACCTGCATATATAAGGCACAACGTGCTGTCTGCTGATATGATCTTGTGTCTAAAGTTAGCTAATCCATGTCATCCCACTAATGTCATTAAAGGTTTATTTGTCACACTCACACACAGAAAAAGGTCTTCAAATGTTCTTCTCATTTGTCATTATTGTTCTGTCTATTTCTTCAATAAAATTAACCCACAAATTATTTCAAACTGAGTTATGAACAGGCATGAATTTGCCCACCTCTCTTGATCACTTGTACTTTTTACAACACGTATTTATGTGTGTGTTTCATATCACAATTCAGAAGTTTGCAAGTTTTGTGATTATGTTCATACTATTTTCTTCTTGTCCTGTTCTTTCACTTTACCTTGTTCATGCTTTTCATATTAGGATATCGATTTGAACGTGTTCAACCTCTAAGTTAAGATATGATGTACATATGTATGCACAAGTGTGCAAGCTTTGTAATTCAGCTCATCTTTTTTCCCTCTTGTGCTGTTCTTTCACTTATCCTTGATTAACGTAATATATTAGGATGTTGATTGTAGTAGTAGGAGTTAAGATAGCCTTATATTCACAAGTACGTGGAGTTGGGTAGGAATCTCATGTCTTGTGCATGACCAAAGGCAGAGTTGATCTCAAATCAAAATTTCAATGTCATGTGAAATCTGAAGTACGCTTTGAATATCTGTAGTATATATCTTACTCCCTCCGTCCCAGCAGAAGGACATTTTTTAATCAATTTGACCAAATTTTGGATCTCTATTTAACATTGTTCTCCGTGGATGGTCTTTGTATAAAAGGAGAAGAAAGAATGTGGTTTGGGACATTGCTCCGTTGGCAATTTGGTGGAGTATTTGGAAGGAGAGGAATCAAAGAGCCTTCAAAAATGTGGAAGATGGGTTTAGATAAGATAAAGAAGAATGTTTTTCAGCTTCTTCGATTGTGGTGCTCGGAGACGTCTTTGAATGACTGGACCCCTTTTGTGGATATGGTGGATGGTTTTTCACAAATGTAATTTTTGTTTAGTATATGCCCTGTGTAAAAGTATGTGCCTTCTTTTTTGGCGTCGTAATTAATACAATCTTTACATATAAAAAAAGGTACTATAATTCAGGTGTTTAATTATTTTCTAATTATTAAATTTTTGGTTCAGTATCACTTTGAAAATTGGTGATGTTGACCGAAATATTAAAAAATGTATCTCTTCAGTTGGGAATGAGGGAGTATCATATAAAGTGTTACACGAAGCATACAGTGTTAATGAAGGGAAATTTACACATTTCAAAGAGTATACAACAAAGAAAATATTTTATGGGTGTCACTTACATTTTGGCAATAAATGCGAGTTATTGGGATATCCTTGCAGGTGAATATTTATTGGGAAATGTCGGAGATATCGCTTATTCCTTACCTATGTTTCCAGAAGGGGTAGTTGAGAGTTTTGAAAAGAGTCTGTGGACCATGTCATGTTTGACAATTCTCTCCAATAGGCTTATGCATTTAACATTATTAAGAATATTTACTGGTTATCGCCTTGTCTATAATATACTGATTTCCCCCTACTTTATTCTTTATGAATGGTTTTCCTTTCTATTTAAAGTGGAATAGTTTCCCTAATTATGAAACAATTACTTGGATGAAAAGTATTTAGAGAATGAATAATCGTAGTTGGTTTCTCTCTGTATTCTTGTGATCTTTGAGCTCAAGCTTGTGATTATATGTTGGTATAACTGCTTAAATTTTAATCATTGGTGTCCCTCCATTCCTACCATCCATTTAAAAGCTGCCTTACAGTGAGTTTGGAATGTGTTGACAACGTTGATCTTTATACGTCCGATCTTGGTGTCTTTAAACTTTGACTAGTGGTTTCCGACATTAATTATTATTTAAGCAATGATTTTGAAAATGTTAAGTCCATACCCCAGAATACAATCTGGTCTTTTGAGGTTACTTTTATGAAAGGCATGAAATATTTAATGGGGATTGTTACTCCCCTATATAAGTGGTACGCTTACAGTAGATCAAATATGGATATATTGATTTACTAGGGAATTACCGAATGAAGTGGAATCTTAAGATGTAATTCCCACGAAATGAAGGGAACTGAAGATCGCTGCTATAAGCAAAATTGAAATGTAAACGAGATGATGAATGGAGTATAATCTCCCATTGTTCATCCTAAACGGATGGCGGGAATCATACCCTACTCAATATCTTACCAAAATAAAGAAGAAACAACTTCAGGCTTGACCTTTTGTGGCCTTTTGTTGGGAGAATGATTCCTCTATCTTCAATGAGAACCCCACATTAGCATCTCAATCTTTCTGTTAATGACCATCTTTGACTTTAATCGTGGATCTGTCGAGGGAACTAGGATGTAAGCAAAAGTACCATATCAAGTGGTTTCCCAAATATCATCCTCTTAATCATCTCTTATGGTTGGGGTTAGGGCAAGCCTTGGCACAACGGTAGGGTTGTCCATTGTGATTTGGAAGTCATTGGTTCAAACTACTAAAACAGTCCCTCTCTGCTCTCAGAGTTAAGACTGTACAGCAGTCTCTTTTCACACCCTGCAATGCCAGGAATTGGGCCGTTCTTAACCGTTTCCTTAATGGTAAGGGATGCAGTGTGCTATTTCATGTAGATTTCCTGTTATGGTTATTGAGCATATAAAACATGCCTAATCTGTTTGATGTAATAATCTGATCACTAACAGCAATATACTTTGTACCATCCATGTCATTGACCTAAATCTTTTTTTTTGGCAGAAGGCTCCTCTCATGCAGAGGAAGGAAGGTTCAAGTGTTAAATCAAAAAGTTCTATGCTTGAAAAAGCCATCAGGGAGTTGGAGAAGATTGTTGCAGAATGTATGTTTGACTCTCAATTATAATCTTTCATCAATGAAGTTGAGATTTTCTTTTTTTTTATTGATTGTTCATAATTATGAAATGCGGCAGCAAGACCACCAAGCGGGGAAGTTCCAGATGCTGATAATTCTGCCCAGGCTGTCAAAAGGAGAATGCGGCCTGAAATAAAGCAAAAGCTGGCCAAAGTTGCTAGACTTGCGGTAGCAATCACGAACTTAACTATTACTATTTGATATGTAATTTAGTTTCATCAAAATCATTCCTTTGTCACGTATTCCCCAGTCCCTATATATTTTTTTTGAACATTGTCATTGAAGGCTTAGAGACATTAAACGTTTTACCTTTGGTGTTTGCAGCAGGCAACCCAAGGAAAAATCTCGAAGGAGTTACTTAATCGTCTGATGAGTATTCTCGGCCACCTGATACAGCTCAGAACATTGAAGGTATCATCCCTGTCTTTGACGAAGAAGACCTGATGCAACACACTCACTCTATAAGTCTCTCTTCTCTAGGTCTTTATTGCCCAAGGTTGTTTCTGTACCTTTATTTAGAGGAATCACTGAAGGTCAGAAATGATGGTACATGTTGACATGCATGTTTTCCCCTTTTTCCATTGAACATTCTTATATTATATGGGTCTTTACTTTGTTCAGTTTTTGATCGCTCAAGCTGTGGTTGAGCATGAGACATGCACTCAGGGACAATAGTAGTTAGTTCATGTAAATATGCTGGAGTTAGGTCTATATACAGTCTCGCTGAGCAGAAACCCTATCTAAGCTAGATATGCTCCATATTGACCTACTTACTATTACGATGCGGGAATGATATTGGAAAACTATTTTACCTCTGCCCCGAGGGTGTCGTTTATTCTAAAATTAGTACGTAAAACTTGAGGTTAAGTTGGCATATACAACTTGATTTACTAGGTTGATATTATTTCTTCAATTTCCGTTACACTCATTCATGGACGAAGGTGGTGTATGAAAGAACGCTCGTAGAAATTTTGCAACATGACCGCCCTAACTTTTTTTTAGCAGAGTTGCTAAAAGGAGTTGGTGTTAAAAAGCCATAAGAATTCTTTCTAAATAGTTTAACCAGAAGAAAGAGTGTAGGTTTCAGTTTCGCCCCGAATAAAATGCATCGAAAGGCCCTCGGATGAAGGATGAGCGACCTGGGCAGAGTAGACTCTACCTCAAATCCCCCCTTACTGCTAGAAATGGATAGAAGGCGAAAGCCCCGGCAGCTTTGAAAGCGATGGAAGGAAAGTAGCTTGGGAACTTGCCGGAAACGGCCTTGAGATCCCACCCTCAAAAGGTCGTGTAAGAAACTTTTGAGATACATCACTCAATGGGTAGATGCAGCCTAGGTTGCACGGATACGGATACGTGGATACGGATTCGCAGATACGAGATACGGGGATACGTGATTTTTGAAAAATCCCGGATACGGATACGTGGGGGTAAAGTGTAAATATTCAATTTATAAGGACTAAAATGTAAATATTCAAACTATAAGGACCAAAATATAAATATTCAACATAAGCACCCAAATATAAATATTTAATATCCAAAATATAAATATATGTTTTACAATTGACATAAACTAAGAATATAAAATATAAATTATAGGAATATAAATTTAAAAAACCCTAAACCATAAATAAAATAGTCTTAAATAAATCACAAAATGTAATATAACATATTAATAGTTTACAGTTAATAGTAATAGTCTAATATACTGATAGTGTCATACATCTCAGCAGCCACATAGTCAATTTCAATTAGTCACTTTTAAGTTTTAAGTTAAAAGCCGGTGAGTACTCACTGAAAGAAGAAGAGACGACGAACATCAAGGACGCCTTCGACTTACCTCGAAGACGCAAGAGAGAAGAAACGACGGTCGGCGGTCAAGGCTCGAACTCGGCGGCGGTTGGGGATTGAAGCAACGACAACTAGGGCTTGAAGCGCAATGACGCGAGACGGCGACGGCGATAGGAGGAGGCATAGCATTATCGCATATGTGAGGTATGCCGTGTCTTTTTTTTCTTTCGACTCTCCCTTGCCAGTCGATTGTTAAGGTAAGTGAATTAGAGATTTCAATTTATCTCCCCATTTTTCAAGACAAAAATGACTGTGTTTTGTGAGACGTATCCGGAGTCGGGTATTCCCGGACACGCGTATCCGGGTCGGCGTATCCAAACTTTGAGAAAGTGACAATTCGCCCCCTGGACGTATCCATGGACGTATCTAGCGTATCTAGAGCGTATCTGGAGCGTATCCGTATCCGGAGAGTATCCGATACGCGGGACGCTACCTCCAGAGCGTATCCGTGCATCATAGGATGCAGCCAAGGTAAGGTAGTCAAAAAAGGAATAGCAGTCGAGTCCAGCCTGGTTATAATGATAAAGATTAAGTGAATTTAAGAATTTGAACAGCCAAACAAAAACGTACAATCTACAAGACTACAACAAGAAGAGGCCCTTAGGCCTTAACGGACCAAAATAAGAAAATCTCCTAAATTTGTATTTCACTCCATCCGTCCCCAAAGGAGTGTTCATTTAAAACAAAATTATGTTTCTAAATGAGCGACCATTTTTGTATAGGTTTACTAATTTCACCCTTGACACTTGTCATGTTCTAGTGTGAACTTTTAATGTTGTATGTGGACATCGAGGGCATCAATGCACATGTGCTACTAAAATGACCCAAAAGTCAACTTACTTAATTTTAGTGAAAATCTAAAAATGGACACTCATTTAGGGACGGAGGAAGTAGTATTTAGGGGTACTTTTTCATTGATGAAGTCCAATGAATCCTAGGACTTCATTAAATAGTACTTTATTATAGGTCACCCTAATAACTAACATCCACAATAGCCTAAAACATTAAATACATCAACATACATAGGTTATCCTAATCTCTTGCATCTTAACTCTTCTTAAATGATCCCATAGATATGACGCTGCTACAGTCTTCGGAGTAACTAGATCGATCTTGTCTACATTTCCAAAGGAAACAACTGGCCTTTTATGAACTGCCGCTTTATTGGAAAAATATGGTCTTTTATCTCACTCTTCATTTTAAAACAGGATTGCAATCATGTTTGCTATGTGTATATCCTGTCAACCGCATGTTATCCTGAGAATGGGGGAAGTGGAATGAATAACTACTTAGGCCATTTAGTCTGCATGCACACAGATATGATACTTTACGGATTCTATTCATGCTTATATAGTATCACCTACAAAAATCACCGATCTTATCTATGGACTCTTGCATGAGTGTATGGTCGGTCAATTGGAATCTATGCTCTCTGTAAGTGGATAGGTATAGGTAGCCACGCTTTCAGGCTTTGGAGTTTGGCCTTGAAAAGTGATATTTAAGCGAATCTTGACCCTCAACCGCAAGTATGGGAATTAGTGCTCGGTTGAGCAAAATGTTATGTTGTGTGGGAGCCATCTTTAGAATAGTTCATCATCTCGGGGTTCAGTTCTTGGTGTCTGTTCAGCCATGCTCTCCTCATCTGTGATGCAATTGGAGAAACTTGGGATAACGCAATCTTTCACATTTGTTAGAGAAGTGATACTTCATGTGCTCTGGATAGAAACATATCCATATGGTTTTTGGTTGGAGTTGGATCAGGTTCTCAATTGGCCATTTGATGGTCTTGGGTAGCGGGCTTTGCTTTCATGCTCTGGTGGTTACACATAAAGCGGATCAAACAACGCAGCTTGTATAAAGGGTTTAATCTGTTCATCCTAACATAAATATTTAGAGAACATTTAGTTTGTTATTAATGTCAAAGTGACTTTTTTCTTTTAATTTTTTCTGTTTTTGGAGCAACATCTGATATTGGAAATTCTTAATTCTCAATACTACAAACTGGGTAGTTTATTTATAGCTCACAGTATTTTGGACTTTTGCTTTCAAGATGTAAGTTTATGGGCGAACCCTTTGTAACTGTCACGTGCTTTAGTAATCTATTATTGCTGTTTGGTGTTTCATTGTGTTTCAAGATGTATATGGGCGAACCCTTTGTAACTGTCACGTGCTTTAGTAATCTATTATTGCTGTTTGGTGTTTCATTGTAGTAATCTCTGTCAGTAATATACTGACTTCTGTTCTCGATAAACGAGGTTTGAAGCTAGAATGCCACACGGTTAAGACTTAAGAGCATTATTTGAGGAAATGGAGTCTCTAAATGGGATGAATGGCATAGAGAAAAGCGATACTACAAATACGACTGAAGCTTATAAGGGTGGAATACTCATTTAAAAAGAAGTGGAAAAAATTGACCAAAAAAATACCTAAAAGGGACTCTTCGAATGTGAGAAATGGAGTATGGTTTTTCAAAAGAAGAAATGTGATCTTTCATCTAATTCATATATTATTACCAATTTTTTAAAATTCTTTTATGACAGATAAGAACTTTATATTAAACCCTCAAAAGATACGAAGAGATGGATGAAAGTTTGATGAATCTTCTGGGAAACATCAATTATTTTCTTAATGTATTGAATGTATTCTATAATATACTTATTTTCCTTGATCAATGCATATAACTACCAGGGCAAAACTCAAATATTCTCCATGAAGTGCTTTGTGTATTATTTCTCTACTGTGTCTTTAACTATGTCCTTTCTTTACTTTTATTATATAGATTGCTGACTAGTAGCTGTTTTGCAACAGAGGAACTTAAAAATCATGGTTAATATGGACTTGTCCGCCAAACAGGAGAAGGATGCCAGGTTTCATCATATAAAGAAGGAAGTTGATGAGATGGTTAAGATGCGTATTCCCTTGATGAAGTCCAAGGTACCTTTTGATGAAACCCCATGTTGACCCCATTCCTTCACACCACTGCTTGGCCACGGGATTTTGAAGTTATGACTTGGTTGACATAATGGAGTTTGTTTAGTTGATGCTAAAGAATGATTTTGTTTGCAAGGGCACTCAGGCAAATATCCTAAGGTTCTTGGTTCCAATTCCCGTACCAAGGGGCCATACTTATCTATCAAAATAAAAGAATGATTTTGTTGGTAAAAATCAAGTTGCACACCCGAACTTCTTGGTGATACTTGCAGCGTATTATAGATAACACTTTATATTGTTTTGAATTAATGTTATATGCACATCATCTCAGGCTATTGAACAACAGGCTGGGGCATCTGATGATTTTCAAGAAACGAGTACTAAAGGGAAAGAAGTCCTCAAAAGAAGATTTAGCATGGATGATGTGTTAGAGGACAAAATCTGTGACCTTTATGACCTATATGTTGATGTATGCCTTTGCATTTCAGAATTTTTGTACAGAGGTTTTTCTCTCAAGCAATAACTTCCTTCCCTCATATTACTTTCCAACTTCATTTGGTTCTAGGGACTTGAAGAAGATGCAGGTCCCCATCTTAGGAAGCTTTATGCAGAGGTAATGAGCTTCTCCATTAGCCCTGCTATTGCAAGAAAAGCACATGCTAGAATTTTGTGTGCATGGAAAATACATTTCAATTGTACTTTAAAAATGACATCTCAATCTGTATCTGTACTGAAGATTTTTCTACTGCCGTTACTGTATATCCTAGGCTCTAATATAATCTCTGCTATCTTATCAAAAAATATATTCTCTGCTATCTTATTTATTTCTGTACCCTCTATATATTATATCGTGTGGATATTTTTGTTTTGCATTCTCTACATTCTCTCATGTTCTCCATGCTCTCTGATATTCTCCATGTGGTATAAATCAACTGCACACATCGCTAGATTGGCCTGGCTGTAGGGATTGGTACCTAGCTAGAGCTCTACCCATAAGCTGTATGTTGTCAGGTCATGCACGCCTTTTTTGAGACCTGTTCCTCGTCAGATAAATCTCCATCCAGGCATTTGATGACTGTCATCTCACGTTAATATTCCTCCTCATGGACATTGCATAGGGAAGCAATCACATTCAAACATTACATCTACATGTTTTGCGTGCTAATCTGATTGTCTGAGGCATGTGGCTACAATTCTTGAACTGAAAGAGGTCGTGTACCACATTTTTATATCTGGTGGTAGCCCAAGTAAGGGAAACCTGGGGAAACCAATAATTCCTTGGGAGTTATTGGGTGTGGGGCAGCACAGTTGGTATCAATCTAATAACTAAAGTCTAGAGTTTGTGATTGTGGTTCTTATATGAGATTTCAGTTTATGTGGCCTTTGTACATTAGGGATCCTCCGTTGGCAGCCACCCAGGCGAGACATATGGGTATCACCTCACTCGTTACACCATGTTAACACTTACAGTTTGGAGTGACAATCATGTCCTCACTTACAGTTTGGAGTAACAATCATGTCCTCCCTTTATCTCATGGGGACACCATAGGTAGGAGGCTTCAACCCAGTTCTGATACAAGTCCTTTCTTGGGAGGAAAATTTGTCATTGGCAGATCCAACAATTTCCTGAGAAATAGTTCATCAGCTGTCTTGTGGGTTTTTATGGTTTCAGAGTTGTCAGTTTTATCCATGGTTATCAAAACCCAACCAAACCACTCAGATGAACCAGTCACTAAAACAGTACGGTTCTTTAACTAGACCATACTTACATTTGAAGTGTATCAAACCACTCAAATTGAATTCAAGCGACTGGATGTTTTCTTGAAACAGTTATTCAAACGCTGATTCAGCCAACTGTAAGAGGGGGAGTTCTAACAAAACATTGCAGTGATTGTTGAGAAGTCAAATACCAGTACCATAAAAAGTTCAAGTAATACGTCCCTGTGGCACGACACATCATTTGAGGCTGAGTTGAACAATATAAAGGTGATATCTCATCAAAATGTTCAGTTTATACGGTTCAACCGGTTGGAACTTACGGCTGGACATTAAACCATGAACCTCCCCCTGAATCGGCACATTATCCAGTCCAGTTTTGATAGATGTGGTTTTATCATCCTCTCACAAACGACCTTCCTTGCCTTTCTGCCTTTGCTACTAGATTCACTTCCCCCGATATACCCATATTAATTGGTTTTGCATAGGCCTGTCAATGGATCAGATTTGGATCGTATATGCCTTATCCAAATTCGGTTTGTTAAGAAATTATCGGATTCTAATTGGATCCGATCATCTCTCGGATATTACGAAGCTTGATCCATATTCTATATTTTTGGATTCGAATTTTATCCTACCTTAATTAAAATTTTTAATGAAAATAATATCAAAGCCACTTTTACTCTATCAAAGGCTGAACAAGCATGAAAAATCTAGTTCCCAGCACACCTTAATATGAATGACAATGTTAGGATAAATATTTAGTGCACAAAAGAAATTTATATGTATTTGAAATACTCTCTCCGGGCAAAAGAGTTCACTATTCCATTTTTGGATGTTTCACTTAAAGAGTCTACTTTTAAAAATGAAGGCAAAAAAGTGCGATTTTATTACTAATGGACTATTAAAAGCGTCATTTTCTTAAAAAAAAATATTTTCAAACGGTGATTCTTTGCCCGGAACGGAGGGAGTAATAATTATTAATGACTAAAAGCTCAACACAAGTAACTTTTTAGTATAGTATTACTATATTTGTTTATATTAGATCGGATTGGGTTGTTAACCATCAGATCACCCTTGATGCAAACCCGGTTTGTTATGCTACCGAGTTATCGGACTCAGATCACAATCGGTAATTGGATTGAAAAACTCAGTCCATATCCTAAAAGTAACATCGGATTTGGATCAAAATCCGATCCTTTGGCATGCTTAGTATTGCAGTTCGCCCGTACATTTCAGCATTTTTTAATCCAGCGTTTAGAAACGCCCACCGTTTCTAAAACGCTCCATTTTTAAACGGGAGAATGATACAGGTTTTAAGGAAAACGCTCTAGTGTTTTGAACCAAAACGTGATACCAGACACACTCTAAGACAGAAAATTTCGAACACCTATTAAATATTCATGTATGCATTATCTGGCTGTAGGAGAAGGTAAAGCACATTGGTAATAGCTAACTTTCTGATTCTAAATCATGCTAGTGACTTCCTAATTTTGCAATGTTATTTGCCTTGGAAGTTGGAACACCATGAACAAGGGGTCACACTTACCTATAAAAAAAAAACATGAACACCATGGGTTTATTCTCTCTCCATTATTCAAACCATTTATATCCGTATATCTTATTCAGTTTTCTGTCATAAGTTTCTTTCATCAGTTTATGGGCTTTCTTCATGATGCAGCTTGCGGAATTATGGCCGAAAGGATTTATGGACAACCATGGGATTAAGCGTGCAATATATCGAGCAAAAGATAGGAAAAAAGTTCTGTCCAGTAGGCATAAGGTTTGTAGCTAATTTTATGAATTTATCAGAATCCAGTAATACCCTCTGTATGACAATTTTTTTTTTGCTATGTAAGAGATATAATTATATGCCACAAGCGTCAAACCAGGTGGCACGTCCTTTGTACTCTAGATGTATGCTCATATACTCATAAGAAAACTAATAAACGATGGAGAAACTATTAACAAATTCTACAAAAGTGTAGCTAGGAGAATTGTTCGTTCCCAGTCTCAGAACACCAATAAAATAGAGTGCGAAGTAGTGTGTCTTTCACTGAACCAAGGACCCCTCTTTGTTCTCAAAGACCTGCTATTTTTCTCCCCCCCCAAATGGTCCAGCAAACAGCCAAAGGAATGGCCTCCCAGATGCAGTTTCTTCTCCTTTGCTTATGCAACGACCAACTTAGAAACAGCTCCTTGATATAATAAGGCATTACCCACGAGAGCTTGAACATACCAAAAATCAAATTCCACCATTCCTTAGCTACTGGACAGTGAATAAATAAATTATTGATGTTTTCTTCACTGCCTTTACACATAAAGCACCAATTTTACGTAAATATTCTTCCTTCTCTGCAAGTTTTCAGTTTTCACTTGTGAGAACTGCTTCGTTACAAGCTTCCCAAGCAAAAAAAGCTACTCGACTAGGGGATCTAGATTTCCACAGATTTCCAAGGAAACACAGCAGTTCTTGTCCGACAGCAAGAAGTAGTACGATTTAGAAGAGAATTGACCACCGTTAGCCCCTTCCCACCTCACCTTGTCTTCCGTATGACTACCCACCTCCACAGCCTGGATCTTTTCTAATAGCAGCATGAGAGACTCCTCTGTTTGACAAATTAATCTGCATCACTGTTGAACTGTTTCATACTTTTCTCTCTCAATCTTCACATGGTGTTAAGTCATCAGCTATGAGTCCCAGTTATGGTCTATAGAATGAGGACTAAATTAAGAGGGAGGGAGGTCACTGCATGCATAAATGACGTAGTTAACCATAATGTTGATTTGGGGGGGGGGGAGGTTTGATCCCACTGCCCTGGTACACATGTGCATGCTTATGTGTAGTTGACCATAAATTCGAGGGAGGGAGGTTGAAATTGAAAGAATAAAACTGATTTATGTTTGATCCGACTGCATCTGTTTTAGTTGCCTTTGTAAACATATGCATGCATGTAGTTGATCATAGCTTCGATATATATGGACTTATTAATATCCACCTTCACCTCATTAATGTGAAGGACCAGGAGAAATTGAAGAGAAAGAAGTTACTGACTCCAAAGACACAGGAAAGCATTCGAGCAGAAGCTAGCTCCGGAGCTCAGCCACAATTTGTGCATGCTGATTCAGCTAGTAAAGGTTTTACTTCAGTCAACAAGTCAGTTCAAAGTACAACAGCAGCAGATGCAATTGTGCGGATGCCCATTGCCCATGTGAGTGGTCCTACCATAGACAGACCGAAACAAGAGAAGGTAAGGGGAAGTTCTAGTAATGGCAACGATGTAAGAACAGAAGTAGTGGTCAAAAAGAAGGCAAAGAGAAAACCTGAGTTAGAGCTTGGTGAAACTCACACCCGTCAAGACAAGTTGAGTTTGCCACAGGGTGAGGACCGGCAGAAATCTAATAAGCAGGTCACGAGTCCTCTCCAAAAGCCAATTCCTCAATCAGCTGCTCCCGTTATCCCAAATTTGAATCACGCGGCTGAGATGAGTGATTAACTTCAATAAGGAATTTTAGAGCACAAAAACTTTTGACCAAGGCCTAGTTTTTTATCCAGATTTTGCCCATCTTTTGTTGGCTTTAATAGTGGTGCCTAAGTAG
This sequence comes from Codonopsis lanceolata, assembly GCA_013146195.2. Lineage (NCBI taxonomy): Eukaryota > Viridiplantae > Streptophyta > Magnoliopsida > Asterales > Campanulaceae > Codonopsis > Codonopsis lanceolata. The sequence goes on along the minus strand of CM028380.1, from coordinate 27,945,236 downwards.
TTGTCTATCAGTTTTGTAAGTAAATGTGGTTGCTGGTGCAATGTAATGCGGAGTTTTCTTTTAAATGTTCAATAGGAGTTGAACTACAGAAAATGTGAATATTTTTTTTATATTTTGGGATAATTTTATTTTGGTAGCTTAGTTACATGGTGTCTAATGGTGCCGAGTAGGGGATGGTCTCTGGATTCGGTTGTTTTGTCTCTTCATTTTCAATCTAGGACTAATGGTAAAGTCGTTTGCGATTCAACAATAGAAGCATACACCAATCCAAAAAACTAGTTCCCCTTTCTTGCTTGGTTTGTCCCAACATGGTAAGTTCTATTTGTGAAAGTACTAATAATTTTATGCAACTTGAAAAAGTTACAAGTATAATTATATATAATTGATAAAATTACTTTTTGCCCCCTAAAGTTGTCACCAAATCATAGTTTATCACCCATATTAAGGTTTGTGGCTATTAACTTGCACGAGGTCTTCCACATACAAGTTATTTTGGTCTTTTTATGTTAAAAAAAAAAAGAGAATTGAATAATAAATTGGTCTCTGGACATGTCGAAAAAGAATGTTTTGGTCTTCAGTCATGGCCAGCCCAGCCATAAGGAGAGTGAGGCCAAGGCCTTGGGCTCCCTAAAAATACCCAATTTTTTGGGCCCCCAAATCTCACAAAAACCCTACACGTTATTAAAAAAATGAAATAAATGCCTTATTCTAATTTCTTAAAAAGACTTAGGCTCCATTTGTTTCACGGAAAATGTCTTTTGGAAAACGTTTTCATCATTTTTCAGTATTTGGTAACTGGGGGAAAATGTAGTCAATATAAAAGCTTTTCCAAGTCAATGGAAAATAAAGTCTTCTTTTCAGGAAAATGACTTACAGATTTATTTTCTAAATGTTCGAGAACCCCTTTGTCCTCTTCCACAATTACACATATTTACAAACACACAATGTTTTACTCAACTAATACATTGTTTAGAAATATAATTAGAGTTTGTACACATTATTTATAAATTATAATTTAAATAAATACTCATTACGTCATAAAATTAGTGTCCACTATATTATTTAGGGATGTCCCAAATATTATCAATTTTCTTTTTTAAAACGTTTTTTCATTATTACCAATTTTTTTGTTTGTATTTGTGACATTGAAAAAAAATTGACCTTATTGATTTGACATCATTAATGATAAATTAAGGATTACTAAAGGAAAATTACTTAAAGTTAAATATTATTTTATGTTCAATATGGACATTAATATTAGAATATATTTTTTGTATTTATTCATATATTGTTTTCCGTGTGTTTGCCAAACATTCGAAAATGTTTTTCGACATATTTTCAAAAGATTTACCAATAGAAAAAAATGGCATACGTAACCTTTGTTTCTTTAATTTTTCAAAAATTGGGAAAAAAATTTATACTACAAAGGAAGGGTCCCGTTTAAAGTAATTGGCCTTGGGCCCCCGATTTTACAAGGCCGACCCTGTCCTCGGATATAAAAACAATCGAAGGTGGTCCCTAGACATGTGTTTTTGGATCAATTTCTCTTCTCCCACCGTCAGCGTTATATTTTATGTCAAATATTATTTCAAATACCAAAAATACCCTCACTAAAAAGGTTAATATTAGTATTGACTGACTATTCAAAATATCCAAAATATAGGGGGTTAATGTGATAATTCAAAAATATCATCTTTATCAGCTTCTCTAGTTCATAGCCACCGCCATCACCCTCAATCTTCCATATTCTCTCACGCCGCCCAGCTCCATCATTGTCTCAGACTGGACACACTTTATTCCTTGTGGCAATCCTCTGCCTCCCCAACCCACTCGATCGTCCCTTTTACATATCAAATCTCACTCCAAAGAAAAGGAAAATAAAAGCTAAGTCAAACACTCCCTTCTCTCTCTCCTCCGTTCAAACCCAGCCGCCAAATCTCCTTCGTCCAGCGACCTCGCTTCTTCTCCGGCAAAGCTCCACCAAGGTCGCCATCTTCATCGTCCAACAGCCCCAGACCTGCTCGCCGGTGAGTCTTCTTCTGTCGCGGCCATCTATCTCCATCAGCCGCCGTTTCCCTTTCTCAGTTACAGATCCGGTAATCACCAACTCAACTTCCACACCTGCCATGTCTGAAGCAATTCCCAATCTGTCTGCTCTCTTTCTCCTCTATTCTCTTCCTGCATCCATCAGGCCTCATATCTCAACCCAACCATCACCCAACCCCAACAACCCATCCTAAACCCGCTCCAGGTCTCTGCTGTCGATCTTCTTTATCTCTCTTCAGCCTCCACCAAACACTCCATCTAGTCAGTCAGACCTCTCTGCCATCTCCCATCCAACTTCGGCTCCCTTCTGTTCAAACCCAGCTATACCCAACAACTTCTTCATCTTCACCGCCCAATCCCTGTCAAAACCCAAGCAGTTAGCCGACGCCATCTCCCTTCTCTCTCTTCTCCGTTCAAACACAGACTGGAGGAGAATGGTCCGTGTTGGGTCCAGTGTTTGTGTTTGTGGTGAAGAGTGGATTTTTGTTAGCGGTGGCACAGTTACCAGAAAATGCTTTGGTGGGTGTGATCGTATTCGTCTATTCGATGGGATGGTGAGAGTTTATGATCTTGAGTTTACTTAGTGCTTGAAAGTTGTGATTTGTAATGATTTAAGTGAAAAAATAACAGATTAATACAAATTTAGAAAGGCATTCAACTTGTTTGATCACAAAAATTTGTTTGTTTTGTTAGGAGCAATATGTTAAAGACAACTAATCCTTTCTATTTTGTTTTTTAAAAAAAGTCGGTCATAAGAAACTTTTTAATAAGGGTAATTTAGTCACAGTGTATAAAATTAAACGGTAAAACTAATAATAACGGTGGAAGGGGGAAATTGGGTCGAGGGACCACCTTTAATTGTTTTTTTGTCCGAGGATCAAAACTTTTTTTTTCGACGTGTTACGAACCAAATAATATATTAATCCAAAAAAAAAAAAAACCTAGGCTATCGCACTTACCCCATCTCCGTCTTCCCCTCTCCCATCCCAGTCAACACTAGTCCCATCTCTCTCTAGTCAACGCCAATTCCCCCTCTCCTGTCTCAGTCTCCAGTCGATTTGTTCCATGCTCCAAATCCCAACCCAGATCCGACCGAGTATCACACTCAAGGCAAGGCAGTCGTCCTCTCTTCTTCAGCTTCCATCCCTATGTTCCGGTGAGTTCGACATGAATCCTGGCTTGAATCTGCACTCCATCCCGTCTTCCCCACGTTTGGCGAACCCCCATGTCTACTCCAGTTGTGTCTCTCTCGTCTGTAGTCATAACACACTCCATCTCCAGTCAAACCCTCCTAATTTTGGCTAGAGACGACGCACGCGCCTAGGGCTTGGAATCAACTCAATTGCAACTTTGGGAAGACAATTTATGTGCATACCTTGTGGCGCTAGAAGGTTGTAGACTTGTAACTGCTGCTAGGCTGAGACGTGGAGGGTGGTAGCCAGAGGTGGACGAAGATGAAAGAAATTGAGGATGGAGCTTGGCTTGAATCTGTTAGAAAGGCAACTGGAGCCGGCGATCGGTGAGGAGAAAGAGGGAGAGGGACGGCTGGTGCTTCGCTCGAAGGGGAAGGATGGGGTTAGGAATGGAGATGGCGAAGAGAGAAGGAATGGGTTGTGAGAATAAAAGTTCCAGCTCCAATCATCCCTTCTTGCTCTGGCCCAATGCAGTATGGGTCCTCCTCGCACACCTTCTGCTATGTTAAAACACCTTCCCCTGTTTCTTCCAAGAAATCGACGTTTAGACCATTTATTGTTAGAAATAATATAGGGAAATCAAAATAAATCTAATTACAAAATTGATAATCAAACGAAAAAGTTACAGTTTTGAGTTCCAAGTCCGTAGGTAAACTTCTGGTCTGGTGGTAGCTTAAGGAAGACTTTCTTTAAAACAGATTTGTTCCTTCTCATAAGTTCTTCGAAGCCCTAATGGACGTCTGTTTTCAAGGATATAACAGAAACACCAAAGAGATCTTGAGCATGAAGGTTTCCGACGAACTGAAAAAATATATGACTATCACCAATAGAAGTATATGAGGCCAAAAGAGACGCTAGCAAATTGCGAAACAAAAATGTCTGTGGTGATTGTTCTTAATTGTGTTTTCAATTGTGGTTGTGATGTCCATTATATAGGCTAAAGTAAAAACGAATTAATTACGATAATTAATCAAACGTTTCGATTCACCCATAATGAAACTCATTAAAGTGTCATGAATGTAGAATAAATATGTCAACGACTGTTGGAGTTACGAAAATAAAAGAATAATTAATAAAACGAGATACTAAATTAGATTATGATTTGCACCCCCTGCGTAGACATACGCGAGATAGTCTCTATTATATACAAACATACTCTTACCACATAAGGCACTTATGTATAAACCACTTACGCTTTTGTTAACTTTTCAATGTGGGATAAACACACTTCCAACACTACACTTTAATCAATCATAACTTATTCATCTAAACACTAAATTAGACAAATAAATATATGATTTTAATGTTTTCTCGAGTAGAACACGATTCCACAATTATCCTTATCATTACACAAATGACCCGTGAAGAAATCCGTGTCACAACATTGCACAATTTCATTTTTTAAACACAAATTTTCCAACAATTCCCCACAAGAAGGAAATTGACAAATTTGGTGATAAAGTCATGCTGTCGAAACTTGCATAGGATAAGTAGGTGTTATCCTTTGAACCTTTCCTCGAAAAAACATATTTACTTTTCTGGCTTATCAGTAGACATGATGTGTTTGAACTGTTCTGTTGTTAGTATAAACGATCATATATTTTACACATGAATCTTCCTAATACAATTCAGTTCTCATAGCTATGTTCATTCATGTCCTTGAATATATGTCTGGTTCTATGAGAGGGTCTAAGAGTTGAGAATCACACAATTCTCCTCGAAGCGGCCCCACTTCTCTCTCACATAGGTGATTCACACTTAGGAATCATTACAAGCCATATGCTTATCCTTTTACACACGAGCATCACTATTACAAGGGATGACCCCCACAGTGAAACTAAGAGTCTTTTTACAATTAGATTGTCTCTGTTATCGAAGAAAAGTCACAGACAATGTTGATGAAGCAGTTTACTGTAAATCAGTTCAGCCACCAATATATATATAAACACAAGTTACATCAAGGTCCCTAAAAATATAATAATATACAATATAATCCTAAATATACATAAAACTATATTTTAACACTCCCCCTCTAGCTGGAGCATAAATATCATACATGCTCAGCTTGTTACAAATATAACCAATTCTATTCCCATTAAATGACTTAGTAATTACATCCGCGAGTTGATCCTCGGTTTTAACATAACTCGTGACAATAACTTTTTCTTGAAGTTTCTCTCGAACAAAATGACAATCAATCTTTATGTGTTTTGTTCGTTCATGGAACACTGGATTTGAGGCAATATGAATGGCTGCCTGGTTATCACACCATAACTGCATAGGTAATGAGTTACCAATACCAATCTCACAAAGGAGGAGCGAATCACACAAGTTCACACGTGGCATTAGCCATAGCTCTATACTCGACTCGCGCTAGATCTTGAAACCACCAGTTGTTTTTTACTCTTCCAAGATACCAAATTACCTCCAACAATGTGACGACCCGACCCGGATTCCGGAACGAAATCCCAACGTCGCATCGCTAGGACAAGGCACGAAGAGGACAAGCACTTATAAAAATAATAGTGCGAGTCGGACAGTCGAGCTAACAAGCTCGACTCAAGAACAGGAAGCCGTACTAAAATACGGGTTTACAAAATTCAGTATGCGGAAATGATATGGAACAGGAATCCCGAGCTATGAAGCTCGAAACCAAGGCCAAAGATACCAAGAGAGACATAAATTTCACGAAGGAAAGAAAAAAGAAACTCGCGTGCCGCAACATTCGCAGTTGGACAAACCATCGGCCTCAGGGGGCGTTTGACAAGGGACCAACCTCGATAAAACACTTACCCACGGCTAAGGCATACTGGGTTAACCAACAATAATAACAACTAGGATAGAGAAAGCCCAGGCTACTGCGTGCAGGGATACAACGAATATAAACACCAAGGCGAGCAACGACGCAACATGTCGACCCCGAAGGAGAACAAAACAAAACCCGGATATTCTACCCATGGTAAAGTCTAAATAACCTTACAATACAACGAACTCACAAGAATATAATATTATGAAATACAAGTCAAGGATGCTAGAAGAGATGGAAATCCACAAGCTATTACTCAAACTTCGACTATTACAATCACGAACACACGAATCCAAGCTCGAGCTATCGATCAACCGTGGTCGCTACGGTCACGAAACATGCGTCCTCAATACGACTCTCGAGCCGACTAGAAACAAAGTCACGGGGTGAGTCATAATGACCCAAGACGCTACTACTAAACAATAAGACATAAATTGAATATTGTCGTAAAGAAATTGATATCGTTTTCTACTAATTAAGACCCATTAAGTCGGGTTATCGAATGAAAACCGGTCCTTTACTGCACTACCAAGATGAATCGGGGGTGAATTCACAAACAAATCAAACAGTCGGGGAAGCAAGGCACAAGAATAATCATGATTATGGATGTATATCTATTCATAGGACATCCCAAGCCTCTCATAAAATAATTAAATAGAAGTATGCATATTTATAAATATACATATACCAAGTACCTCATAGGTTTATCAAGTGTGGTATGTAAATTCATTTATGCACCAAAACAACTCATTCATGGGAGTTTATCATGTAAGGATACGCATATCTACCATTATGTGTACGCATGCAATCGTGAGGAAATCATAAGTAGAAGTATGTATGTTCACGTATACGTATCATACAATTCTTCGTGCCTATTACGAAAAGTCAAGCGATCAAGAGCGAGTATATATATAAGCATTTAGTTTACATATTCGGATAGCACTTGGTTTTCACAAATGCTAGAAGAAATCCACATATAAGGGAATAGGATATAACTGTACCGCCTATGTAGCTCCCCGCAAGAGAAATCAGCATCAGAACATGCCGCCTGCATGTGCGAGATGGTACATCGAATTGTGATAGTATTATTCCAAGCGCCCATAATGGTTACACAAGGTACTCTTTTCTCCAAAGTGATCAAGAATGGAGGGTTTTACTGCTGTTCTAAGAACTCATCACTATCACGAATCTCATGATTCGTAATCTGCAATGAATTGTCAACCAGAAAGATCAAGACAGATGTATGCCAAAGTAGACAAGGCATAAGACAGTAAGACAAGCAAGACAGTAAGACAAGTGACAAAAGCAACAAGACAGTAAGGCAAGACAGTAAGACAAAAAGGCAAGACAGTAAGGCAAGACAAAAGCATAAATAAGAGGATAAGTCGACAAGACAAGAAGACAGTAAGACATGTCAAGGCAAGACAATGCAGACACGTATGTCACTGGACTTATCTGGAAAAACAAGTAATATTTACTTATTTAAGAAATCGCTAGGACGAGCCTCAAGAATAGCGGTCTCATTCAAGTCAAAGTGGGCAAGTTATTCTTTTACTAGTAATTAGGCGCAGCGCATGAATTCAATTAAGAATCTCAAACTAGTATTCTAGTTAAACGGATTTCAAGCGCTAGGGGTTTATCGTGGAGCGGTGATTGTTAAATGACTCACTAGCATTTAATTGCCGAGTCATTTCTATAATTCCACCAAATAGAGTTTGAACACTATATGTATTCCAAGACTCCTTCTAGGTTCTTGTTTACATGGTAAGTCCTCGCTCCTTTTGGAACCTTAGTTCAATTTTACTAAGTCGTATAAAAGTCTGAAACCTAAGTTGATTATTGTTCAACTAAGCTTAGATCAATTTTCAAGTTGCAATTCCATTTGTTAATAGAATTATAATTCAAATCACGTTGATACTCAATAAGATGATAATTATAAAGATAAGAGATACAATATGCTTAAAGATCATGCTCTCAAGTAACATAGGGTTCATGCATTAATCACAAACAAACCTTATCAAGCTCATTTCCATAGAATCATAAGATGGATAATATTATAGATCCTCTCTCGAGGTTTCCAAGAAACTAGAGATCAAGCATGCACATTTGAAGGGCGTAAGACTTAAGACAACCCAAGATTCATCAATTAATTATGATGGTACTTCATAAGTCCATCACCACGCACATGACTTGGATGACCATTCGGCCGCCTAATGACAACTTTAGATTCCCATCGTAGAGGGTACTAGGGTATACACGATTCAAACATCCTTCCTGGGGAGAATTGTCACGAACAGCTCGATTTTCCAAGGATGTTAACAAGGTTTCTAAGTAGAGTCACATAGTACATTCCTACGCCTCTTGGGACCTCATTAAAAGTCCACTAGTATTATTGGTTCTAGTTCATAATTGAACCCATTCAAACCGTCTCCCCTGCTCGAGTTGACGCATTCTCGACTCACACATAAACCATCCAAGAAATAGCGATAATCTCGACTTAACCTCATTCAAGAGACTCAATTAGAGTCCTAAGCCAAAATCAATCTTATTACCAATTCGGTCTCACCCTGCGATTCTCAAAGTTTCTCAATTGAGATTCAATGAACACAAGAAGATATAGGATTTTATCCTAAGGTTCGAATAACAATTTTATAAATAAATTGACTTCATTGGGTCTATCTACCAAGTTCCAAATTTCTATTCCAAGGTATAATTTCGGATTCAATGTATCCGGTTTCTAACCCAACAACAACCAATCTTAATTCATAAAATTCCAAAATACACACAACCCCATTTGGTTTCAACTCAACCAAAATCTATCGATATTCATGGAAACATATCATTTTGACATGTATAACAACAATAAATCACAAGGAACAAGATTCTATTAATCTATCATCAAGATACTTGTAGAGAGAAACTAGGGCTTAAGCAACGCACATTCTCAATCGGGCCACAAACTTCTAGGATGTGGAAACAAACCGAGGGAAAGACTCTACGGGCGAGGGTCGATGGCGGTCACGCTCGACAACCGATGGCCTGAACTCCTGAATCGCAATTCTTCCATGGGAGCTTCTCCCTCTCTCTCTCTAAACTCACGATTGAAGAAAATGAGGGAGGAGGAAATTAGATTTATAAAAGGGTTAGGAAAGACGATTCTACCCTTCCAAAGTTGTGGACAAGGCAGGGGAGGGGTTATGATGGGGTAGTATAGACTTTTCACGCCAAAAATCAAAACAGGGAAAGAAATCCCGTATTCCCCAGTGAGGCGGGCGCCTCACCATGCCCATGCGGCCGCCTCACTCCTTCCCCTCGCATTGGGCAAAGATTCGAGGCGGCGCCTCACTCATCCCATGCGGCCGCCTCTGGCCTCGAACTCCAAAACTTGGTCTAAACCGATCTAAATGATCCCAAACTTACGGGCAACCATCCTAAGGTCTAACCCAACTCAAAACAAGTCTAAAACACACCGAACAACTCCCGAAACAATTCTGAGCGAAACTGGAAGGTGCAATAACGCAACCTGGACTACGAATCCAACTCGAAATCAAACGAAATAATGAAAGGAGACTTTAAGTAAAGTCAAGTGGCTAATGAAGAAGCTTATATACTTCTAGGAAGTTGAATAACAACTTAGTGAAATAAGAATCCCAAAGGAGAGGCGATTACGCCGACTTCATTCGAATTACGCGATGAGACGAACGCTATCTCCAAACTTCCAAATCTTCGATAGACTGCTGAACACCTCCAATTTGAAGTCTAACACATCTAAACATGTTAACAAACCATCTTAAAGAGGTGCTAGGACCCAGCCGGTCACGAACACAAGCGGAGTAACCCTCCAATCGCGTCGCATTCAGACTATCGTCGAGTCACGACGTGTGACTAACTAGTTAAGGTCTATGGAACATATGGAACTAATATATTGGCTCCTATACAGTCTCCCTGTATTAATCAAGGTTCTTACCTCAAGTCGAGTAAAGCGAGGTTACGGTTGAGCGACACACCGCATAGGTCAATTACACGAAGGTTCGAGGGGTCTTACAAACAAATACACAGTATCCTGGTAGATCTCTT
>CM028380.1:27888916-27935014 GCA_013146195.2 Codonopsis lanceolata | reverse complement strand
ATTTTATTTTACTTTATTTTGGATTTTATATATTATTTATTTATTTATTTTGGATTTTAAATATAATTTATGTTATTATTGTTATTGATTCTAGATTTGTTTTATGTTTCAATTTTGGTTTATGGTTCTTGATTAAAGTGTTGTTTCAATTTGAGCTTTTTGCTTATATTTTGATAAAAAATGATTTTTGACTATTATGATTTTTTGTTTTGGCATCAATTTTAGTTTTAGTTTAGATTTTGTTTGAGTTTTTATATTGGTTTTGATCTTAATTGTTGCTTTTTTTAACTGTTATTTTATTTTTATTAATGTTTTTATTTTTAGTTATGATTTTATTTGTGTTAATTTCTTCAATTCAAATTTCAAATTTGATAATTGCTACTAAATATAAATTAGTTTTTTTATTTTGCTCTTGTTTTTAGTATTTGATTGTTTTAGTTTTTTATTTCAATTTTAATTTTGGTATAAATTTTTTTAGTTTGATTTATTATGTATTAACCATATAAATACTTTTAATAAATTAAAATCTCTACATATGTGTTTAAATACTATTGCTTACAAGCATTACTACCAAATGTGTGTATTTTATGTATTTACATTACTTTCTTTTTAACTATTACATGTATGAAAAAAATTTACAAGTATAAAAAATTTTATTGATCATGTCGAGATCGATAGAGTAGTTGACTTGGAATGACCTGCAAAAAAAAATTATGAATCATACGAAAACGGAAATGCAAAAAGTCTTTAGATAGAGGATGTGGGGTGAAAGAGAAATAATAATTTGGTTCTAATTATGTTATTAATGAGATATTAAAATGACAACCAATTTCATTCATTTTTATTCATTAGGGTATTGAATATGTACCATTCAAGAGAACTTTAAAAGGAAATTTTAAGAATTCTACTAACTCATCTAACCTTAAGAATTTTATATAATAAACATTTACTTTTTATTTGAGTAGTAATAATAATAATAATAAAGTGAATATGATCCATTACTTTTTTTAATTGACTAACCTTTTAAACTTCATTTTATAAATTTGTAAGTTTTTAGCAATTCAATTTATTATTCAATGACATTGGAATATCATATCATATTTTAATTAATATATTTATATCATATAATATATCTTATAAAATAAGTATATATCATATTTAATAAATTTAGTGAAAAAAAAAATAAAAAATTCCCGTCGACCTCGTGCGAGGCACGGGTGACACACTAGTTCAAATTAAAAAGAGTAGAACTTTTAAGTCTATTTAATATAAAAGTTATTTATTTGCAGAGAAATGAGCCCAATTTCCATACACTAGAGGATACACAAGATGTTTTACATAAGCCCACTTTTGAGACTGCTAGACAATATATGGTATTGGTATAGCCTTCAGAGGAATTGCTTTCCTTAGAGTTATCCCCATCCTTTCAGTCATATTCATCTTTGATTCTTTAATCTCATCGGCCAATACCCAATCAAACTTGTGCAAGATTGAACCCAAAGCCAATGGAAGCACACGGGAAGCAAGTGGAATAGCAGGGCACATCCGTCGACCCGATCCAAATGGTATGTATTCAAAATGTTGCCCCTTGTAATCCATCACGCTTTGCTCTAAGAACCTCTCTGGCTTGAACTCAAACGGGTTTTTCCATGTTTTCGGATCACGACCAAGTGCCCAAACATTTACAAGGATTTGTGTCTCTTTGGGGATATAATAGCCTAGCATTTTGCAAGATTCCATGGCCATGTGTGGGACTAAGAAAGGGAGAGGTGGATGAAGCCTTAGAGTTTCCTTTATCACTGCTTTGAGGTACGGTAAGTTGTCTGTGTGTTTCTCTTCGAGCTTTTCGTTAGGAGAGACAAGTCTTCTTAGCTCTGCTTGAGCTTTGTGTAGTGTGGTTGGGTTGTTAAGAAGCTCGGCCATTGCCCATTCTAGCGTGCTTGTAGTCGTGTCAGTTCCTGCAGTGAACATCTCCTAGAAAAAGAAGAATGTTCTAGTAATTCAGAATACAATGAAACTCCATCTCCATTCTGTTCAAATAATTCATGTTTGAAAGGTAAGATTGTTTGAGCGGAACAGAGAGACTCTTTATGGGCATGTGGTGCCTGTATGTGTGTGTGTGTAGAGAGAGAGAGACTTACAAACACAATAGTATTAATGGTTAAGGATGAGAACCTAGATGGTCCTTCGATCCCATCACCACGATACTCCAAAAGCACATCTAGGAAGTCCTTTCTCTTTTCTTCACTATCTTCATTCTCGATACTATCCATCCTCTCTTTGATGAACTCTCCAGCTATATCAAAGGCCTTGTTGACATGAAATTGGGTCTTCCTCCTTATACCTTGTGGATCAAGCCATTTTAACATTGGCAAATAGTCTGCAACATTAGGCTTTCCTGCAAATTCCATCACTCTTCCTGCATGGTAGAAGAATTTCGCCCCTCTATCTGATTTTGGATCCAGAAGATCCCTTGAAAACATTAAATTCCCAATGAGATTAAAAGCCATCAAGAAAAAGAACCGTCCAACATCAATAGGATTAGTACCCTCCCTAGCCTCATCTTCTATAAATTGCACCATTTGATTAATACATCGACTTCGGACCCCACAAGATGCATCCAACCGGCTATTCACAAAGAACTCCGTGGTGGACAAGCGCCTCAACATGCGCCACTGTGGGCCATATTGTTGTGTTATGAGCGACCCCTCATTCCCAAAATCTCCTATCATGGCTTCGTAAATTTTCCTCCCAGCAAGCACTACATCGTGGTACTTGAACATCTCCCGAGCCGCTTCGCTTGACGAAATCACGACCGTGCACATCGAGCCTAACCATAGGGTCATGATAGAGCCGTGGTCAAGAGCCAACTTGGCAAATGATTCATGGGGTGATGACCAACCCAATTGGAAAATATTACCAACCATCGGCCACCTCGTAGGCCCCGGTGGCATCCGCCCTCGGTCTTCTATGTGGTGGTTTCGGCGTTTCCTAGCCCATGCAATATATAGCAATAGGGCTAGGACCAGGCCGACAAGCTTATATTCCATTATCAGCTTATTCCAATGAGCCTAGGTTGGGGACTATTGTCCCAATCTGGCAACCTGAGTAGTATATAAATGTCAATTTTTGACACCTTTCAAAAGAAATAGCCCACTTAGTTATTAGCTTGTTGACGGCCTGTACAAAACGAAAACGTCAATTACCAGGAATTTCGGCGACTTATCAAGTTTAAGAGGGGTTGGATCATTGTACATTATACAAAGCAAAAATGACATCTCAAAAACTAAACAAAAACACATTTTATTAGCTGCAAAATTTTATAACTTATCCAAAAAAAATATAATTAAACATATAAAAGCATTCTCTCTCACACACACTAACTCAATACATGTTAATTGAAATAAACTTAAAAATGAAAATCTCAGTCAAAAATCATATATAACCTGAATAAGACGAAATGAACTAACAAAAGACTATTCGAAATCGAAATCACAAATATTTCAGACCAATAAAGGAAAGTTAGCACAATTTTTTAAAAAAGAAAGGAATTAAAAATACAATTATTTAAAATTACAAAAATTAATTACAAAACATACAACCAATTTTTTTTTTTAAAAACTAAATCTAGGCTGGACAAAAATTAAATTGAGATTTCAGTTGATTAATATAACAATCAATTAAGAAACTACAGTAAACCTAGGATGCACAAAAATAAAAAAATAATTTAGAGATAATCATGGAGAAGAAACTCGATAATTAAGGTGATAAGATCTCAGTAAAATAATACATGTCTAGTAAAACCGTAAAATGGTAAATCTTTTTGTTTGAAATGCATGTTTCAACAAAACAAGTCGAACTGGTTTGAGCATGTCAAGATTATAGTCGAAATTGAACGCGATATATCCCCAATAGCACTATCTTAACAACAACAAAAAACGTCCGATTGAAAATGAAATGGCTCCCAGTACAAAATCTATATATATATATATATATATATATATATATATATATATATATATATATATATATATAACTAAAATGTTTCTTGAAGTCTTTGGGGCATTAGCTTAGAAACTAGATACACACTCAAAATATGTAGTTCAAAGATGACTTATATATCCCTTATTCTTGCTTAAATCCTTTAGTATCCAGTACAGATTACCGTTGTTCGGCTACGAGAAAAAAGTAAAGAATTTCGATTGATAAGTATCCAAACAAAAAGAAAAAGAAAATTTAAGAGTGAAGAACTTACCTCAACTTTCCTTTGATTCTCTTTTTGTTTATGAATGATGTTAAGTGTATGCTAGCTTGAGTTTGGATCAAGCAGGGAATAATGAGGGTACTTATATAAATTTTTCATCATATTATGGGGGCAATAGAGTTATAATAAATGACATGCACAGTCTGTCTATTTTGTCCTTTTCTTATTTTATTTTAGTACAGTTTTGTCCATCGGGTCGGGTGGGATTGTGGGAATGTGGGAATGTGGTATCAAACTAGCAAAAGCCAAAACTTCACCTACCAATTTTGTCTTTTGATGTGTCCTATTCCAATCTTAATTACTCCCTCAACTTAAAAGCAATGTTTCTATTGAATAAATTTTATTTTAAAATGAGTTTTCCCATATTAATGAAGTTATTAAAAAAATTACTGTATTATTCTATTTGTTTTTAAATAATTATTCTTATTTTCGTTTTCGTCTATTTTAAAATAATTGTTCTCTTTCAAACATACTTTATTAATTTATTATATTTTTTATATATACTTTAATTATAACCACATGTTAAAGGGCATTGAAGAAAACTACGCATTACACATTTATAATACAATAGAACGCATACTCGCATATGTATAATTGACTAAAGCTATTTAAAGGTTGAGATTAAATTATATTAAAAAATTTAACGATTAGAATTCACTCTCGCATTCACATGTGTGGGAGTAGTTATCCGCTTTTTAACTTCATATATTTTCTCTCTCTATTACAAAGTCACTCCCTACGATTAACATTATGAGTAGTCACTTATTTTTCTTCTCCTTATGTTTTCTCTCAATATTACAAAGTCATATCATGCGCTTAATCTTCTGAACAATCACCATTTTATAAAACATGAATCTTACATTAATATCTATAATACAATACAGCTCCTAGTCGCACGCTTGCAATTGACTTTGGATAAAAAAGTGTCAGGATTTACTGTTTTACAAAGATTCTACAGTCACGATTAAAAGTTATCTTCACATGTGCGAAACCGGTCACAAAACGGTTTACTAATTTACTGTTTTACCAAGTTTACAAGACGGTTTACTGTTTTACAGTTTCATGATTTTTTTCACTTAATATGGTGACGTGTTCAACATGTGTTGTCATTATTCCATTTTTTTATTTTTTATCCAGTCATTTATAATACAATAAAAAATTAAACAGTGTAACGGATCAAAGTAGATAATATTTTGAAAACGGAAAGAGTATTAGTTGAGCACGGTGCCTTTAACTTTCTCGGTTTTATTTTTTTAATCAATTTAATTTTTGTTCGGCACGTTTTTCCCAGCCCGCAATTTCGTATACAAATTAATCAATTTACTGTTTTACCAAGATTCTACGACTATTGAATAAAAAATTATTTTGCAACACTAATTTCCAAATAAAGTCTCTCTATTTTTTTTAAATAATTTTCATTATAGTTTTTTTAAAAATTACAATTTTCTCTCATAAAATTTTATAAATAGGTTGGAAATATTCTTAATTAATGGTAGCACATGTTTAAATTAGGAAGTATAAGTTAAAGTTATTGATGAATGTTAGATTTTTAAAAGAAAAATTATGTGCGGGCATTCATTTCAATGTAATATTGATATATATGAAATATAAAGAATGTCTCTCTATCACGTTTAATCTCACAATTTCAACCATTTTTATCATATTTTTTCCATCCCTATTTTAATTATTGAAATATTATGGTTTACAAGACGGTTTACAGTTATTATTTTACATTTGCGAAAATTAATTACTCTTTTACTGAGATATTACGGTTTTACAGTTAATATTTTACGGTTTTACAGTTTTAAAGTTTTATGGTTGCGAAAATTTGTATTTGTATTTTTTATTTTTAATTGTTATCGTAATTAACTTAATCAATTTAATTTTTTTCCGACTCGTAATTTTGTATACAAATTTAAATTTTTAAAAAAAAATCGTAAGTTTTGTAATTTGAAATATTTGTTTTTATTCTTTTTAACTGTTATCCGACCCGTTTTTTCGGGCCTGCAATTTCATATACAAATTATTAATTAATCCCTTCGTTCTGGGAAAAGAGGCCCAGATTGAAAGTCAATTTTTTTAAAAAAATAATATTTTTAGTAGTTCATTTCCACAGTATCTACTTCATTTATTGATAAATTCTCAAACTGGCGTCGTGTCATGGGCACGTGCAAGAGTACTAGTAATCTCACAATAGAGCTCAGTTGATTAACTGAGGCTATCTGGGCGATGGAGATTGATTCCAACCGCAAGATCCAACTGTTATTGGTCAGTTATATATAACTCCTTACAAATAACCCCCCTCAACTACGAGTCAAGTTTAAATAGCGCCCCTCAATTACCGCTTGAAGCAATGTACCCCCTCAACTGTAACATTTTTTTTAATCCCACCTTTTATTTTGGCACCGTTGTTTCAATTGACGAAATCTAACATCGTGTCATAGGCATGGACATGAAGATCTAATATATTTATAATATAGTTTATTACATTTTATTAAACGGTGTATCGGGTCAAATAAGATAATTATTTGAAAACAGATAAATATCATTTATTTCTTAACATACAACGCATGTCGCTAACTATAATATTCTCTCCGTTTGAATAAAGAGTCGATTTCAAAAAATTAAATACATAAAAATATCATTTTATTACTATTGTTCTATTAAAAGTATCATTTTTTTAAAAAGTTAAACTTCCAAACTATGATTTTTTGTCCGGGATGGAGTATATATTACATGAAGGAAAATACTATCCTTACCACTAATTCAACAACTTTTCTAACAACTAAGTCTTGAATCGGGAAAAAAAGTTTTGAAGAAAGACAACTTTACCTTTCTTCAAAACTTAGTTGTAGAAAAAATTATAGAAATAGTTGTAAGGCTAACAATGTTGTTACATGAATAAATTGAAAAGGTTAACTTCCTTAGTTTTGCAGAGATTCCTATTTCATAGTCACATGGTGAGAGGAGTATTATGGATTTTTTTATTAACAAGGTTACTGATGATATGGAGGTATATGGTCATACCCATAATTCACGTCTCAAATGACAAATATATCCTTTCGTTTGGAATCCCTCGTGGCAGCCGACCAAAACAGTAATGACTACGATTTCTTCCTTGTTCTTTTTCATTTTTGGTGCACTCGATCGTTTCAATTTATACGGTGGAATTTCAAAGATGGCCGCATTGGCAAGAAAAGAAGTCTCCCAAGAAAACAATACCGCATAAGTTACAATGGTATCCGAGCAATTGCAATAATGCATGAGGCTTGCCCATCAGTTTTCCTCACTACTCCACCGGCAGCTTTAAATTGTGTTCTCTCGATACGTGAACATATGAGGTATTCGAGTTGGAGGAAGATCAAGCATGCAAGGAAGTTCCAATATGGATCTCGATCTGTTGCAGAAGATATAGTAAATATTGAGAAGCCCAAACATGAATCAATCATCGAAAAGCTTTCTCATGATTGGCAAACAAAGATGGAAGAGTAACCCAAACTGAACATTTTGTCTACAAAGCACTCCCTTAATCCAAGTATTCAAAGTGTGGATGGAACACCGTCCACAAAGTTTAATTCCAGTCAAGTCACTGTTCGACTTTGGTAACCAAAGGAGTTCAGAGTACAAGTTTATGAACTCTGTATGTGTGTGACTCGTCAACTCGGTGAGTCCACTCAGTGATTTTATTTTTTGTTTCCAGACGAGGTGAGTCAACTCAGTGGCCCTAACTCGGTGAGTTACAAGAATTTCTAAACCGATTGTCCAGAAATCCAATTCTCAATATGCAAAATACAGATCTATAGATCTAATTTAGAAAGAAAATTGAGAGTTATTGAAAAGGATCAAAGTCGGAATGAAAAATCGAGGGTGAGAATGGTGGTTTCTTCGCTAGAATTATATTTCCGGCATGAACGTCGATGAGCAATGGTATGGTGTTGGTTTTGAACTCCTCGTACTCAATACGAAGTACGAATTTTGTTCTCCGATTCATCACAACAGCTTTGCCTTCCACCTTCCGACTTTCACGATCATGATTCTCTCTCCTCCGAAATATCTCTGATTGAATGCTCGGATTGTGGAGATTTTCAAGTCTCTGCTTGTGTTGTTTGTTGAATTCCTTCTTCTGCAATGTCTTCGGATTCCTCTGTCGGCGTCGTTGATAAATTATGAAATCAAACTTTTGAAAAAGAAACAAAGTTAGGGTTTCAAGCTTTTAGAAATAAGAGACTTAGATTTTTTATTTTCAGATTTTGATTTCCAAAAGAACTTTATGGATGCGGAAACGATACTCTGATACCATGTTAATTTTCTGTATGTGATGGATGCCGATGGTAGTGGCCAGAAGTGAAGGAGAAGAGAGATCTACACAAAACAAGGAGAAAGGAAGAAAGTCACGACAAGAGAGTTAACAACAGGAGACAAGAGGAAATGCTCGAGGATGGCCAGAAAACCCATCAATTTATCTTTTATGGTCATTGACCAAAAAATAATATATACATTCTAAAAGACCATTCCCAACCTAGATACCCTTTCAGTTTTATCGTCTTCCTCCGCCATCGCTTATCGATGTCTATAAGGTTTGTTTCTGTTCGTCTCTCCCATCTCCATATCTTCTCGCAATGAATCTGTTCATCGGCATTGAGTATGAGTCGATTAACTGACTCATAATCGATTGGTACGTCACCAACTTATAATTTTTTTTTTATTTTAAACATTTTTTCTACATTCACATAAACCTTTAAAAAAATTATAATATATACCCACAACTAAATTTTGTATACACAATGGTAACCAAAAAAGACAAAAAGAAAAATATATCAACGAGTTGGTCTCCACCAACCGATTGATACTATCAACCCTTTCAACATTTTGCTTTACTATTATAAACCTTTTTGAAAAGGTTTATATCTATTCCATCAACCTTTTAATACTCCCACTAAAGATGCCCTTAGAGCATCTTCAATGTGATAAATTCTTATACATCTTTTTAGTTGAGTCCCACTGCCACGTATACATTTTTATCTTCTTACACACTTAAAATATATCATCTCATTGTATAATCTTCTAACACAACTTCTTACACAAAAAATATTAAATTTAACACCATCCAATAAAAACAAAACCCCCCCACCCCCACCCCACACACACACACCCCACAAAGTGGGTGGCTGTCCCCCTCACTCTCTCTCCTCCCTAGCTTCTTAATTAGGAAGTTGTTTTTCTTCTCTTTCCTAGTTGGCTAATAAGAAGCCAACAATAATAAGTAATTTTTTAACTTCTTAATTGAAAGTTGCTAAAAATATAACAATGGAGAAGCTCGTACAACTATTTATATATAGGGTCCAAATAGACTTACAATTAACAAAACAATCCAAATGGACCTTTTAGACCAAGTATATCTTCAACAGTGTGACTAGTGACAAAGATAAACTGAAAAAAAAGATTGATGAAATACTGTATATGATTTTTTTAGGTTAAACGAAAGGGAATAATAATTGAGTTATCAAACGCATTTTCATTTCATCACTTTATATAAAAGAAGAAATAGAAATTGATTAGAATGAAAATAAATGAAACATTTTTTTTATTAAGTGTTACCGAATGCTACCTTAGGGTCTACATGAATGGAACATTAGACTCTTTTAAAGTGTGTTTGTTATCGCAATTTAGTGACTGGGTTTTAAGGTTTTGAAATTTTGTTTATAATGATTGGAAAAATAATATATATATATATATATATATATATATATAAAATACAAATGTATATCCCGAAACACATTGTTGTGGTATACTTAATCATTTGTAGTAGTTTTTCTTTTTTCTTTTTAATCTTTTAAATAATTTTATCTCCCCTTTTTTATTATACTTTTTTCTTACATTTATCTACTTATCAACGTACTATGTTTTTAACTATAAGTGATTATTTTTGTCGTTGTTTCAAGTGTATTACGGTCTTTTCGGTGCTTTCAATTTACAAAATAATTTCAAGTGTATTACGGTCTTTTCGGTGCTTTCAATTTACAAAATAATGATAAACAACAAATGAAAAATAAATGAAAAAGGGGAAAGGTATAGTTCAGTTAATCACTTTGACGGGGAAAGGTATAGTAGTTCAATAATACAACAAATGAAAAATAAAAATAAAAATAAAAATTACATGAAGCGCTAATAGGGGATTGTTGTAGCCTTGTAGGTTAATCATATATATCTCAACTTCGAGAAAATGAAACCATGTTACTTTAAATGTGGTAGGGAAAATGTTACTGCTCCTTGTTCTGGAGGGAGCATTTTCACCCTTCTCATCCTACCCAACTTGAACATTATTCTTGAGCCTTTGAGTTTAAAAATATCTTGAACTTGGGCTGGAATACCTTTATTTAAGGGGTAAATTCAGGTAACTCTATTTTAATAAGTTTTCAATCGTTATCGTAAAATTTTGATATTTTATCTATTTTATTTTTCTTTAAAATAAATAAATTTGATAACATTCTTAATATATTTGATCAAATAATATTTTTTTTGTTAACTTTTCTTTATTCATACTATTTTAAATAACAAATATAATACTCCCTCCGTCCCTAAATAATCGTGGTACTTTCGTTCATGATGAGATTGTATATGAGTGACATGACTCTCTTTCCGGGGCCAGTCCAGCTTAGATAACGAACCAAGAAAGGTTGGAAGTCATAAGTCCTTTCTCAGAGGAAGTGGTAAGTCTAAAGAAAAAGCAGAATCAAGTAGCGAAAGGAAAGCGGGTAGATCTATTTCACTATTTCCTATAGGGATAAGAATTAATGACAGTAGCTCAGTTGAGAGCTGAAAGAAAGGCTAGCTTGATATGAGACATGATGGAGTCAGCATTTATATCCAATAGACTTAGGCTTGAAAGCATGTTTCCATTTCTCGCTCTACCTTTTCGGCTGAGCTTCCTCAGTTCCCCGTCCTAATCAGTTTAAAAAATAATAATTGACTTGATTATTTATATTGGTTTAATGTGTTGTTTTATTTAAAGTTTATGTGTATATGATTCATAATTAAAGAAAAATAAAAAAGTAAGGGTAAAATGGTAAATGTGATATTTTAAAAAAGTAAGTTTTAAACTGAACAATTATTTTGAAATGAACAAAAAAAGAAAGGAGGATAATTATTTAGGAACGAAGGGAGTAATATACTTTATTGTATTTGACCAAGTTAAATTGGGTTAGTTTTACTCTAAAAATAGTATTTTAAACAAATTAACAAGCCAATCTAATCTTCCTTCCTAATGGGACCCGCCATGATGTTCGTTTAATTTGGTGCAGGATTGGATGAGGGTATTGATTGCTATCTTTCTGGGTGATTTATTTGTTTTTATTCCTTTGTCGTAGTAGCCGAGTGAGAGAGTTCGGTCGGCGGGCTTTAAGATTTTTGCCACCTTATATCTCATTTTGGTGAGTCACAAACTTGTTGGAACTAAGTTTTCAAGGCAACAAGTCATTTCTTTCCTTTTTGGTCTTCCTTGTCGGGGTGGTGTGAGAGGGAAGGGAAGCTTCAGTGGATATTAGGAGTGTGTAGGATTTTTTTTCAAACTTGATCTAATCAATATAATTGGACCAAATCAATCAAAATTGAATCAAATTAATATTTTGATTTGGTTCTGGATCTTAATTTTCATAAAATCAGATATTTGAGTTGATCCCGATTCTCGAAAACAAAATAATGAAAGAGTACTAACTAAAAAGTAGAACAAAGAAAATATTATGAGTTTGACATTTTTTAATTGTTGAATGTACTTTTATCGAATGTTTTTTTATTTTTTTATAAAGTTTCAGTCTTAAAATTTTTATTATATATTTGTATTAAAAAGTTAAAAAGTAAAAAAATTATAGTATTGGTCCAGTCCTAGTTCTCATACATTTTTGATTGGTTCTGGACCGAACCAATGTTTTGGTTAAAATACATATTGAGTTGGTTCCGATTATAAATATTTTGAGAACCAGACTATTGATCTGGTTCCGATTTTTTCTTTTTTTCCAAAAAATTGGATCAAACCGACCAAGCTTATCCCTAATGAATATTATTTTATTTAAGTCTAGCATTTAAATTCACTCACTTTCTTTCCATAATTTCTTTTTGCTTTCCGTTGTGTACGAGAGGGAGGGAAAAGCCGTCAGTGTGTTGTTGTTTTGAGCCAAGTTTAATTAATCCGGCTTCGTAAATATTGCGGGTTTAACTCGATGATTATTATTAAAGGCTTTTTACGTATTTTTATCGGTGGATATTATCTTCTTTTGAGGTAAGTGGATACTCCTTGTATATGTTAAATTGTTTATTATCGTTATTAACGATACATGATATTACTATCGATCGTTCTCGGTGTTTAATTGATAAGTTGGTTATTTGATGATAAGTCATGCTTTTAAACATATTCACAAGTTGTGATTTTGATTGTATTCTGACAAACAAGCTTATGTAGAATATGTTAATTCTCAATGTTACATGATGTTGATGATTTAAGTGGAATCATTGGTCATTTGGTGTAATCGGGGTTTTGTTTCAAAGATGGGTGAGCTTGGGAATACTATATTGTGGATCTAGGTTCAAGGGCGAAGTGCCCTGGTTTAGGGGTTCGGGGACGCAACGTGGTCCCCAATAGGGGTTCGGGGGCAACGGCCCCAAAACTTTCGGTGTGACCTGTTTTGCTATTTGAATTTGGTTTTGGCAGTTTTTTCTAACAGTTTTTTTGGCAACTGTTGGGTGGTTTTAATTTAACTGCCAAAAATTCAAATTCAAAACACATACAAAATACAAAAGGAAACATATAGATAAACTTGGTGATTTACAAGAGAATATGATGGAAACTCCATCAGATTTCAATCATCTCTCGATTTTGTCAATATAGACTAATACTCCATTGGTAATCTCCTTTTTAGTGTCGTAAGAGGATGGCAGTTGTAGTCTTATCCCACAAGAATATTCGTGTAACCCGGGGCATGTGATAAGAGTCAAATAATTCTTACAGGAAAGTGTTTCGTGCATGATTCTACAATATATCCAAGTTTTGTTTTTGACATTGTTGTAATCCCTATATCCAACAATCTGCAAGAATTAGTATCCACTATTTTACAATGTCAACTGTGAAGGAAATGACTACGAATTTTGGGAAACTGAATAAGTTTGAAGGGATTGATTTCCGTCGATGGCAGAAGAAAATGCATTTCCTGTTGACGACTTTAAATGTGGTGTACGTGTTAAGCACTCCTATGCGGGAGGTGATGGATGATGGGACTGTGGAAGACCTCCAGAAGATGAGCAAATGGAAGAATGATGACTACATCTGTAAAGGCCACATTCTTAATGGTATGTCTGATTCCTTATTTGATATTTACCAAAGTGTTGAGTCTACCAAGGAACTATAGAATTCTCTAGAGTCTAAGTATATGGATGAAGATACCTCTAGTAAGAAATTCTTAGTTGCAA
The DNA here is from genome assembly GCA_013146195.2 of Codonopsis lanceolata. NCBI lineage: Eukaryota > Viridiplantae > Streptophyta > Magnoliopsida > Asterales > Campanulaceae > Codonopsis > Codonopsis lanceolata. The sequence goes on along the minus strand of CM028380.1, from coordinate 27,921,291 downwards.
ACTTTATGAATTATAAGATGGTAGATTCTAGACCGGTAATGGAATAATACAATGAATTGTTTCGCATTTTTGGTCAATTTGCTCAACATAAGATGGAAATGGTTGATCCTAAGGGGTGGCCCGGTGGTAGAGTTAGGGATTTACAAAATATGAGGTCCCAGGTCCAATCCCTTCACATGCCCCCTCAGAGGAAAGTTCTACAAAAAAAAGAAGGTAGAAATGGATGAGTCTATTATGGTGTTCAGTATTATAGACAAGTTGCCCTCATCTTGGAAAGAGTGCAAACATATGCTTAAACATAAAAAGGAAGAGTTGACTTTTGTTCAACTCGGTAGCCATTTGCGTATAGAGGAATCTCTAAGGGCGCAGGAGGGCGGCAAATCCAAGGGCAAAGAGGCTATGGATTTGACTTCCATCAATATGGTGGAAGCCACTGAGGGTTCTTTTAAGAACAAAGGCAAGGGTCAGAAACGACCCTTAAACAACACTAGCAATGATACAATCATGAAACCTAAGGGTCCATGTTGGATTTACGGTAAAAATGGGCATTTCAAGGCTGATTGCCATGTGAAAAGGAACAAGAAATGAGCATACTAGAATAGTTATGGACATGGGGTTTAAGGACCAAGGTCCACCTAAATATCAAGGTCAAAACATAACTTGTTGAATTAATTCTTATGTGAATTATGTACCACTTATTTATGAGGCATTTTATGTGCAGGATGATGATGTTACATGGTGGATGGACTCGGGTGCAACAAGACATGTTTGCATGGATCGTAGCTGGTTTGAGAAGTACGAACCAGTGAATGATGGATCCTTACTCTTTATGGGCAACGAGTCAAAAATTGTCATTGTTGGACAAAGAACTGTTGTATTGTACTTTAGTTCCAACAAATGTATTTGTTTAAAGAATGTATTACATGTGCCTTGTATCCGTAAAACCTTAGTTTCTAGTAGTTTGCTTTCTAAGGATGGTTTTAAGCAAGTTTATGAGTCGGACAAATTCATTTTAAGCAAGTATGGTGTTGTAGAAACTCACATACCTTAGATTTACTTAAAACAATTAAGTTAAAACCAACTAGTTTAAATACTTATCCAAAATCCTTAAATAGGTTTTAAACTTCGACTTTGTAACAAGTCTAAATCTATCTGTTGAAACATTCAACAAATAAGATATCCTCTGTTGTTTATACAACAGATACCCTTTTGACTTTGCTTGGCAGCCTACATTCTAGTTTCATTCTATATGCTTAAAGCATAAGCCATCAGCTGCTAGCTGCTGCTGTCTACTGATACACAATGTCAGCACTTACATATACTCTAATTTTTACCTGCTGAAAGCACTGTAGTCATTTGAAAAATATTTAACCTTCATGCACTTAGTATAAAATATAATATTTTGGTAAAACTTTTTTAAAGAAAAGAACTATTCACATATTCTATCAATAGAAGACTTTCTTACATGTCGTAAATGTTCTTCGTAAACTCATACTTAGCTAACCACTTTCTTTAATATTTCATGTTAGGTAATATTCTTTGTCTCTTACAATTTTCCAGAATTTCTAGGCATTCAATGGAATATCATTTCATCAAGAAATTCAATATTCAACATCGATCTCTCAAACGGCTACAATTCTAGATATCTCTATAAAGCGTTTGAAGCAAGGATTGAAGAAGACACCTTTTTTACAATACTACGTGATCAAGCTTTCATAAATCAAAATTTCTCTACATCACTTAAAAAGAGACAAACACATCGAAGCTCTCATTCAAACAAAGAACTTCAATCTTTCCTTGAAGAGCTTCTTCTCCAAGACATTACTAGCCAATTTCTTTCATAGATATTTTTTTTTCTAGTTTCTGTTTTGAGCAATTTCTGATTATATGTTCCTTTATTTTTTCAAATCCTTAAAGGATCACATATTGTTGCACGAGTTTGATTCTTGCTAGATCAAACTCTTCAAACACTGGTTTTTTTGTACACTGATCCGTTAGTGATCACTTAGCATATATATAATCTTAGGGTTTTCAAAACAACCCTCAAAGTTTTTAAAAAGGCTATGCACCCCCTCTAGCCTTATTTTGTTGTCAACTGAACTTACATGTGTGTTTATTGGATTTGGATATTTATGTAATGGTATATTTATATTAAATATTAAACATGATGTTGTAAACAATTTTATGGCATGTTCTGATGTTGATACTTCAGTTTTGTGGCATGCTCGTTTAGATCATGTTAATTATAAACGCATGTTGTTAATGTCAAAGAATGAGCTTATTCAATCTTTTGACAGAGTATGAGTAAGTGTAATACTTGTATATTGACTAAGATTGTTAGACAACCTTTTCATAGTGTTGAAAGATCTTATATATTCAATTCTAGAACTTATTCATAGTGACCTTTGTGATTTATATTCCAACACCATCTTTGGGTAATAAGAAGTATGTGTTAACATTTATAGATTATTGTACTTGTTTTTGTTATGTGTTTTTACTTCACACTAAAGATGAGGCAATTGACAAATTTATTATCTATAAAAATGAGGTTGAACTTCAATTGTCTTCTAAGATTAAGAAGATGCGTACCGATAGAGTTGGTGAATATTATGATCCATCCTATTTTGAGTCTTGTATGAGTCAATTAATCGACCCACTAATGACTAAGTGAGTCGATTAACTGACTCATACTCTCACATGCACACATGCTGTTTCATTAACATCAGCAGAAGCACAACTCTCACATGCACCTGCTGTTTTTAGTCGATTAACTGACTCATCATTAGTGAGTTGATTAACCGACTCATACATGCTATTTCCAGTCGATTAATTGACTCATCATTAGTGAGTCGATTAATCAACTTATACTCGACCAGTCGATTATGATTAAGTTAATCGACTCATACTCAATGCCGACGAACAGATTCATTGCGAGAAGATAAAGAGATGAAAGAGACTAACAGAGACGAACCTTGTAGACATCGATAGGCGATGGCGGAGGGAGACGATGGTGGAGGGAGACGATAGAACTGAAAGGGTATCTAGGTTGGGAAGGGTCTTTTGGAAAGTATATATCATTTTTTGGTCAATGGTCATAAAAGATAAATAGGTGGGTTTTTTTTTTTTGCCATACTTCAGCATTTCCTCCCAAATTGACAGGTTTCGAGTCGGCTCCGACCCATCCACCAAACCCGGAAAACCAGCGTGTTTGTACCAAACTGCAAGCACAACGTCCTGCTCTGTGGCACTTCACTGGTCACCAGTTGACACTTGACACTTGACAGTGCTCGAAGCAATACAAAAAATGGGGAGAGAGAACGGCGAACTCGTATACAAGATTTACAGAGCTCTAACGTACAGCTTGTCGCCAATGATAAACCTCCATCTCCGGTGGCGCAAATTCCGAGGCCTCGAACACCCACACCGGTGGCGAGAGCGTCTCGGCCGTCCTTCTCTACCGCGGCCCCCCGGCCCCCTCGTTTGGTTCCACGCCGTCTCCCTAGGTTTCTCCGTACTCCTGATTCAATTTTACAACTTCACATTTTTTTCGTTTCGAAAGGTCCTAATGAATTCCGGCAAATCTTCATTTGTATTGATATGCATTTATCGATTAAGTTAAGGTGGGCACGAGCTGGTTCTCACGCTTAAAAAAAGAAACACTGAACTAGTAACTACCTCGTTGCAGACTCCTCATTTTGGCTTGGTCGATTTCAATAAATTTTGATAGATTTTTTTATTTTTATTTTATGAATTTACATGTTTGATTTAGAGAGTCCAATGTACGACTGTTTTTATGGGATGGTGGGATGCAAAGGAGTTTTGTTGACGACTTGTTTAGTAATTTGAATAATTAGTGACTGTGCAGGTGAAGGAATGGCTGCAATTCCGGTGATCAACCGATGTATTCAGCAAAGACCCGACGTTGCTGTTTTGATGACCACAACTACTGCATCAGCTTTGTATGATTTTTATTGAATTATTTTTTTCCTTTTTTATGATTTATATATGTTTGAATTTTGGTGTTTGATTCTTTTCAAGTTTATCCTGGTATGTATTATTCAGGCATGATTAAGTTTTGTGTGTGTTAGATTGTTAAAAATTGTAGATTCGCTAGGTGGGTTTTTCATTTGATAGCGGAAATGATTGAAGTTTATATAATGCTTTGGGATGAGGTTTTGAAGTTTGTTTTATATAACAAGATGGACATGCAATCAGGGGGACTGGGCAACTGTGTAAAAATTCCTATTTGGGTTGTTGCAATAGTAGTCTCAATAGCCATGACTATTCAACATATTAAATCTTTCTCAGCTGAGTACTATGAATAAAATCAAGATATAAGAATTTAAACGGATAAGGACAAAATTTAATAATTTTGGTCTTCTTGCATTTTTTAAAATGTTATAACCTAAGGTTTTGTCAGTCTTATAAAAAAACACTTAGGGCTTGTTTGGTAGTCGGATAAGGATAAGAAGTATTATTAATCTCAGTATTATTAGTACCCTCGCTATTAATCCTTACTTGTATATCGGGGGTAGTTTTGAGATTACAAATGTTAATCCCGATTTTTTTTAATGAGGGCGCTAATAATACCACCCTTCCCCTTGGTATTAATAGTGAGGGGATAATGACTTTATCCGGATAACTCGTGCTATTAGTCCCGACCATCTATTGCGTAAACATAATGATAACCACTTTTTCTGTTAATCTATTTCATTGGGTGCAATTATAGAGTATAATGACCACTTGTTTCTGTCTATTTCATCTTCCCTACATGATTTGAGATCTGAGTTTCATATTGATATACACAAACAATTTGTTGCCGAACTAGTAGTGGTCCTGCTATAGGGAAACACGGAGAGAGGTCCATATTGATTGAGGGTTGATTGAAAGATATATTTGGTTCAAACCAATTATTTAAATCCAAGAGAGAATTTGGAAAGAAGGATTATAGAGTTAACTATTGATAAGGGGATCATAAAGAATCTTCATTTCACTTTTTATATTTTGGGAAATCTTGAGAAATTGTACTTTGAAAGTGAGGATCGACAAAACATGGTGGTCCTCCATTTGTGAACAAAGAGTTTATCTTTTGAGGCATAGTTATTAAAGGTGGAAGGTGAGAGGCGGGAGACAGGTCCATTTTTTAGGCAAGAGGTGGTTGGTTTTAATAAAAATTTAGTTAATCATTCTTATACATGTTACTTTCTTTGCCAAGTGTGACCCCCACAAGAAGTTGGTTACATTGGCAAGATGCAGCAATTTTATAATTTGTGTATTCTGTATGTCGAAGAACTACCACTCCTAGTTTGTTACTTGATTCTCCTTGTGCTCAAGCTCCCACTTGTAGAATTGTTTTAGGCATGTGGCTTCCTCTTTTTTCTTCATTACATTGTGTTTGGAAGCTTTATAGGGAAGAGTGGCTCATGATGTCAGCAATGGATCCATTTGGCTTTCTTGCACTAGACAAATGACTTTCAAAGATATATCCGAATTCAGCTTTCTTCTTCCTTCGTGAGGGACATTTGACATTGGCAAGAAGAGTGATGATTAGTAGACATTCTTCCTTATAAGACTTCTAAACACACCATGAAGGTTAATTACCAAAGGTCATTATGTTTGGAAATGAATGTCTACTGTTGTTTCACAAAGTCAACCTTTTCTGTGTTTTCTTTCTGTTTTCTAATTAAAATTTCTCTCCCCTTCTTTGGTGCAGCAATGTAATAAAGAATATGCTTCCAAATGTTGTTATATATCAGGTATTTGCTTTTGTATTCCTTACAAGGTCATCCAATTTGTGGTCCAGATAAACACATAATAGCCATTAATACATTCAAAACATAGACCTTCAATTGCCATTGATGAGCTGCTGAAAATTTGGCTGCTCAGTTGGGACATACTTATGGTTCAATCTTAGGCTCATCAACACATAAAGTTTGGTTTCAATATCAGCTCATTGGGGCTAGTGCAGTGACAGTTGTGTATGAGAGAGCCCTAAGGTTTAATGTTCAGTTCATCATCTCACTAAGTTTGGTTTTAGTATTAGCTCATTGGGATAGTAGATAGAGAGAAAGAGAGGAGTATAAACACACACACACATATATTATTTACACAGAGAGAGAGAGAGAGAGCCCTGTCCGGACTCTGGAACCCTGCTTGTGATCTATGATTGTGACGAGAGTAGTGGTGGGGCTTTTGCATGGAAGAGGGTGGAGGGGAGGAGTGAGGGATGAGTTTGAGGATGAGGTGGTGGATATGTGCTGAAAGGAGTTGTGATATCTTTCCATTTAGAAAAGAACGTTGAGCCTGTAACTGCACATCCTTGAACACTAGCCAGGCGAGTTGAGTATGGCCAAATTCGAGTCAGGCTTTCAAATTTTGGAAGGCGAGTCGAGTTGGGTGTGCCAAGGTTTCTGCTGCACTCGACCCAGGCCAATATTCAACCCGGGTATTGTTAATGAGACAGTTCACGACAGGTCGTGATGGGCTGGACCGGTTGGATTCCTTATTAACATGTGCCATTAATCGGCCAAAATCAATTTGATCTGCTTTAATAATACTTCTGACTGGTCTGTTGAAAACAATTAAAAACACTTCGTAGCTTTAAATAGTAAATTCTAATCGTGGAGGCAGCCTGTTACAAGAATAAAGAAATTACAAACCTCCTACAGCCAACTTCCTTCCAAAAGGCTAACCCTAAGAAGATATGCTCAAGCTTTACAGAGAAGAGTAAAGAAAGAAACCCACTTACAAATGCAAATTTTCAGGTTGGCAGTAGTAACGACAACCTGCGTACGCAGAAGAAAAACTTTGGCATTAGCAAACACGAATGTGCAATGCACTTGATAGCCTATAGAGAACACAGGTGGGGCTAGAGCAGAATCAGGTTAAATGTCAGCTTTTGTTGGAATATGCATGCTGATAAACGACTTATTCCTTTGCATATTCCAAACACCTTGATTTGCTTGTTCCCATTACTACGTGTTCTAACAAGAGACTAAAAGGGCTGCGTACCGGTTAGTGTGGTAACTTATTGAACATCACATAGGTTTTAGACTAGGAGAGTCCTTGTCTCAGTCCTACTCTTACATGATGATCAGCAGACTAGCGATTCCTGCTACAGCGTCGTGATTGTTCTCTTGAAGAAACCTCACCAACAGATTTGCTACGGATTGATAGTTCCTACCGCAACTACATCGACTAGCAAACCCTTCTACCATGGAAGATATCATCTTTTAGAAGGAATCTTTGTTCTATCAAGGACTGCACGTGCAATCTACAGAGAAAAGACTGGAGCTACTCAGAAACATAAAGGTGTTCAAGCCTCAAAAGTCAATCGGACCCAAAAGGCCTGACAGCTCATATCCTACAAAATCTAATTGGATATTGTTCAATATATATCTTCTCTCTACATTTGGTCCGAAAAGTAAAAAAAAATCTACTTTATTAGACAGACCATTCAGTGTACTTTCAGACCTACTCTTCAGAGGCACACATTCTGATAGGTAACTTTTCAAGACCTTCATAGTATAATCTTTATCCTCCGGTCTTCTTCTTCAACATTGTTCCAACGGATAGAAGATCACTCAACATATCTCAATGATCTAAAGACCCATGTCTATAAAAGAAAACCTGTTCTTCCTTTCTCAATAAGCACCAAGCTCTAAGCACCAAGCAACTAGCGAAGTGTGAAGCCAAACCAGCAAGTTGTGTGTGGTGTGCATGGTCGAGCAGATCAACTAAGGAGATCGTCTTCAACAACGATCAACTTAGATCTTCACAAGAGGTCACGGTGAAAGAACTCGGACCTTAGCAAAACACTTTTGTGGGTTACTAGGAAGAAAAAAGAAAAGGAGAAGAGAGAGATAAGAAAATCCACTAGTCAGAGATCGGTGTCTTGATTAAGAACTTACTTCTTGATTTGAGTTCTTCAACCTCCTTCGAAGAACTCAGTCTCTAATAGAGCTATAAAAAATTTATTCTTCGCTAGAGGTCAAACACTTCAGATTCGTTGAAGATAGATCTTGAAAGATGCCCAAAGAAGATGAAGAGTTGTTTGTCTCCATTGCATTTATACCTACAAGCTTATATTCTATTGCAAGTGTTGTGGGTTGTGCAATCATAAATCATCATAGGGAGTCGAGTGCCTTGCACTCAGTTACTCAGATATTGAGTGACTCTAAAAATTGTCGTCTCATATCTATCCCTCGTTGTCGTCTCCTACTGTAGCCTATGCTTAGGAATTTCTGTTATGAATTCTTGAGTAGGGGTTAAAGTTCTAGACCAAGAGGGTAGATAAATTAACTAGAATGTCTAGGTTAATGTATTATGTTAGTTTGTACTTGAACAAACTTCAGATGAATTTTTATATAAGATATTTATCAAACTAGCCTTGATTCATCTATTAGCTTTTATAAACTGTTTTACTCGTTTGAAAGCTACTTTCTCATGATTCCTTAAATCTGCATTTGGGGAAGGATTAAATATGATATTGTTCTGAACATATATTCGAGTACAACTACTTAAGACTTCTTTGATAATTCTGTTAAGCTTTAATCTTACCGCTGCCATACTTCTTTACTGGCTTACATTTATCAGCAATCTCAGCAGAGCTCATTACTCTGTTTAAACCAAGTCTGTTGCTGTGTTGTCAGCACATGTGCTTCTTATACAGATTGCACATGCCATAAATTTGTGCTCCTTCCCATTCGTTAAGAATGTTCGAAGATGATTTTTAAATTGGCATTATAGACTATTCACCCCCCCTCTAGCCTATTTGAGCATACATTGTGGACCATCAGCTTCATTGTCGAGGTACGTAGCTCTCAATTACACTTCAAAGATAGGGTTTGTCAATCAAATTCTCTAGGAGAGAATCGATTCTTTCCAGGTGGGTCGAGGCAAACCGGATATCATCAGACCATTAACACTTCACTCAAACAATCAAGCATGTCCGACCTGACATGGCCTAAAAAATAAGGAGAGAGAGTTGAAAACCACCGCCGAGTTTGACCCGTTTCCTAGGCTATGTGCAAGCCGAATACTCTTTTTCCCGGTCCATCCCGAATCGGGTAACGGGCTACCCGAGTAAACCCGACCAACTTTACGTCCCTATATAGAATGGTCGGTCCTATGGATGGTTACTTATTATTTCCAGAATTATTCCAACAGACAGGGCCTTATGAGATGTTTATTGGATAATTTTGTTGTCTCTGAACATGTAGGCTGTAGCAACATGAATAACTCAGCTGTGACAGAACCTCTTTCTCTCACATTTCTTCTAATCATTTTTGTGCCTTTGATGTCTTCGTAATTGTGTATCCATTCTCCTTTTGGTTGTGCATGTTGTTTCTCTATCATAAAGTCCTTCATTCCCTCTGTCATTCTATTTTGCGTCGTTCGAAAAAAGAAAATTCTCTGTTATGTTTGATTCATTATGAACTTTCTCAGTTTAATTCTGCTGTTTGTTAGCTTGATCCGAAGTAGAGATGGCATTGCACAGTCTGATGTATTCAAACTTTGTACATAAATCAGTTTGCTCCACTTGATACACCCTCTGCCATGGATGCTTTCCTTGGTTACTGGAAACCAAATGCAATCGTGCTAATGGAGAATGAACTATGGCCGAATCTTGTTATTGGTGCCTCCAGAAACGGTGTAAGTCTATCCTCTATAGATATATATGCTCTCACATTCCTTTTCAAGTTAAGAAATAAATTGAATCTCTTGGCCAATTTTTTCTTCACAAACCATCTCCCCTGCCCTCTTCTTTTGATTTATTTTGGAAAGGTGGTTAGTTGATATATAAGACAACCTCTTTCTGTTTCTTCAATGGACAAACTTTTTTCTCTACTTCTCTTATGCAGTGTGTCAGCTATAAATATCAACCTGATAGTTTACATGAAATGCTCGAGTGTATATCATGTTATTGATTCTTTTATAACCTACGCCATCTGAATTATATCTGCAGATTATGCTGGCTTTATTAAACGGTCGGATGTCTGTGAAGTCATTTAACAATTGGTCTGGGCTAGTAGTGTTTCCACTCATCTCACTTATGCTGTCAAAATTTTCATTGATAGTGCCATTGGTGCAAACTCCTCTACTCTAACGCTGAAGTGAATCTCAGTTATCTTGTCACTATTTATTTATTCATTTTAATATCCTATTGTTGGTTTATTTTATTTTTAACAGAGCACTATGCAGGCAATACGCTTTCAGCTGCTGCAAGCCTCCCCTTTTGTAATTAACTTTTGTGGTGATTTAAAGTATGGTATGTCTTTACCTAGATTACTGAATTTTGAGAAACTACTTTATGTTGAAAAAACCGATGGCCCACAGAGCATGAAATCTGATCTTAGTGAAATGGTTGATTGACATAATGGTTCAGCACAATACCATATATAACTCCTCTGCTTGAAGTACTTTGCATTTCCGATTACTACTCGCAAGCATAAATGATTGGGTAAATCCTAATCTCGTGTGGTAATTATTTTGCTTTCAGGTATTGAAGAATATTACAATACCAAAGGAGATGTGAGCAATATGGAAGATCTGCAGGTACAGCTTGCCCATAGACATGTTTGGTTGGCTGCTTCCATACACAGTGGTGAAGAAAAAGGTGAGGTGCAGATAAATCCACCGGATACCAGGCTGAATCGAGTTCATTGCATCCCCTTGCACCAAAAAAAAAAAAAAAGAGAGTGCTATTGCTTGTTTTACAATAGTAGCTCAAGCATCCGACCTTCTATCTATATACAGAGACGGCCCGCCCAAAGTGTTTCAGACCTCTTTGCCTTCCACAGGATCTAAAAAAGGGACACATAGGGAAAAGATATTTAGGATAGTTAGACTAAAATTTCTCCCTTGGCCTGCTTGTTGCATGGGATTTATAGCCCTTTTGGCTTCTTACATGTACCATTGGGAAATATGCTGCATATTCTTACATGTTCCATGAATAAAACATTGAAATACTAGAGAAGCATGAGATAAGGAGGCCAAATAACACAAAAGGGTATTTATGGAAATAATAATTTACATGTACCTTTTTTCTTGTATTTTTCTTGCAAGGGCCTTGCTGCCATATGATGATAATTTTGTTGATGTTGTTAAAGTGCATATTGATACTTTCTGCAGTAATACTAGGAGCTCATGAAGTGCTAAAGCAGATGCACCCTGATATAGTAACTATTATTGTGCCTCGACATCCACAGCTTGGACAGAAGATTGCCCATGTATGATTCGGATGCATTTCTTTCTACTTAACAATACTGTTCTGATAATTTATGCATCAGTTTTTGTTTCTCATACCTCCTTATAGTTATAGTGATGTCCACTCTAGCTTATGTAATTTGAATTTAAGGCAGGCCATATGCCTTGGCTATTAGCCATTTGAGCTTCTCTCACCACAATTAAGAGAGAACAACTCTGAAAGTTCTTGTTCATACATCATGTCTTTGACAATGTTGAAGGAGGCTGTTTTGAAGTAATAAAATCCTTCTGTTTAGGATTTATGTACACCACTCCACGTTTTTGTGGAATAAATGTAGAGAAAGATGGGATATGAGTTCTTTCCAGTTCCATCATCAAAGAAATGGGTGATAGGCATAATCAGATTTGTACCAGGCAATGATACTTCACGGATTCTCACAGACACATGCCAGATTGTTTGTTGAGGGTTCATAATATAATATTACAGATTCTTTATTTTTTGGTAGCCAAACCATGACACCACAATTCCCTGAACACCAACCTGTCTAATATAAAAGGGGCAACAAGATTTACTTCTTGAATTCTGCTCTCAAAAATAGAGAAATCTAACAGTATAAAGTAGGGGCATATCTATGCGTAGGAGTAGGTATGCTAGTATTTACAAGACCTAAACAATCAACATGCTCTCTAAGCTTGTTGATAATTCGTTCAAAGTTACTTCACTGACTGCAACACTCAAAGCGTCTGCCAATTAATCGGTTCTCATCCTCTCATCTTAATTACATTCCTAAGTCTGTTGTTTCCTCGCCTCAAATTCTTTTAATCAATTGTTTCTACTTTTGAGTTTTCTTCTCTTCTCGAGTAAATTTTCTTTTCCTGTCACAGAACCAGAAAAAGTAAAAAGTAAACTGTACATGACAACTCACACCGAGTGGAATTTAATACAAGGTGGTGCAACCAGGCTTATTGTTCATTTAGCCTGCTTAATAAGTAGGGGGAAAGAGTCTTTAGAAAACTTATTTAGTTGCGGCATTTTTCGGGCGAGCAGACTGGATAGGAGGTGGATGTATATCTGCTGCATTTCTGAAATTGGATACCTAAACTAAGAAATAGTTCTCTAATCAATCCATAAAAGTAGATATCTATAGGAAGCCAGAAGAGCATCATGATGCTAGTCTCATTGTATAGACCAAAGCCCTCCAAATCAAATGCCATCCTTTCCATATGGTTTTATATTATTATTATTATTATTATTATTATGATAGATAAGTGTGACCCCCTTGTTGGTATGGGGATTGGAACCAAAATGGAGTCAGCTTAAGGGTTTTGCACTGTTGCTCATGACTTTGGGGAAAGAAACTAGAAACATCTTGGTAGCTCCTTTCAAGATCTAGCCATCATGAAATTATGCATCCTTAAAATTATTAACTTTTTTTTTATCAGAAGAAACGTGATCTAACATATTGGCTTTATAACTTATTACTTAAACATACTTCACACTCTGCCAGCAATCATTATAGTTGATCCTTGATTTGCAAACTTCATGTAGCTTGCTAAAAAGCTCCATTAAAATGTGTATATTAGTCTTTGTTTCCCCTCATTGACATTTTAAGCCTAAAACTTCCATTGGCTGCATGAAAACTCTTGAACTGTTATATGCCTTCGATGATGCAGGACCTACAGAAAGTGGGGGTGAGTGTAGCACTGAGGTCTTGTCATGACATCCTTACGCAGGGAACAAGTATATATGTGGTGGACACATTAGGTTTGCATGCTTCAACTTTAATTATTCTGTATCATCCTAATTTACTTCTTGTTATTCTGGTTTATGTATTACATAACCTTTTAACATATGACATTTCTACGATAAGTTTAGTTCGCCAACATTTTATTCAAGGTATGTAGTTTGATGTTCTGGAAACTTGGTGCAATATACCCATCTAATTGTGTTAGCTATTATGACTTGATTTATGCATTCATTTGTCAAGCATATGTCTCTCTTTTTCATCTAGGCAATCAATATCATACTTGGAGTTCGTCCATCCAGATTAGACATTCTTCCTTCATGGCCATTTCTTTCTAAGCATGATGTGTAGCCATTAATTCTGTTATGTAACATGTTAAAGTATGATGCCGCCATCGTCTTTGTTTCGCTTGTCCTTCACAAGCATCTTTAGAGATCTTGTACTTTGTTGACCTCTCCATTTCAGGGTCACTTACTGGCTGCTGCACTCATCTTTCTTGCTATTGTCTTGTGTCATTGCAGAAGCAAGCCTAGGATAGGACCAAAATTTGGGCCTGGCCAAGTACTCCATCCATCCCATTTGGAGGGTCCCCTCTTTCCTTTTTAGGATGCCCCCTTTAGTGAGCTTGTAAACTTTCTCTTTACGCAAGCTTTAGCCCTCTTGTATGAAGTAAACAAGTTAGGATAGAAGTGGGTATTTGTGATGCAATTGATCAATCTCTGACACATTAAAAAACCGGACCCTCAAAGTGGGATTGGGTATTTGGGTTGGTTTCTATATTAAGGGGTTGGTTAGTCATTGTTTCAGAGGGATGTTTCATGAGCAATATAAAAAACTTACATCATTTATGAACATTGAAGGATAAAGTTTGTTTCATTGATAGTGCTTTGCTCATTTGGAGCTTTTACCCTAATTTGTTTTACTCTTCAACTCATTTTGTAGGGGAGCTGAGGCATTTTTACAGATTAGCTCCAATAGCTGTTATAGGAGGATCTTTCTTGTCCGGCTTAACTGGTCATAATATTTCTGAAGCTGCTGCAGCTGGCTGTGCTGTATTTACTGGTAAGTGTATGCCATGAGCTTGCTGTCTGGTTTCATATGGTTCTGAACATTCATATTCCTCTTGGCTAATTTTCAGGTAATCATGTTGGCCATTTCTCACACATGGCAATGGCAATGCAACGGTTGAATCCTTTGTCAGTTCAGCAGGTTGAGAATTTCTTCCCTCACTTGTAGAAGCAGATTCGATGGGCACCTTTGACCCATAGTCAACAAATTTAATTCTTTTAAGAAAAAAAACTTGCTAGTATTTATTGCTTCTCGATACATTTCAAATCTCATGAAGTTTTAAATGAAATCATTGTCATGCACTCAATAACAAGCACTGCTAACCATGCAAGTATTAATTAGCTTGATACATTTCATCTTCCCTTGAAGTTTAGATGAAATCCTTCTTTGAGTATTAGATCTCCAAAAACGTTAATGTCAAAGATCCGTTGAATTTCACATGATCTCTGTGTGTGTCGTTGTACGTGTGTGTGTATCAATTGTAGTTAAGTTTTTAGCATGCTCATGTTATGGATGTGTTCTTAGTCTAGAAACACTGACCTTGAGTTGGTCAGATAGTCATGTGCTTGTTCCAGTATTTGTTGCAATACTGCTGAAATGTTGAAGATAGTTTGCATGACGGGCCTTGCTTTCAAGCTACATCAGGTGATGCATGCTTTAATCTTTTGGATTCTATTATACGTGCTGCAGTTAGTCTAGATGGTTCAGGTATTAACAGCTGGATCCAGTAAACAATGAATACCAGTAACTCTTGTGAATACCCTGCCAAGCCTTTAATTTAGCCACGTCTTAAGGTGAAAGATATAGTTACAAATAGTTTCTAGTATAATAGAGTAATCTTTTGCTATGCTTCTTTTATCGGTTAGCGTGCAAGTCTACATAACCAACTGAAACCGCTCTTTGGTAATGCTGGTGTGAATAAACTATTTAATATCAACTGCTCTAACAGTTTAAGCTCTTACAGAGAGGATCCAACCATAGATTAGTGCTCTAAAACCCTTTAGGGTCCAATCTGTGCATTTAGAGTGAAATGCTACCTACACCTAACGAGGGGGGCCAAATGCAACAGAAAGAGTTGAATCCTGACCATTGTGAAGCCAGAGCTCCAATACCAGATTGAATTACTACTTTTTGTTATGATTGGCAAAAAGTTTTTTTGATTATTTTTATAAATAGAAAGTATCGACAATACATGCAGTTACACCATATTGAATGACTGCTCTGAATTTGGCTATTAGACACCAAGTACTCTGCATATTTTAAATTTTTTGATTTCTTTTTTTCTGTTTCTTTCTTTATTTGTCCTCAAAGGGAAACTTTAAATGACATGGCCCCTGCAGGTTGCTGGACAAGTTGAGCTTGAAGTTGCTCTCCATGAGCTCCTCAGTAACGTGGAAGTTTTGGAAGCACGACGTGTAGCTGCAAAACAAGCATTTAATGCCCTGTCCAATGGGGTTATTGAAAATGTCTGGAATTCACTCCATTTCCATGTTTTGAGTAAAGAACTGATGAAACAAAGGCTTGAGCGGCAAAGCTAGTTATGTATGTAAAGTTATATGCTTGATTCAGTCCCAAAGTAGATTCCTACTTGATCACTTTCTCGTCTCGTCCCAGAAGGTTTAGTGTACCCCATAACTAACCATGGAGTTAACATGACCTCCTCCAATGTCTCAACCCCCCCCCCTTCCAATGCATTCTTCAGTTGTAGATGGAGAGGCACCAAACAAGAGATGATGCACGTAATGCACACGAAGGAAAGTGTGCAAAAGGCAACAATGAACTGCAATGGTAAGACGCTTCACCTGTACCAAATAGGTTTTGTGTTCGAGCCACCGTGGGGTAAGTGAGGATCCATATTGGAAAAAAAAAAAAAAAAAGGTGTGCGAAAGACCAATTGCAGGAGGGACAACTTCAACCCAACCAAAGCTCTTACAATCTAAGTTTCCAACTCCTTCATCATGCCCTAAGTAGCAACTCCAATAGTCCAATTATATATGAGATTGTTCTATTTACATTATGTAACAAAACAATTGGTTGGCAATTATTTAATTAGATTCAATAGACCTTTTTTTCTAATTTACTTTTAATATACTTTTACTTTGTCATAGAGAATAATATTATTCTCCCTCTATCTCTAAAATAATATTATTCTCCCTCTATCTCTAAAAAAAAATAATTGACTTGATTATTTATATTGGTGTTAATATGTAGTTTCCTTTAAAATCCATGTTATGTAGTCCAAATTAAAGTATGGTAAAAAGTAAGGATAAAGGTAAAAATGATGTTCTAAAAGGTAAGTTTCAAACTGGAAATTATTTTGGGACTAATTTAGATCAGTCAAATTTGGACTTGAAAAACTTCTAGTTTGACCCAAAAAAAGTTAAACTTGAGAATGATTTAGGAATTAAGGGAGTAACAATTATAGTTTGCATTAAAAACACCCTTTTATTTATGAAAAGATTATTCATCTGGATACGGAAATATATTTTCAGGAGATCTAAAAATGTTTGGTTTATACTAATTGGAAAGAAAAAAAGTGAATTTACATTAAATTTTCATTTGAAAAATGGTAAGTTAGTTTTGAAAAGTCAAGTATGACTCATTTTTTGAGAAGGAAGTACGATAGAATGCATTCTTGCTTTGTGTTGACCAAATTTCTATCAACTGAAGTGGAAAAAGGCTAGAGTAGAGGGGGTGAGTTAGATAAGGTTATTGGTTAAGATGACTGAAATGTAATATTGCAGCCAGACCTGTTGGGCAGAACAGAAATTAAATAGGGTGAAGAAGTGGCGGATCCAAAAATAAATCTCAGCGGTGTTATTAATGTTAATTATTACTTAAAAATAAAATTAAAATTAAAATAATGCTAACACAAACCAAAACTCACTTTTTACACCTTATTTTCTGCATTGAGGCATTGTACCTTGTGCTGTACATTATCGAAAATAGGGTGTACCCCACTCATATTTAATTAGCAATCGCGACCAGGTCCATTTACGTGGCTAGAAGAGGACCCTTTAGCAATTCGTTTTTTGGTAAAAACTTTGAAAAATCCATCTTACGAGTATTTTTTGTAAGATATATTTCGACTCGATTCATTGTGTGTTGTGGGTTGAGTTGTAAGAAAATAAAGCTCCGTTACTCTTCGTTTTTTGGGATAAACCAACTTAAGTTCTTGCTGCATTTATATATTTTAACTATCAGGACTGGCACATTAAGGGATCACAACCATGGCATATCAGATAAAAATAGTTATGTAGTGACATTTCCATGGTTACTTATGTGAACAGTAGAAGTGAATGAAAACATAAGCAGAATTAGATAAAAAGCACACAGATTTTATTCCAGGATATTAAGTACTAATCTTCAATATGTTGGATTGACTTGTCAAGAGAATTATCTGTCTTTGTTATGCCTGCAGCACTCAGAAGGAATAAGGCTGATGCGAAGTCATCATATTGAAACTTCGATCACCACGAGAAGCAGCAGCAACTATTACTACTGCAATTGTTGATTAAGCTCCTGCTCCGAAGGCGTGAAAAGGTTGACTTGTGCTTCTCCACGAGCTAAGCCTTTTCCTTATCATATGATGATTAAATATGATGTTTTTTATCTGCTCCACTTTGATAGAATGGATTATGTCTTGAAACACAGATTCGTCACATGGTATGAACAAAGGACCATCTTTTTTCTGGTGCTCATAGTTTTCATATCCTTCGTTTAGCATCTGACGGAAAACTTCATGATTGAGATAATTTGCCTTTATCACAAACCTCCTGCGACCTACGCCCACTGTCACAGCTAGGTGACCCGGAGGGACGTCCCTTGGTGGTTTCTCATCACCAAACTTAGCAAGTTTGCTCCACATGCAGGTCATTCTACTGAGCTGATTCACACAGTTGCAGACTTCAGATCCAAACGTTTTGTACAAAGTATGAAATATGGCTTGATAAGTAAGTACTTAGCGAGCTTGTTTCCTTCAATTCGTCGGCAAATCAAGACATTAACTTCATAATGAATTTATACTAGAGCTCGTTTCGTACAAAGTATGAAACCAGGCTTGATAGGTAAGTACTTCGACGCGTCTTATTGATGTAGTTCCGAGTACTGATCAGTGTATCAAGTCTATAAATACAAGTAGAGGATGTGTTTCCATTAAAATTGGTGAATAGACACTAAGCTTTTCTGTTCTATGGAACTTTGTTTAGTCTGTCTTGTTATAATCACATGCCTGAATTGCCTTTTGTTTCCATATGATGTTAGGTCACATTCTATGAGAATAAAGCAAGCTATATGACTTGATTGAGTTAAAATCTAAGTTGGCCTGGCCAGTTTAACCTGCTCATGTGGGGAGCAAGTCATATGGTATTCCGAAAATGATTGTTTTGAAACGGATTCTCGAACACACCTTATATACACACAAACATGTATACATGCACCAGCACGCGCTCATGAAAACACACACATCGGCATTCGGCACGTGATCACTCACACACTGACACACATAGAAACAGAGATGTTAAAAGAAAATTGCAGATCTTTATTAAGGCTATGTTAGTCAGTTGAAATGATTCTACTGCTGCCAACATAGATATAGCCAACTGGTTGTTCCAACAGAAGGTTCTTAGAGCCACTGCCAGTTTTTAAGTCCTTATTTAGAAATCATTCCAATTTACATGAATGTGGATAAAAGCTCTAAGAGTTGGTTACATCTTTTTCAAATTGACATTCTTGCAGTTGCCTTTATTTTGCATTAGGAATTGGTTACGTCCAAATAGGTTTTAGGTGACTTTATAGCATGCAAGAATCCAAAACATGTGTTTAGGTGGCTATTCATCAAAGAAAGACTATATATAGGACTGTAATTAAGACCTCTCAGCTCGTACATCAACCAAAACATACTCTATCCGATTCTATATAATCGTCCCTTTGATCTAATGCATCATTTTAAAAAAAATTATTATGTTATAAATATTAATATAATGTGTGGTTTCGTTTAATGCACTTGAACACATGACCATAATTAAAATAAGTAAAAAATATCAGGGTTAATTGGTAAAAATATTTTCCTAAAAATAAGAGTTTTGAAAGAGAATAATTATTTTAGAACTGATAAAAAAAAGTCAGTGATCTCTTGTAAGACGGTCTTACGAATCTTAATTCATAAGACGAAGCTACATACTCTTACAGCTCAATCCACCAACACATGGTGGTTCGGGTAAGGAGAATTCATCTTCCCTAATGTTGAGAATGAGATGACTTGATTACCCATGCAACATGTCAGTTCCCTCCGAGTCGGGTTTTGGACAAGGCGATTGCATCATGTTGGTGCCAAGCGACCACCTTCTCTTAGTTTATTCGGATCAAGCTACTGTCAAATGGGCGGTCGCCTAATGTCGATGCTAGTGCCTTCTCCCGACGGGTAATTTTGTCCGATTTTGTTGTTTGGGCTTTTAGGATTTGGTATTGTATCCCTATATATAATTGTAACCCTAAAACGTTTTCAAAGTTGATTTTAATAAAATTTTGATAGTCTGTTGGCCTCAATATCTCTCTCTCTTCTTTGTGATTGATCTTGTTATACTTTGTTAATTTGTTTGCAAAATCTTCCGCTGTGCATAATACTTAAGTTTTTGCCGATAAAAAAAAGAGAGGATAATTATTTAGGAAAACGAGAGAGTACTAAAAAATAAAAGAAACATGTACTCTACTAGTTAGAACATGTTTATTGTCGAATGGATTTGATTAGGCAAAAATAGTAGCATCGTGCTTTTTTCAACTGATCGCATGAGCGTTTGCTTTAGTTGTGTTTGAAGGGATATTCTTCAAGTACAACGGAAAGATTAGTACATTTATAAGAGGAGGTCACATGTGAAATCGTTTTACGTATCTTAATTCATAAAATATATAGAGTTTTACTGTCTGTGTGGGTAATTTTCACAGCTCAGCCCACCAATACACGATGATCGGATCAAATGACCACCTTGTACATATTAAACCCTTAAAATCATGCAGATATGTTTTGGCGACATCCGTGTTAATAGATCACAATGGTTTGCTTTTCGTCTTCTCCAATCAGCGACATAGAGAATTAAAAGTTGTTTGAAAGCCACAATCCCTCTTGTAATTATTCACGATAATTATAACCTTAGAACAAATGAAGATGTCTTTTCGCTTCCTTTGTCTTGCTCGATTATGTTCTTTTAAAGTCATCTTTTTTTCCATGTGAGCCATTGTCCATGCATCGGTGTAAAGAGGTCATACATTTGATTTGCCTACGACAAAGTCATGCATCATAAACACATCTCAAAAGTGTCATAAATATGTTACTACTCATTACTAATTAATAGGTAGGTGATTATGCATAAATCTACATCACTTTGCAATATGAGATCTGAGTATTTCAAAACAAGAAACGAATATATATATATATATATGAATATATATATATATATATATATATATATAATACATGATACATACGTACCTTGCACGTTCTAAGTCAAGATCAAACTTTTGGACAGTGTAGGACCATAGAAGTGGCTTGTCTATGTTTTCATGGCGGCTCCTGAATCCAAAAAGCATCACCAATGGTGATTCTTACCTCAATTCTTATTTGGTAAGAATCACCACACCATTAGTAACCCAAATTTTCCAAAAAAATTCTTATTTCAACCAAAATAAGAATCGTGCAAGGAAGAGAGAGAGAGCCGCTTGGAGAGAGAGAGAGTGAGGCACACTACTCACTACCATTGGGTACGTGTAGAGCTGTCAAATAGAGCTAAAGCTCGTGGGCATGCCGCCTCGCCACCTAAAAGGGCGGGTTAGCTAGGTTGATGAAATAGAGGATCGTTTAGATGCGGACCTCACGGGTTGCGGGCTTTTGTGGGGTAGGGACTAGGGGTGGCAAAATGGGTGTTATGGATAAATGGATAATGGCCTATTATCCATTTATCCATAACACCCATTTTGTCATCCCTAGTGGGGACAGACAGCCCACAATTTCTAAGACTTAAGTACTTACTACGTAATACTTAAGTTTAAGTTATAAATTATACTCCTTTCGTTCCTGAATAATCGTCCTAGTTAACTCGGTACACAGTTTAAGAAAAAATAATTGACTTGATTATTTATATTGGTTTAATGTGTAGTTTCCTTTAAAGCCCACGTGTATGTGACCCATAATTAAAGTAGAGTGAAAAAGTAAGGGTAAAGTGGTAAAAGTGATGTTCTAAAAAGGTAAATTTCAAACTGAAAAATTATTTTGGGACGGACGAAAAAGGAAAAGAAGACGATAATTTAGGGACCGAGGGATAATATTTCTCTTATTTCTCTCTCAAGACTCGCGCTCAAATTCCAGGACAGCCCCGGCGAATAGCGACCTCCTTCTTGCTCCATCTCCGACCAAACCTCATCTCCTATTGCCTTCGCCATCCCACCCACCTCTGTTCGCAGTCCAGTCATCATCATCGTCTCCAATCTATCTCCATAGTCGCAGGTTCTCTTCTACAGTATCTATAACCGGCTTCATCTTCAGTCAACTCCCACCAATTTCGTCCTTCATCCACAGCAACCCTATCCATCTCCTTATCCAGATCTGCTCGCCATCTCTTTCTCTCGCTCGATACCTCTTCTACTAACCTCAGATTTATGTAATCTATGTTCTAGACTTCCAGATGGACCAAATCTGATCATTAACTCAATTGTATTGAGTTTTGATTTCCTCATTTTGAAGTCGGCTAATGAAAGAACTACTTCTGACTTCAACTAAAGAATCAACTACTGACTTGATCTTGATTGCTTTAATGGAATTTTTTTTAACTCCAGTTATTAGGCTTTTGAGTTTTGATTTCCCCCATTGTTGCCTTCTACTTCTCAGTTTTGTCTATGGTTTTCATTAATTAATCGTTTCCAAGTACGACGGGCATGTCCATTTTTCCCACGGTTCTATGCGGGGTGGGGTGGGCTGGGCTAGGCCAAGGGTTTGAGGGACCGTCATGTTTGCGGCCTTTCTCGCCCCGCCCCGTGTGTCCATTTTGACAGCCCTAGGCATGTGTATCTCATGCGAACATTAAGGGCGTGAACCCTTGCACCTCTGGACCCCACCTATCGACCACATATTGTTGTTTGATTTTTTTAAGGGGGAATTTCAAGTGGGTACAATTTTGAAAACATCTTTTCATCTAGGACCATCAATTTTTTAGACATTTCATATAACTACAAATTGCTTGCCAAATGACAAAAATGCCATTAATGAAAACTCTGATGCCAAGCCTTGGCATCAGGATGATTAATTCTGATGCCAAAAATATTTACGATGCCAAAATTGTAGGCATCGGCATTGCACTGATGCCAGTTGGCATCGCCGATGCCAAAATCTTGCCGATGCCCATGCCATTATTGCGATGCCCACCGATGCCAAAAACTCGATGCCAAGTTTGGCATCGATTCTTGATGCCAAAATGCGATGCCCACCATTATTCTTGATGCCAAAACTCGATGCCAAGTTTTGGCATCGAAAATCAATCGCGGCATCAGAAATCAATCGCTAGGCATCAGAAAACCACAGGCATCAGAAAATCAATCGGCATCAAAAACCCATTAATTCACAAATCAAATTCAAAAAGCTCAAACAATTCATCTAAATCACTCTTTACTTTCATGGCTGTGCAAATGTCAAAGCATTAAAAAAGGCAGACCCGCCTGAATCTAAAAAGCTCAAACAATTGATCCACATCCCATTCTCAATCTAAAAAGAAAGAAGAAAAAGCAGACCCTTCTACCTACAATGGTGAACAATACTGATTCCAGATCTATCTACAAGGCACAGAGTACCATCGACGAAGGTTTGTGATTCGTCATTGCCCCCGACCTCGACATCCCAATCAACAGCCACGGTCCATTGATCTCCCCGACCGACGAGCCCACCCATGGCCGACCAAACCTCCACCAACTCCTCCGAACTAACAACCCAACCAACCAATCAGTCACCGCTCAAGGTATGAAATAGAACACCCAAGCGTCCTTCCCGTCGCCGGCGAGCTCCACCGTCTTCGCAAACAACAATGCATAATCGGCCACTTCCCAAGCTTCTCTCCGAAGCTCTTAAGGCTCGCAAAGCCGACATCAATGGCAGATCCGCCACAGACACCGGAGATCGAGTCATATCCGCTTCCCAAGCTTCTCTCCGAAGCTCTTAAGGCTCGCAATGACGACATCAATGGCAGATCCGCCTGAATCTCTCATCGGTCTGTACATCATCGTAATCAATCTCATCCTCCTCGTCTTCGTCGCTGTCTTCCTCCGGCACCGTCGATGCGTATGACCGCCACTTCCCAAGCTTCTCTCCGAAGCTCTTAAGGCTCGCAAAACCGACATCAATGGCAGATCCGCCACAGACACCGGAGATCGAGTCCTATCCGCTTCCCAAGCTTCGCCTGTTGAATGTGTCGTGTGCTTGTGAAAGGTTGAAGACGGTGAAGTGAATGATTTGTGATTTCTACGGATGATTTGCGTACACGAAGGGTAGACAAGTACTTTTGCCCAAAAATTGTACCTAAAAGAAATGTTCAAAAAATAGCTGGATTTATTTGAAAATATGTTTTAAAAAATGTACCGGCTTGTAATTATTCCTTTTTTTAACCATTGGGCCGGAATATTTTTCATAAAGCAATTTCTTTTTTATCCTTTTTGGTCGTAAAATACTTGTTTTTTTAATATATATTTTTGTACACTTGACCGTTGCTTTGTGTCAATTTTTTTTTTTATAAATTTGATTGTTTTTTAACAGTTACTTTGTATTCTCTCTTCTATAATCTTCATTCTCTCTTCTAAAAATTCCCTCTTAATATCTCTACTATTTTAATTTTTTTTATCTCATCAATTTCTATATCTTCACTTCTTTGATATTTAAACCTAATTTTTAGTACAATTTCATCATAAAAATAAATATCGTTGTTTTAAACTGGTTAATTAATAAAATCTTTGTTTTAAAATTTATTTGTAATAATTAATATTACAATTAAAATTATAAAATGATTACTTTATTTTATTTATAAATAACATTGGAAAATGGAATGTATTTATTAAAATTATAAACGAATTAATTAATTTATAAAATAATATACGAATTAATTAATTTGTTTGACAAATATAAAAATAAAAAAGTAGTATAAATAAAGTAGATGACTTGGTAGTAGGATACATATAATAATGGATGAAAAATAAAAACATAAATTTTTAGAGCATCTCTATGAGAGATTCTTATTCAAATTCTTATTTGGGTAAGAATCACAAACTATTGGGGAAACAATTCTTACTTCAAAATTCGGAGCACAATTCTTGGTTGAGCCAAAATAAGAATTTTTTGGTCAGGAGAGATAAAAGCTGAAAATTGAGAGAGTGAGGCGTACCGTCCCCTTCCAAATTCCAATAGGCGCATGCGTCTTACGCTAGCGCCCAGTTGTGGTCGGTCCCACCATGTCGGCCACCTTTAATTATTATTTTAAAAAATATGATCCTTGTTTCCTCTTTTTGAGTTTGAGGTTTTTTTCCTCTTTTTAAAAACTGACCGTCTTGATTTTTTATTTCCTTTTTATTTTTTGATTTTTTTCTTTTAAAATTTATTTGTAATAGTTACTATTACAATTAAAATTATAAAAGGATTAAATTATATTTTTATAAATAATATTTGAAATTACAATATATTTATTATAAAAAATTATGTATAAAAGGAATTAATTTATTTATAAAATAATATATGAATGAATTAATTTGTTTGAAAAGTATAAAAATAAAAAAATAATGCAAATAAAGTAGATGATTTGATAATAAAATCTATATAAAAATGGAGGAAGAATGAAAATCATTAAAAATATAAATTATTTAGAGAGATTTAAAATATGAAGATGAAAATAAGACCATGTACAATTGGGGGTCATTTGGGAGCATTGAAGGGATTCTTCTATACATTGGGGAGAGCTAACGGTAGCCAAATTAGGAAAAAGATGTATGGGTAGCTTTGGAGGCTACCCAATTCAAGAATAGCAAACATCTTCCTTCCAGCCACCTTTCCACGTGACGGATTATGACTGGTTGGATAAAATTTTCCTTTTTATCCTATTTTTGGCCTATTTTTCACCTCAAAAATTATTTTTTTTTCAATTTTTTTTTAAAATATCGACATATTTTTATCTATAAATAGAGACTTGGTTTGTTGAATTTGGATACCAAGTCAATTTTCTACTTTTTTATCTAAATAATTGAAATAAGAATAGTAATAATGTAAAGTTATTAAGGTTTGTGTCACCGCTGTAAATGCTCGAAGACCTAGATTCAACAGAGATGCTCTAAATCTAGGAAGAACTTATCTTGACTTTTGAGCTGCAGGCTAGCACATAGTCCAGCGAAGCATTTGGCTCTTTTATCTTTGGTCAACAACTTAACATCAACTTTGTTACTACCTCCTCGGCTCCACTCTGAATTTTTTTTTTTTTGGCGCGCGTGTGTTTTTTGTTCTTGACCATGAAAAATAATGAATTTTCATTTTGAGATGAAGTGCGTATAATTTTCATTAACCAAATAGTTGGGGCTTGTTTAATAGACAGTGATAAGTAGTATTATTAATCTTAGTATTAATAGCTGTTATTTCTATTAATTTACACTTATATATCAAGGGTAATATTAAGATTAAAAATGTTCATACCAAATATTTTTAATGATGATGCTAATAATATCACTCTCTCTCTTGTTATAATTAGTGAAGGGATAATGATTTTATTCATCCAGATCACTTATTATGTATCAAACATCACTCAATATCTGACCTTAATCATGACTATCAAACAGTACCTTATAGTGATTCTCTTATTTTGCATGGTTATTACTGCTATTACTATATTACTGCCAAAAAAAGTAGATTGCTCATATATATCGTAGTCTAAGTGTCACTTTTTGATATATATTGTACTCACTCCGTTCCAAAGTTATTGCCATGTTTTCATTTCTCGTCTATCCCTAAATAATTGTCTTATTTGAAACTTTCATTTTTAAGACAATACTTTTATCATTTTACCTTTATTTTTTCATCATACTTTAATTGTCGGACATATATACATGGGCTTTAAAGGAAACTATACGTCAAACAAATATTAATAATCAAGTCAATTGTAATTTTTGAGAAATTGCTGGTCGGTACATTTTCTCAAATATTTTTTCGTTATAGTCTCATGTTCTTTTTTTTCAAGTGCTAAAGTCAATTTTTTGAAATATTGTTCCTAAAAAGCCTAGATCGTCTTCTTCCAGAACTTCGGCCAACACTTTGGAATTCAAAATTCACGATTGTTCCACAACGAAACAGAAATCAACATGCCCAGTCAGGTCGAGGGGGCAGTGCTCCCTTTGTGGGGGTTCAGAAACAACGCCACCGAAAGGTAAACAATTTTTCCAATTCATTAAGTACAAAACTGTAATGGATCTGTGTTGAGTTGGAGGATTTTTCAGTATTGATAAAGGTGAAGGATGAGAAGGAAGAAGAATAAGGCTTACGACGAATGAGAAGAAGTTGAAGGACATGAAGGTTTGGTTAATTGTGATTTTGCAGTACGATTGAAAATTGGATTATGTAATTAAAATTAATGCATCGCAGTATAAAAATTGATGAGTGCGATGCAAAGATGTAAAATGGGATTAGGTAACTAAAATTGTTGCATCATGGTGTAAAAATTGATGCAACACGATATAAAATTAAATTCGTTTATTAAATTGATGCATTGCGGTGCAAAAATTGATGCAGCGCGATGCATTTGAGAGAGTGATCTGTAACGCCACTCAAGCTAAATAAGAGTATCGCAGTCTTTTCACCCCCAAAAAGTGACTTTTTCAGTTAAAAAAAACATAGGGTACTATAACGATTGAAACTTATCAAATTTGACTGGTCTGAATTATAATTTTTATAACGGAGTGAGCATAAAATTAAGATATTCCATACTACTTTCCCCATATATCTCTTATCTTCCAGCACTTCGTTTGAAACAAAAATATTAGGTTTACCGCTATTGCTACAACTAAATTTTAGTAAATATCTAATGTGTTTTAGTGATAGTCAATTTTACCCTTCAAAATCTTTAGTTGTATCAATAATAGTAGAAATAGTGGGGCCAAAATACGAAAAATACCCTGAAGTTTTCACTCAATCCCAAAATGTTACCCAACCTAAGGTTTGTACCATAATTATACCTGACATTGAAAATTGTCCCATTTTGCACTCTAGCCCTAACGGGCCTTAGAAAACTAATAGAAAGTTAGCATGTGCATGTCACATGCAGGGGTAATTTAGTCATTTTCATCAAAAAAATAGGACGAACCCTCTATGGTTACCTGTTTTTGAGCTTACCTCCATATAGTATTTATTGAGAGGTTTCACCTCCTATGTACCAACGTTAAGGAAGACGCGCCGTCTGACCAATTGGCCTTAAGAAAATTGATAAATGATATCCAGTGTCATCACTTAAGCAAAAATTAAACCATTATACACCTGTATTTGCAAATTGACATTTCGACACTATATTCCACTCTATTTAATTTGATCAATTTTTGCATAAAGGGAGGAAATGTGTTGCGTTGTTTGGTTCTATCATCAACACAGTGAAGAGATGATTATTTTTTTCTATCATAATCAAAACCCTCACCCACCAACTCAAATCCCCTCCCTTCTCCAGTAATCCTCATTTCCGTGGAATAGATATTAAAACCCACCAACACCACTCAGTTCACAAACTAAAAGACTCAAAAATCAAATCATTAAATTGCTCAATTACTTAAGCCGTAGTTGGGATTTTTTGAAGGGGTTATGACAAGGGTGGTAGAGTTCCTGGCAAGTAGTGGCAGGATCCGAGCTGTGCCTCATCATCAACTGACTCAGTTTCAAACTTACCTTCGAACTCGCCAATAGAAGATCAAAAACGACGGTGTGTTCTCCAAAGTATTATGTATGTCCAAGCACAAGAAAGATTACAAGGCTTTCGAGTAAAACTGTTGACCCTCATAGGTTCTAGATTTGGTTGAGTCATCTTCTAATTCTACTGCACAGTGGCTAATAGGTCTGCGTACCGATTAGTGTGGCAACTGTCTTAGAATCAAGGGTGTTTAGAACTAGTTTATTGTTAGTTCATCCTAGGCGCGGACAAGCAGGCTTCAACAGCACCCTTGAAAGCACAGCTCGAACAGCAGACTTGGAAGTCTGCTCAAAGCTCAAAATCAAAGATAGTCAAATCGAGGAATTAAGTCACATGTTATTTGATTCAGATATTTTTTAAATATCTAAGTCAAATAATATTAAAAAAGATATCTTCATCAGATTTCCTTCCAAAGAAGTCAACTCTTTGGACAACTTGATATCTGTCCAGACTGTCTCACGCATAATGACATCTGATGACATTTCCTCATTTGGCTAAAAAGACTTTCAAGCTGAAACGCCTGCAACACTGAAAACTTACTCTGTTTGGAATGGCTGCCTCTGCAACTCTGAGTCTCTGATATCTGTTGATGTACGCATCCTACAAGGTGCCGAAATGTATTTAATGCATTATAACGTTGGACACAACTTGTCTATCCTTAGTCCAACGGTCCTAAAGATCTCCCCTAGTATTTATTCGAGTTTTGAGGATCTGAACAACAACTCTTGCACATTAAACATTCAAGCTTCATCTTCATATCTCAAGCATTCAAGAGATCAAAGGACAAGAACTAACACTTCACCAAACTTCCTGAAGCTACAAATGCAGGTCTTTACTGCATTTCGGCTTCATCTAGTTTGATTATAAACTGTTCTTTACTTTAGCACTTGAGAGAACAATTATTCATTGATTGTTTCTCTCATCATTATACACTTGGTTAAAAATTATTTTTGCACACGATCCATTAGTGATCTTACTCTCACACCTAGTGGATAAACAAGTGCACCTTTCAAAATCCAAAGCTAACCACTTTGGTAGTGGACGTAGTACTATTCACAGTACGAACCACTTCTAAATTATGCGTACTGTTCGATCTGTTTCTGTATATCTTTTAACTGCTGCTATCTTTAAAGTCTACCTTTGAATCTATCTTATATTAACAGCAGCCTTTCGATTAGATCTGTACTCTTACAATTTTCCGTTGCCTTAACTCCTCTTATAAAACTACTTTAAAAATGAAAAGAAGCATATCAGAAAGGAAGTGTTTCGAAAAAGTTTTTTTTTACTACTAGGCTATTCAACCCCCCCCCCCTCTAGCCTAGTTTGAGCCTATTTTGGGACCAACAATTGGTATCAGAGCCTAATTCTTTGAAAATTTATTTTTCCAAGATTAATCTCTTGAGAATAGATCCTATGGCTCACTATATGTTGCCTACCTCGAATACAAGCCACGTCCCAATATTGGACGAAGGTCACTTCGAAGTATGGAAAGACAAAGTTATGAGTACATGAACTCTATTGATAATCGGTTATGGCAATGTGTTCAAACAGGTCCTCATATTCTGATGAAGCCAATTCTCCTAGCTGAGGTAGCAGGCGGACCTCCCGAGATACCGAAATCAATGAATGAATGGACTGATGAAGAAAGGAAAATTGTTGAGCTAGACAGTAAGGCAATACACATAATATCATTTCGGTGGACCTGAAGCACATACCGGCCAGAATAATCAGGTGCAAGACAACTAAGGAAATGTGGGAAGCACTGGTGGAATATCTAGAAGGAGACTTGCCCACCAGAGACAACATAAAATACAACTATATTCAACAGTTCGACTCATTCAGAAAAGATCCAAAAGAGACACTACGACAAGCCTACAACAGATTTTGTGAGGTAGTTAATAGTTGTTATTCTCTAGGAAAAGAATATAGTATTAAGGAAGTAAATATGAGATTTTTAGCCTCTTTAGGAAGTTTGTGGCATGTTAAGACCAATGCTATTAAAGAGTCCAAAGACTTAAACTCCATGCACCTTCGAAATTTGTGTGCGAGTTTAATTGTATATGAGCAAGAACTGTTTCAAGCTCAAGAACAAGACAAACATTTTAAACTTCCTTCTTTTTCTGCTATTTCACAAGAAAATTCTGCTGTAGAAAATAAACCATCCACTTCCTCTTCTTCAAACGATAATGAAATTCTATCTGACGAATAATTTTCCATGTTCGTTACGAAGTTTCAAAAATTTTCAAGATTCAACAAGAGGAAAGAAGCAAACCAGCAGACTTTCAGAAAGACTGTTGATAGCTCACAAAACGATGAGCTAGTTTGCTTCAAGCTGTAACTTGGTCACTTTGCTTCTAAATGTCCAAAGCCTAAATATGAAGCTTATAAAAGGCGACCTTCTAAATCATTTTCAAAACATAGAGGTCTAGGCGAGGACTTAGAAGAAAACCAAGTGTCCACGGTTTGAAGCGGTTCGATGAGGATGCGGTGATGACTCACGGAAGCGGACACATTTGCCTTGTTGCTCTAGAGTCATCTCCCACCTATGACTCAGAAAGTGAAATTAAATATACTACCTTTCAAGCTAACGTAGAACAATCTTCTGAAGAGCCTTCTAAAAAAGAAATCCTCAAGAATGCTCAGGATATGCTAGAGGAATTCAATGAATTTAGAAAGGCTTATGTAAAGTTAGCTAAGAGTCATGAAGCTAGAGGCGAAATCCATCTTTGGAAGCGAGTTAAAAACTCTTCATGGAGTCCAGAAGGAAAGTATCAAGTAAAAGGAAGAGAACAAGTTTCTCCATGAGAAGGTTGCTTGCCTAATTGGTCATGCCAAAGAGGTATCTGCTGAGAAAGATGAGTTACAAAAAACCATCGACTCATGGAATAACTCTAAGGCTGCTTTTGATCAAATTCTTGGAGAACAAAAGTCTTCTAATGACAAAACTGGATTAGGTTTCTCTGAAAACACTGGCAGCCAACCTCCGAACAAAAAGCAGAACTTGTCGAACAAGCGGTGATGATTTTCCATATCATCAGCAGTTTAACAACAAGGGTAGACAAGGAATTGGCTATGCTGCTATTTACTATAAATATCCTAAGACTCGAGCATTTAAGACCAATAATACCCCAAAAGTGAAGCAATCATCAGCTGGTGAAAAGTCTGTTAAGGATCGTGCTGACTACCAATGTCCTTCTACCAGCACCCCTGCTAAAGCAAAGGCTACTGTTTATAGGAAAACTAAAAGTCAACACAAGCTTTGTCGGTTTATCAAAAGCACCAGGTGATGATGCTTCTCACAAGGCTAGCGACTTTTAGCTAAAATGAAAAATGTATGAGGAATTTAGGTCTACTGTTAACAGATCTGCTAAGGCAAGAACTGCTGAATATAGATTCAAGAAAACTCATACAGAACCTTACAAGTCTACTGAGTCAAAGGTGGCTGCCAAAAGAAAGCTTGCTAGGATGTCTACCGAAAACCAGCTTTCTCAACTTAACATTTGCAATTTTCATCGCTGTACTTTTTGCAAATGTTTAGGCCACTTGGCCCATGAATGTCTTCTGAAATCCATTATGAAGCCTACTGGATCTCCAATTCCAAAAGTAAGGCAAGTATGGGTTCCTAAAAAATGCTAACCCTATGGACCCGAAAAGATAAATAAAGGGGACCATGATTTTCTTATTTCTATACCACAGGTATGCTTCATGGCTGCTACAAATTCAGAAAAGAAAGACATATGGTATCTAGAGAGTGGCTGGTCAAGACACATGACAGGAGAATCATGTCTTCTCTCAAACATTACTGAAGCAGAAGGCCCTCCAGTCATCTTTGGAGACAACGCTAAAGGAAGAACTATTGGATATGGATCCATCATCCGCGGAAATCTCTCCATAAGAAAAGTCTCTCTAGTAGAAGGCTTGAAACACAAT
This sequence comes from Codonopsis lanceolata, assembly GCA_013146195.2. Taxonomy (NCBI): domain Eukaryota; kingdom Viridiplantae; phylum Streptophyta; class Magnoliopsida; order Asterales; family Campanulaceae; genus Codonopsis; species Codonopsis lanceolata. The sequence continues at coordinate 27,889,385 of CM028380.1, read as the reverse complement.
CTTCTGAGCATTTCCCAATTCTGTGACAAAGGACTCATATGCCAATTCTCCTCAAACAGATGCGACATCAAGGATCCAGACTCATTTTCAACTTTGGTTACTGGACATAGACAAGGGAATGTCTATATGATAGATTTAAACGCCTATGGCAAGGCTGCTAATCTATGTCTTGTAGAAAACTCTGCTCAAGACAAAAGCTGGCTGTGGCACAAGCGTCTCAGCCATCTGAACTTCAAATATTTATCAAAGCTATCCAAAAAAGGATTTGTGAAAGGAATGCCAAAAGTTTCTGCTGATCGTGATCATCTATGCAAAGCTTGTTAACTAGGAAAGCTTTCAAAAGTAAACCAGATCTTACAACTACTAGACCTTTGCAACTTCTTCACATGGATCTCTTTGGGCCTGTGACTACTATCAGCTATGGTGGTCACAAATACACTCTGGTCGTAGTTGACGATTATACTAGATT
>CM028380.1:27830472-27888816 GCA_013146195.2 Codonopsis lanceolata | reverse complement strand
ATCTTGGATGACTTGATAATGATGTCTTTGAGAAAGTTTTCCCCCAAATTATATTTGGCTTGTTAAAGATGATGGTAAGCCTAATTAGCATGTTATACATGTTTAGTGGAGTTTATTGAACTTAGTTGTGTTGATTAACCATGAGTATTGAAATTGGTTTGGTTGAGGATGCTTGGAGGGTGATTTGCCCTAATTTGGTTTTAGCTTGCAATCTAATGATGTTAGCTTGATTAATATGTTTTACAAGCTTAATAGAACATATTGAACCATGTGGTGAATTTTAAATCATGAATTGAACGTTATGATTGGTATGATGACTTGGATGATATTATGCACAAGATGGCTAAATTATTCTAAGTTGCATTGTTAATTAGTTTGTTGGGTTTATATGAGTATATTGAACATTGGGATTGTGGTTTTGGGCGATAGTTATGAACATAGGGGTTGATGAAGCCTAAGCTTCTAATCCTTGAATTTTCGGAAAACTTAGATTGAACTCAACGGAGTTAACCTTTGGGTTAGTATGAATCCTAGGAACTATAATTTTAAGTCCTACGGAATTTTGGGTAGAATTCATGGAGGTCGAGCCTCCAAGAAGTTTTGGAGTGTGTGAAGCACTTGATTATGAGAACTTATATGATTCTCGGTTGTGATGTTTATGCTAGTTGTGGGTGAATTGCATGACTAGTTTGATAGTAGAGTGTTTACCTACTTGTTTTGAGCATATGAGTATATATTACTTGTGCTTGGGTTTGAGTCAGTTGGAGTCGGTTTGGTTGAGTTTTGGTGGGGCGATACATCGTCTTCACGAATTGTGAGATTCGTGATCGCGATGGATCGCCGTCGTGGGGTTTGCACACACCACCATCGATGGCCACGGTGGGGAAGTAGTTTATCTTAGTTGTAGTAATACACATGACTTTGATAACTATGGAACTCGGCGGAGGCGTCTCGGGGGCGTCGATATCTACGAGAGGATATCGAGGGCACATAAAGGTTTTGCACGTGTTTTGCGAGCGACAGCGGAGGAATTTGGGTAATGGTATCATATCCCTTATACATGAATTGTTTCACAAGTGCTTAAGTGAATAACGTGCTTGGTGAATTGGATATGATATGATGTTTGTTTTGGTTTCTTACATGTTATACTTAATAGATAACATATTGATTAATGTTGTTAAGCATGTATGCTATCACATGAGTATTATTGGAATGTGGTTTTATGCCAAAGGTATTAATTGTTAAGTTTATATGCATTATTGTTAAGTTTGTATGCCTTGACATGTAAATTATTGTTGTTAAGTTTATATGCATCGGAAGGCTATGTTATATCAATAACAAGAATTATGATCGTTAAGCATATAATTGTCTTGACATGGATTTTAAGTGAATGTTATACTACAATGATAACATGTTTTATTAATGTTGAGCATGGATGCCATAACATGATTTTATATAAAGTTATTTCATGACGATAGCATGATGTAATTTATGATTGAGCATTATGCCATGATAGGAAGTTACGGTTAGTAACTTACTAAGTCTTTGTGACTTACTTTTATTTGTTGGTTGTTTTCCCTAGATCCGAGCCGGAGTCGTGCGGATCCAAGTAAATCAAGAAGATTGCGTTGACAAAGTATTCTTTTGGCAAAAGGTTGCTACTTAGATAGTTATTTGTTTTTGGTGAGGTCGTTGGGAAAGATGAAGTTATGTAAACTTCATGTTGGGGTAGCAACCTAAATGTGAATTGTGTTATTTGTAATTATGTTGTTAGCTATTCTTTTGGTGCCGTAGCAAGTAGAAGTCGTGCTTGATGTATATTTATGGTTATACCTCCATATGTTTTTCTTGTTGTTAGTACTTATATTATTAGTACTTATGTTGTTGGTTGGTAGCCGACTTGTGTTTAGTCGCTTGGTAAATTGGTGATCATGTTTTAGCATGCTTTAATGCTAGTAAATATTATGTTTGTACTCGGCATGTGTTTAGCCGTTGAGTTGTTAGACTAGAGTCTTAGACTTAGTGTTAATGTTGGAGTTCGTAGTAGCTTCGCCGATGACTTGGTTTATTATATGCTATATATTTGAATTGCATTAACGGGGAGTTTGTTCTACTCGTGCCCAATGTTGCGGCACGCGAGAGTCGAATTTTTGGACCGAGAGATTAATCATCTCTTTGGTTGTTTTAGTTTGAGCTTGTTAGCTCGGGCGCCCTTGTTTTATTTCATTTAGCTTCGCATGTGTTTTGAGTTGTCGGTGTATCGCCGTTATGGCCCTACCCATTATTTGCTACTTGTTGTTGTTATTTGTCTTCGGCACGACCTTGGGATCGTCTTGGGATCGGGTCGAGGTCGATCGATATCGAGCTATGATTATAAATTTAGCTTTCAGCCGGGATAGGTTCCTTGGCTTTGGGGGTTGGTTTTGTGTGATTTATTTTATCTTAACGTCGAGAGTTATAGCATGTTAAGATGTTTGAACTAGAATAGAGGTTAGCACTAGTAGAGGTACCAATGTTGATATGTATAAGGTGGTACTAGTAATATCCATGATTGAGATTCCACCGGAGGTGGTGGCAAATATGATGATATTGTGAATTAATATTTAAGTGAAGATCACGAGTTAATGCATTGGAGTAGCACACTTAGTTAGAATGAGACTAGGAAGACTCCATAAATTGTGAAAGAGTTAAGGATTAAGGATGAGGTGTTACGGGCAATTTATTCCATAACGACTTCAGGATTTCGAGAGGCGTGGTTTTATACTTACGAGAAAAAAGTTAAATATTAAGGAGCACTGAGAGACCTCGGGGAATATTAAGGTTGATGATGTGGTTAGAGGACAGTTAGTACCTCCTGAAACTGTGTAGGCAAATCCGTAGATTAATAAGCGGAGTGATGCTTTTACCTAAAATCATAGATGAAAAGGTGATAATTTGTTATATAAATTTCGTTTGAGAAATAGGACACCGAGTGTAGGTGTTGGAACAATATAGACAAGTGTTTAGTCGATGGTGGTGATCACATTAGAATGGATTGCCTTAAATTGAGGATTAATGACTCTTAAGAGCGCTAATAAGCGATCCTAGTGACCCTTAGTGAAATGGTTATAGGCGAGCTAGGGTTTGAGGTTGTATGCGTGCGTGGCGGTTGGCCATTGCGGAGTTTTGAGACCTACCTTGGATAGGAGGTAATTCATTATACGGATATTATGGTTGCTATTATTGCTATTATGAGTGCACGTTGTATCGGTAACTCATATGCATTAATACATACATTGCATTGTGTGTTGAGATTTAATTATTTTTGCTTTCCTCGATTTATGGATATTATTGAGGAGGATGTCGGTATGGGATTGGTTTACGGTTTGGGTTGAAATTTTGATGGTAGAGATCGATTGCAGTAAAGTAATACGGTTATGTAAGCCTATATGGATGGCGATGTTATACATATGTGAATATTGAATATGTGTTAATGCTACTAGTGGTAAATACTAGTGGTGCGTTAAATTTGTATGCTCTATAGAGATATGTGTACAGTAAAATAATTGTACTTTGTTGTGTGATTTTATGCGAATAGGACGCGCTTGAATTGCACGATCGATACTTAGTGGTTTTGAGATGGATTGCGGTTATTACGAGCAAGAATACCGCTAAGTCGCGACTAATAGGGTGTCGTTGTCGCGCGAGAGTATTTCGTGTGTGTTTTAACGAATACGAGATTTTGGACTAAGGTAATGAAGGACTTCACAGAGTTTTGACGGTTGTGAGTACTAGAGTGAATGATACCTCTTTACTCTTGAGTTACTACGGAAGTATTGTTAGGCGAGTATAGTGAATATACGAACCTTGCTATTTGTTAGAGTTGCCCTTGTTTAGAAAATTATCACGAGGGAATTCTTATGCGTACTTCTTCTCGGTTTTGTGATATAAACATGTACGAATAGTTTCGAAATCTCATGCGCTATATTAGCCGTTTGATTAACCGATATGCATGATTATGAGTTACATGAGTTTTATGCATTACATGAATCATGGGAATTACATGGAGTGTATGAGAAGATGTATGATGATACTTGGTTATTTTATATCACATTTGCATGATATACATGTGTACATGCGACACTGTTAATGATATGAATTTTATCATGTCGTTGATGATTTAAAATTTTGAGTAAGATATATTTGTGATTTTGAAGTATAGACATAGCTTATGTCGGTGCGTGTGTTATTTTTAAAGGAGAATTAATATATGATCTTTATATGCGAACATGCATGGTAGATGCATTTTGTTAAAGAGAAAAGACATGATTTATAAGAGTAATAAATATGTCTAACGGAAATAGTTGTATTTGAGCATGAACATGCTTATATGCATTAGTGAGCAATGTAATTTGTTTAATGTATAGCATGATAAAATCTTGATTCTCATGCCTTGTGAATATACCATGATTACACTGTTGCATGATTATGTGAGACTGTAGTAAAGGATGCTTAAGATTTTTCTCATAACCCTTCGCATCCTTGCAACGGAAGCTTTTGAAATCCAATTTAGCCGGTACCCTAAATTGGTGATCAAAAGAGGTTCGTTGGTGGACTAGGATTGGTAGTAGCGGGTTAGAAATTGACTAAACCTCTTACCAGAAGAAAAGGAAAATAAATGGAATAAACTTTCACATGATGCTATTATGTGCATTGTCTATGATTTGGAAGTTGCGAGCATGACTTGCATGATCCTGAATGTTAACTTATTTGTTTAGAAGTGTGTTTTGGAACACTCTTCCTTAAATTGTGAATTGCTCTATCGGCCATTTTTACCTCTCATGACTTTGAATTCTTGTATTTATATTTCATGTTGTAGCTCCGAAGCAAATAGTTTCGGGAGACTTATGTTTATAAAGTCCTTGAATACGCTCCGAGGATATATTTGGAATTCACATGCTTAATTAATTAGTCATGGAATTTGTGAGTGCTTTGCGACTCAAGTATGAGTCACGATATTTTCAACCTAAAGTGCTTGGTATTATGGTTATTGAAAATTTTTGAACTTGTGAATGTGGGATTTTTGGTAGTTTGGGTTTTACCTCCTTGGTTGATTTGTAAGATAGTAGACTCGGAGACTGAGTCTAGGTTTGTGGTTCGAGTGGGGATAAAGAGCACGAGTTCACGATGAACCAAGATGGATTTTCGACTTTTAAGAGTAAAGTTTGTGTTCCTTCAGTTGATGATGTGCCCCGGGACAAATAGTTTCGGTAACTGAATGTTTATGGTATGCTTAAACTTGTTATCTTTTAAACTTTGGGGTTTGTGTACAAGATTGGTTAGTACTGCTCATATGTGTTTTCGCGACTCGAATATGAGTCATAATATTTCCAATCTAAAGAGTTTTATGTGGTTGTGCCTATTAAGAGGTTTTGAAACCCGAGTTTGGGATCACGGTAGTTTGATCCTCATATACCTGGTTTGGTTATTGTGATGGTAGACTCGGAGACTGAGTCTAGGTTTATGGTTTTGAGCATCGAGTGTTTACTCAGGATTGTGAGACACCGTAGTGGTGTCTGGGTATTCCATGTTGAGGTGATGACCTAGCATTGGTTTGAGATACAATCTAGAATTCGGGACGAATTCTTTTAAGGGGGAGAGGATGTAAGATCCCGATTCCCGGTTAGCTTGAATTGCGTGCAATGCTCGCATCTCTTCTTCGGTTGATCGCTTGTTTGGTTGTGAGAGAGTCTAAATGTGTATGAGAGACCACATTAAGACTAAAACACTTTTAGGAGATGTCATTTAGTGGTTGACTTGTTAAAGTCAAAAGTCGTAACCGACGATAGTCGAAATGCGGCGATTGAGAGTTTATGCGGGTTTTGTGTTTCTGACCTCGATTTGGTCCCAGATCTTTACATGATGATTAAATAACATGTTTAGATGTGTTAGACTTCTAATTGGATGTATTCCATAAGTCTCGTGAAGTTTTGACGCCTCGAGAATAGCAATTCTCCTTATCGCGTAGTTTGAGATGGAGCCGGGCGAACGTCTCGTCTTTCGGGAGCCTATTTCCCCTATCTGTTGAGCATCATCTGAGAGGCATTCAGGCCTATTTTGTAGCCCTAATAGGTGTTTACAATCATGGGTTATTACCCATCGGTTTGCGGTTTCATTCGACGTTTAGATAGCAAGTAGTTACGTCTTGCGTCGGTTTTGCCAGGTTGTTTCGGTGTTGTTTATGGGAGTCTAGACCTACTTTAAAATTGGTTTGAGACTTGGATGGACTAGTTTAATGTTTGAGGACTTTAAGGGTTCAATTGTGAGCCATTTCGAAGCATTTAGACTCGAGAGCATGCGGGAGAGGCCGGGATCGAGCGAAGATTGGACAAAAACCCTAATTGCTGGAAATACACTGATGCGGTCGCATCAGTCAAGCCCTAAGCGACCGCAAGGGGTCCTGTTACAGAATGACGGGATTTTTGACCTTTTTTATGTGCTGTCCGAAATTTGACCTCTCAAACCCATTTTTAAACCACAATTTGACCCAATTACTTAACCTAAACTAATCCTAACATCTATTAGGAGATTTAGGGGTTAATTAGTGAAGTAATTAGTGATTTAATCTCACATATAAAACCCTATCAGCCGCACACTTTCATTCCATTCAGCCAAGACAGAAATTCGACCTCCCCCATTTCTCTTCTGCGAACTCAACAGAGAGCTTGAGAGGGAGAGCTTGAGAAGGAGGTTATTGGGTCTTGAAGGGCTGAGCTTGGTGTCCATTGCTAGGGTCTTCTTCTTCCCCATTCAACCCACAAGTTTGAAGAGAGAGAAGTGAAGGGAAGACTTCATTTTTGGGGTTTCAAAATCTGGCAGTTTGGGAGGCCGAAATTGGTAAGTTTCAACCTTCCTTCCTCTTCTTTTTAGGCTCCATTGACCCTAGGGAATCAACCATGTGTGCTATGTGGGTCAATGGAAGCCATTGTTAGGGTTTCTAGAAATGTATGAACCCTAGGAATTCAAGTTTATGTTAGAGCTTGATTGGCCTATGTGAGACCATGCCTATGTGAAATTCATGTTCTAAATTGCCTATTGAACTTGATTATGTTGATTTTTCATGAAGATTGATGTTGGTTTGGTTGAGGTTCTTGGAGGGTGTCTTGCCCTAATTTTGTTTTAGCTTGCAAATTGATGATGTAAGCTTGATTAATGTGTTTTATATGCTTAATAGAGTATATTAAACTTTGCTATATGAATTGATTATGGGTATTGAGCTTGGATGACAAAGATGCTTGGAAGGGGATTTTCCCCAAATTGTATTTGGCTTGTTAAAGATGATGGTAAGCCTAATTAGCATGTTATACATGTTTAGTGGAGTTTATTGAACTTAGTTGTGTTGATTAACCATGAGTATTGAAATTGGTTTGGTTGAGATGCTTGGAGGGTGATTTGCCCTAATTTGGTTTTAGCTTGCAATCTAATGATGTTAGCTTGATTAATATGTTTTACAAGCTTAATAGAACATATTGAACCATGTGGTGAATTTTAAATCATGAATTGAACGTTATGATTGGTATGATGACTTGGATGATATTATGCACAAGATGGCTAAATTATTCTAAGTTGCATTGTTAATTAGTTTGTTGGGTTTATATGAGTATATTGAACATTGGGATTGTGGTTTTGGGCGATAGTTATGAACATAGGGGTTGATGAAGCCTAAGCTTCTAATCCTTGAATTTTCGGAAAACTTAGATTGAACTCAACGGAGTTAACCTTTGGGTTAGTATGAATCCTAGGAACTATAATTTTAAGTCCTACGGAATTTTGGGTAGAATTCATGGAGGTCGAGCCTCCAAGAAGTTTTGAAGTGTGTGAAGCACACTTGATTATGAGAGCTTATATGATTCTCGGTTATGATGTTTATGCTAGTTGTGGATGAATTGCATGACTAGTTTGATAGTAGAGTGTTTACCTACTTGTTTTGAGCATATGAGTATATATTACTTGTGCTTGGGTTTTGAGTCCAATTGAGTCGGTTTGGTTGAGTTTTGGTGGGGCGATACATCGTCTTCACGAATTGTGAGATTCGTGATCGCGATGGATCGCCGTCTTGGGGTTTGCACACCCCTCCATCGATGGCCACGGTGGGGAAGTAGTTTATCTTAGTTGTAGTAATACACATGACTTTGATAACTATGGAACTCGGCGGAGGCTGTCTCGGGACGTCGATATCTACGAGAGGGATATCGAGGGCACATAAAGGTTTTGCACGTGTTTTTGCAGGAGCGACACGCGCGGAGGAATTTGGGTAATGGTATCATATCCCTTATACATGAATTGTTTCACAAGTGCTTAAGTGAATAACGCGCTTGGTGAATTGGATATGATATGATGTTTGTTTTGGTTTCTTACATGTTATACTTAATAGATAACATATGGATTAATGTTGTAAGCATGTATGCTATCACATGAGTATTATTGGAATGTGGTTTTATGCCAAAGGTATTAATCATTATTGTTAAGTTTGTATGCCTTGACATGTAAATCATCGGAAGGCTATGTTATATCAATAACAAGAATTATGATCGTTAAGCATATAATTGTCTTGACATGGATTTTAGTGAGATGTTATACTACAATGATAACATGTTTTATTAATGTTGAGCATGGATGCCATAACATGATTTTATATAAAGTTATTTCATGACGATAGCATGATGTAATTTATGATTGAGCATTATGCCATGATAGGAAGTTACGGTTAGTAACTTACTAAGTCTTTGTGACTTACGTTTATTTGTTGGTTGTTTTCCCTAGATCCGAGCCGAGCGTGCGGATCCAAGTAAATCAAGAAGACTGCGTTGATGAAGTATTATTTCTGGCAAGGTTGCTACTTAGATAGATTATTTGTTTTTGGTGAGGTCGTTGGGAAAGATGAAGTTATGTAAACTTCATGTTGGGGTAGCAACCTAAATGTGAATTGTGTTATTTGTAATTATATTGCTAGATATTCTTTTGGCAGCCGACAAGTAGAAGTCGTGCTTGATGTATATTTATGGTTATACCTCCATATGTTTTCTTGTTGTTAGTACTTATCATTATCAGTACTTATGTGGTTGGTAGCCGACTTGTGTTAGTCGCGCTTGGTAAATTTGGTGATCATGTTTTATATGCTTTAATGATAGTAAAGTATTATGTTGGTACTCCGGCATGTGTTTAGCCGTTGAGTTGTTAGACTAGAGTCTTAGACTTAGTGTAATGTTGGGTTCCGGCCGTAGCTTCGCCGATGACTTGGTTCATTATATGCTATATATTTGAATTGCTTAACAGGGAGTTTGTCCTACGTGCCCAATGTTGCGGCACGCGAGTCGAATTTTTGGACCGAGAGATTAATCATCTCTTTGGTTGTCTTTAGTTTGAGCTTGTTAGCTCGGGCGCCCTTGTTTTTATTTCATTTAGCTTCCGCATGTGTTTTGAGTTGTCGGTGTATCGCCGTTATGGCCCTACCCATTATTTGCTACTTGTTGTTGTTATTTGTCTTCCGGCGGCACGACCTTGGGATCTCGTATTGGGATCCGGGTCGGGTCGTCACAAAATCCACCTTTTTTAATTGACGAAGCGGGCCAACCCAACGGGCCCAACCTATTTAGACAGCTCTAATCATCGCTCCAAATTGTCCATCTCAAACACAAATAACTCGTAATACAAAACAAAACGCAAGGAAAGAAACGTCGGTTATCAAATAACGTACGAATGTGTGTGTGTGTGTATATATATATATATATATATATATATATATATATATATATACCTAACAAGTGAGTTTTTTCAAATTCTACCTTTAATAATTTGTTTGTCATTCTCTAACAACTATATCTAATTACAATAACTATGACATTGGATATTTACCTCTATTATATATGTTACTTATAATCCTTCCTATATGTCTTCTACTATTACTACTTGTAGAAGTATTTTAGCTAGTGACTCAAAAATTTAAAAAGTTTGATATATTATGTATTTAAGTGGACAAAAATCAATGCCAATAAAAGAGAGGAAGGACTTTTTGCTAATATAATCTCACGATTTGAGCATCACGAAACAAAAAGTAATCCTTCTCTTTTTTCATTGATGGCATCGGTATGGATGTGTGATAGATAAGATTGCTAGATATGATACATGCATGAACTAATGAATGATTGAGATACATATCTCCCTTTGACGATTTCTTTTCCACCCATCTTTCTTAGATTTCGTCGACCGGCACGGTGGTCGTGATGAAGGAGTTTGTGTACTTCACTTTAATTTTTACTTTTAATTTGATAATATAAAGTCTCTTTTTCGAATAGCCTCTACTCCACTTACAAAAAAGGATTTCAGAAAGAAATCATTCGATTGCTCTTCCTTCTACTTCAGTTAGACTTTTTGGTTTCTTGATTAAATTTTTTGTTATAATTGTGTTTTTGATTTTGATTTTGATTTTTGATTTTTTTAAAGTTTATTTTTTTAACAGTTATTTTATTTTTATTAATGCTTTATTTTTTTGTTATGATTTTATTTGTGTTAATTTCTTCAATTTAGTATTGATTTCAAATTTGATATTTGTTACTCGGTATAAATTAGTTTTTTTTTATTTTGCTCTTGATTTTAGCATTTGATTGTTTTAGTTTTTTTATTTAAATTTAAATTTTGGTATCAAATTTTTTAGTTTGATTTATAATGTATTAACCATAAAAACATTTCTAATAAATTAAAATATCTATATATGTGTTTAAATACTATTGCTTACAAGTATTACTAACACATGTGTGTATTTTATGTATTTACCTTCCTTTTTTTTTGAACTATTACAAGAAAAAATAATTGAAGCCAAACACGACGCCATTTCACAAGTATGAAAATGTTTATTGAGATCAATACAATAGTTGACTTGGAACGACTTGCAAAAAAGTTTATGAATCATATGAAAACGGAAATACAAAAGGTCTTTAGATGAAGGCTGAGGGGTGAAAGAGAAACAATAGTTTGGTTCTAATTATGTTATTAATGTGACATTAAAAAGATAATAAATTTTATTCATTAGGATATTGAATATGTACCTTTTAAGAGAACTTTAAGAAAAAAACTTTAAGAATTCTACTAAACTGATGTAACCTTCGAATTCTATTATATTAATCATTTACTTTTTATTTAAGTAATTATAGTAATAAGGTGGACATGATCCATTACTTTCTTAATTGACCAACCTTTTAAACTTCATTTTGTAAATTTGTAAGTTATTGTAATTCAATTTATTATTCAATGACAGTGGAATACCATATCATGTTTCAATTAATAAATTTATATCATATAATATATTTTATAAAATAAGTATGTACCATATTTAATAAATTTAGTAATTAGTGAGAAAAAAAAAACTACCCAATGCAGAGCACGGGTGGACACGACTTTGTTGCGTGATATTGAATTATACCAATTTAAATTATATTATAGTTTTAAGAAATACTTTGGTAGATATTGGTGAAAACAGAGTGTTTGTGTGTTAGCTTACAAATTTTATGGTTTTAATTTAATTATTAGACATTGCCAAAATTCTATATAATACACTAATCTCTTTCCTTCCTTTTGTATATTATTATACCTGAAACTTGTGTATTTCTTCTGTGTGCAAGATCTATCTTGCGATGTATAAAACATATCTTGATACGTATCATAAAAACAAATTATGATACATGATGCATATCCCGATTCATTCAATATTCCGAGAAGCATTATTATTAGGTTATGAGCTTATTTGATAGTCGGATAAGGATAAACAATATTATTAATCTCAGTACTATTAATACCATTGCTATTAATCTTCACTTATATATCTGGGGTAGTTTTGAGATAAAAAAAATATTAATCACAATTTTTTTTTATTGAAGGCGCTAATAATACCACCGTCTCGGTTGGTATTAATAGAAATGTGATAATGATTTTATCCGGGTAACTCGTACTATTAATCCCGATCACATATTGTGTATCAAACATCAATGATTAGCCGAGATCAATGCGGTTTGGAGACATTTAGTAAAAGAACAACGTTCAAACAATTCAATTTACTTTTAGTTCAAAAAATTTAATACTAAACTCCGAATGTTGTCTAATGTATATGTAATATGTATCTAATGAAGTTCATTTCTCCCAAATCTATCAATTTTTTATGAGTTGCTTGGTTAGCTACCCACATTACATGCACCTTGTGTTGCAAAATGACCACTACACTACCCCTAAGGGATCGCCAATGCCCAATGGTAGAGTTGAGCTTGTCCGCTTTCGATTCTATGCCTTCTCACACCCCTTAAAACTAAAAATAAAAATTTTACAATATTATTTTGAGATGTTATGTCTATAATTTTCATAATATTTTAACTTTATCTTCTACATTTGATATTAATATAATAATTATGCTAAAATATTATTATAATTATAACCAACTCTCATGCTAGTTATATGCGTTTTAACTATAAGACGCTTATGTAATATACAAAAAAAATAATTATTATTATAATAATGATAAATAAAATAAAATAAAATAAAATTTGGTAAAATTTTATTTTCTAAGCATTTGAGTGGGCTTGGTGTTCATTTTGTTTTGGTGGGCTTAGTATACCTATTGACCTATTTAGAAGGTTGGCCCAACCCAATTGAATTCTTTATATTAATAATAACATATAGTAATAGGAATTAAAAAAAAATAAAGAAAAGAAAAAGAAAAGGAGAAAAAGAGATCAGATCGTTCTCTTCATGGTTCATAGAGAGAAGAAATGTCGGGTGGCCGAGTTCGACTAATCTAGGGAGAGTAAGAGCTTATCGATCTTCGGCAGATTCAATGGAAGGGAAGATCATCGGATTTTGCGAAGAGTATAAGAAGGGGACGGTATTCTTGAATCTCTATCATAAACCAAAAACCTTGAGTGGAAGTGAGAGATCTAGAGTGAGAGGAAGCCAAATAGAAGACGGTAAAATTTTCGTTACAGCCCGAGATCGAATACGGTGTGGAGGAAATTTTCGTTCTACAGTAACGGTGAGTTTTCTAGTGCCTTGTTTTCATTTCTTTGTTCACATTTTGGTTGTTGGGTTGTTTAATTTGAAGGTTGCTGAAGCTGAAAATTTATTTGGGTTTCTCCTTCATTAGTGATCTAAAATAAGCATATTGTGAGAAGTATGAAAGAAGGAACAAAACGTGGATTGTGAGTATTAATATCTATTGTGAATTATGCAGAGACTAGAATGGAGGAAGAACTAGGTGGTGTGTATAAGATAAATAAATATAGGATATATGATTTGTGTGTTGATCAAAGAGGAGAAACTAATGTGAGAGAATTTAGGTGTCTGTTTAAGTTTCAGGGAAGGGTAGCTGGAGAGAAGAAAAAGAAATTTGGAAAGAATCAGTGTGTAATTTTTGCATATGCTGCGTGTTTGGTAAGGGGAAAATGGGGAGTAAAATGAATCAGTGTGTAATTTCCGAATGATCTGCTTGGTCTGTAGTGGCTGTGGTTAGAAATTGAAACAGAGAAATTTGATGAAAGAGGAAAGAAAGAATGAATGCTTGGCTGTTGACTAACAAAGTGAGTTTTATAACTTGTTTAAGCTTTGCTCAGGATTGTGCATATGACTCTGCAGAATGAGTTAAAAGTTAGAATTACATTGTTGCATTTATAATATATTATAATGACAAAAGCTAAAAAGTGATGGAATTGCATTGATACATATATACTATATTTTAATAGGTGGTTATGTGTATTTTCCGTGAGAGTTAGTATGTAAAATATTAATTATGTATACAATCAGTGAATTTAAGTCATTTAATATATTACGAATTCTAGTACCTAAATCGTGTGTATTTCGTGTGTCCGTAAGTATATTTTATTGTTTAACGATTTATTTGATAAACCTCGTTAGTACGAAATCTTGGCTTAGAAATTCTTATTTATTTTGAATTTAGATTCGGGCAATAGATCTTAGAGCGATTGTACGCGTGGTGGATTAGTTTTGCTGAACATTTGAGGTAAGAGATTATACATCTTTAGATATTTGAAATCTCTATATTTTTTTAATTGTTAGGCTTCCGCAAATTATTTGGCAATTACCTTCCTTGAAACGTGTACCAACCTTAAGTTGGAATTTGAATTTGAACTCCGTCGTACCCGTTCTTTGTCGTTCTAAATTGTCTATCTCATTATATATATCTCAATTATATTTGAATTTCATTGAGATATTTTTGTGAAATCAAGTTTCCGTTGTAATATCATTTTTTTTTTTGAGATCCTACTATGATCACTAAGTTGAACAACCCGGCTACTGGGGTAAATTAGCATTTTGAATTTGATATTTGATTATGAATTATGCCACCTGGCCCGTGGCGTGGTTATCCGGATATACCATTATGAAATGTTTAAAAAGAGGTCTTGCGACCGCTTAGTTGATCATGGTATCCGCGGGTTGGTCGTCGTCTCCAACTGGTATGGGACAGTTGGCGACGATTAGACCTCTCGCAAATGCCTTTGTATCTCTATCTTTTACGTCGAATTCTTGTTGAAATTTATCATCTCATTATGTTATTCTCGATTATGAACTATTTGAATATGAACCTTTGAATGCTTTATTGTTAATGAACCCTTCCCTAGATTTCGGAGGGGCTGTATATGACCTTACTGGGCATTGTCCGCTCATTCATTCAAATTCTTTTTCCTTCTAGGTTTTAAGTAAGATGGATACCATCGAGGACAATCTGGAGATTTTAATTCGAATTAGTTCATTTTGAATTTTGGACAAGATTTTAGTTTTACAAGTTTTGGGACTTCAGAATTATCATTTATATTTTTGAAATGTAATAGTACTCTATGACTTTCTTTTATTATTAGTCCTTAAGAGATGATTTCAGAATTTTTGTGATTTAGTATTTGTAATAATAACGCACCCAATATTTTGGGATTATAAATTGGTTAGAAAATTTTGGGTCGTTACACTTACTCTTTGATTCTATAGGCCTGACAATTACAACCCGGAACACGTTAACCACCCGACCTATCTAAAAATTACCCGACCCAACTAGTTAATCTTTTTTCTTTTTTTTGGGGGGGTTGGAATGGGCCCATTTCGACATTAGCGGTTTGGGTCAGGTTGAGTTATAGTGAGTCAAACTCATTACCTATTTTTCTTTAATAATTTTTACTCTATAAATGTATGTATTTTTGGGAGAAAAATATGAGTTAAGGTGAGTCGGCACATTCATTATAATCCGATGCGATTCAACACGACACATTTCGTCCAGTTTGATATTCGAGCTTTAATGGCTTTCGACCATACCCAACACAACCCACCCCAATTGTAAATGGAATGGAGGGGTAGTAACCGTCTGATTTTCTCTATCTCGAATCTCAGCCGTTGGGTATTATCCTCCATGCAGTGACCGTCGTTGTTATCGACGAGGTCGGTCCGCCGGTTTTGTCTCAATCAAGTCAACCATATGTAGGTAGATTTATATCAAAGAGTTGAAAAAGGTGTTTGAAGGACCACATGCCTACTATTTTAGGGGGAAAAGTGTAGTTATGGCTTCCAAAGGGGAGGCCGATTCAACATGTTTGGCTTTTTAAGGTTGCATAAGCTAGCTGGCTAAGAAACTTTCTCCGTAACATAGGAAATGGACAGATGCGATGCAAATGAATTATATATCATAATACAAAAATTAACTTTTTCTTTTTAATGTAGAAAAAATTGCAAAAAAAAAAGGATGAAAGAAAATGATTACCGAAGAAATTTTCAGATGAGAAGAATCGCAGAAAACCAGCTAACGAAGGTTTTCTGGTGAGAGAAAGAGAGAGAGGGAAAAGAGATAGGAGAGAGTAGAGGAAACATTAGTGTAACGCCCCAAACTCGGGTCCCACTACATGGGCCCACATCTGACCACGTCACTACAAATTCAAACTAAAAATAAATACTAACTTAAAACAATATCTAACTAATATTACAAAAGTCTCCAATTAAAATACAGTCATCCAAATAAATTTCGGAACAAGTCTACTAAAAATTTATCTGTCTTCAATAACTTCCAACACATAAAATATTTATAACCTAGAAATCTTGATTCTTCGCCGGTATCCTCTACCTCAAACTTAGTCTTTAA
Organism: Codonopsis lanceolata; assembly: GCA_013146195.2. NCBI lineage: Eukaryota > Viridiplantae > Streptophyta > Magnoliopsida > Asterales > Campanulaceae > Codonopsis > Codonopsis lanceolata. Next base: position 27,872,660 of record CM028380.1, on the reverse strand, counting down.
TTTCGACCTGGAAGAAGAGGATTGTGAAGGGTGAGTGAACAAAGCTCAGTAAGATCATACGTCGCCCCTCCGGTTTCTAAGGAGGGGTGACTCAAAGAATAAACAGGATATCTGTAAAATAGAGTTTTAGATATTTGACAAATTGCAAAAATCAAAGATAGATAACGAAAAGCATAAAAATCTCTTTAAAAAAAAGGAGAGTTTCAAACAGAACAAATATGGATCAAACAAGTTTGTCATTACTGACTGTCCCATACCAGCCAGTAATAACCGAATATCAAAAATATTTATTTAGATCACATAAGGGTCTTTTGACCAATAACCAAATCCCCCGAAGGATACACGAATCCCCCGTAGGGTACACAAATCCCCCGAAGGGTACACGAATCCCCCGAATGGTACACAAAATAGGTATATCCGGATAACCGCACTCACAGGCCAAGTGGTACAATTTCAATTATTTCAATATTGTCACGAAAATCTCCGTGACGGGTTGTTCATACTTAGTGATCATAAATAATTTCAAAAAACATAAATAATACTGTTAACGTACTATAATCCAAAACATAATTAATATCAAAGTTTGTCATTTTCAATACCAAAGAGCATGCTGGCAAAATTTACGAATACAAATAAAATTGCTCAATAACAAAGTATTTCATAAAAATCGGAGTGGACATGAAAATTTGCTAAACGAAAGTATAACGAAGATTTTCAATAACGCAAACGACGGAGTCAAAGCAACTATCGACACGAGGTCGGGCATGGCAAATGAAGGAACGCAATTCAAGAATAGCGGAAGCCTAACATAAAAGTATTTTTATACTTTTCCAAAACACCTAAAAGAAACGTAATCCCTTACCTCAAAATGCTTAGCAACGATAATCCACGACACGTACGATCGTCCTATGCTCGTTTGTTCGAATCTAAAATTTCAATAATAAAAAGAATTATTAATTATAGTCGATCAATGTGAAACCAATTAATTATTGATAATAAAAATGAAAATCTTTCTTATTGTCAATTCTTTAAAAAAATAGTTAATTATTTATTTAATAATGCCTACTGGAATCAAAAATCTAATTTAATGTTAATTGATAGATACGTAAACAACACGCTCATTCTCTGTTTTAAACACTTACCCACATTTTAGAAAAATAATAATAACAATGAATTTTTTTCCCTCAAAAATCCCGCCACTCTGTGCGGCTCAGTCCAGACAAATCCCATCCATAACCTTTTTTTTTTCCTTTTGACAACCTAACTCTACTGCCATGACATCACAAGGTATACCATTCAACCCATTTTAAAAAAACATATCACAGCCAATTAATTGTTGTCATTCTTTCTTCATTCTATCATCTTCCTTTCTTCACTTTCTTTCTTTCTTTCATTTCTTCTCTCTTCGGCACAAGCAGTCCTCCCTTTTCTCTTTTTTTTTTTTTTTTTGTTCGTTGTTTGTTCGTTCCTATGGTTTCTGCAACTAACCAGTACATTATTGTTTTCTTTACAAAGGGGAAGGAAACTCATTGACGACTGCAAATCAGAGGAAGAACAAGAAAAATACTTTAGTTGTTCAAAGGTGTACAAGCAAGAGAAGATCGTACAGTCGATTTCTTCGATCCCTTGTTGCGGCGCGATTTCTTCGATCCCTCGTTGCGGCGCTGTTTCTTCGATTTCCTACACTCTTCTCTCTCTGTTTCTGCCGAAGGTAGAGTAGTGAACGTATGGGTTGTTTGATAACCCAATCCTTAAATCTCTCTACTTATCTCCCGAGGAAATCTTCCGTAGCTCGCGAGACTCCTCCCGTGAAACAACTCTCGCTCGTTTGAAAAGATCCGGAATAGATAAGATAATTATTAGTTTATTTTATCATTATCTTATTATTATTATTAATATTAATATTATTATTAATATTATTATTATTATTATTATTATTATTATTATCATTATCTCATACTCGGCTTGGTTATTTGAGGCCTTGAAATCGAACTCAAGGGCCAAACCTAACTCCTCCCCTTCTGGGGTAATCACTGAGATTCCTGCCCCACTTTTAGTGGTTCCCGAGGATCCATCCACGAATAGGGTCTAATGCTCGGGTGGTTTGGGCTCTGTTAGCTTGTCCTCGGTCTTTTCCTCGGTCGCACTTGGTTTTCCCCGGCTTTCCTCCGTATTATCCTTAGCTGCTCTTTTTGTAAATGAGGTTTCGGCGATGAAGTCTGCCAAAACCTGTGTCTGAATGGTTCTCCTCGACTCATATTCAATCCCGTACCCTGATAGCTCAACCGACCATTTTAGCATTCTTCCTGCCATGTCTGGCTTATGCAGGATCTGTCTCATCGGGAAGTCTGTGTAGACCACTATCGGGTGAGCTTGGAAGTACGCTTTCAGTTTTCGAGCAGCAATTACTAGGGCAAGTACCAATTTCTCAATCTCCAAATATCTCTCCTCAACTTCGGTCAGGGCATGAGACACGTAGTAAGCGGTGGTTTTGCAATTTATCCTCCTCACGATCGATCGCGCCCTTGCCGAGTCGGATGCAGCCAAGTATACGTATAGCTTCTCTTCGGGGATGGGAATGCTGAGCAGAGGTGGCCGACCGAGGTATTCCTTGAGCTCGCTAAAGGCCTTTATACATTCGTCTGACCATAGGAATTTTCCCCCCCTTTCAATGTCTTGAAAAATGGTAGACTTCTCTCTGCCGACTTGGCTATGAAGCGGCTGAGAGCGGTGATCCGACCGTTAAGTTTTTGGACATGCTTGATACATTCGGGAGGGTCCATGGTCGTCAGGGCCTTTATCTTCTCGGGGTTGGCTTCAATCCCCCTTTCATTGACCATGTAGCCGAGGAATTTTCCGGCAACCACCGCGCACTTTCTTAGGGTTTAACTTCATTTTATGCTTCCTCAGGTTTGCAAAGGTTTCTTTTAGGTCCTCGACGTGGTCGGCCTGCTTTGTCTTGATCACCATATCGTCGATGTATGCTTCCACGTTTCTCCCCAGCTGATCGCCGAACACCTTATTCACCATTCTTTGGTACGTGGCCCCTGCATTCTTTAACCCGAAAGGCATCATGGTGTAGCAGTACAGTCCTCCTGCAGCTCGGAACGCCGTGTGTATTTGATCAGCCAGCCACATTCGTATTTGATGATACCCAGAATAGGCATCGACAAAACTCAGGATCTTGTGCCCGGCTAATGAGTCTACGAGCTGGTCGATCCTCGGCAGGGGGTACCAGTCTTTGGGGCAAGCCTTGTTTAAGTCGGTGAAGTCCACACACATTCTCCATTTTCCGCTCGACTTTTTCACCATGACCACATTAGCTATCCATGTTGCATACAGAACCTCTTTTATTATTTTTGCTTTGAGCAGCCTGGATACTTCTTCCTTAATCGCCTCTTGCTTCTGGGGAGAAAAAATTCTTGCCTTTTGTTGTATGGGAATGGCGTCGGGATCGATGCTAAGTTTATGCACAGCCACGTCTTGGCTGATTCCTTCCATGTCCTCGACCCTCCAGGCGAAGATGTCCAGACTCTCCTTCAGGAGCTTAATGATTGCTGCTCGCTCCTCTTCTGGTATCTCTCTCCCGACCTTGACTTTTTGCTCTGGGAAGTCAAGGTTAATCACTATTTCTTCCAAGTCCTCGTCTGGCTTGATCTCCAGTCGGTCTCCAGTATCCGAGCTTTCCACCATCACTATTTTCTTGGTTGCTCTCCTTGACTTTATTTGGGGTTTGGGCGCCATTGCCTCCATGTTTTCCTTTGGCGGCGAGCTGGCGTTCCCAGCTCGCGCTAATTGCTATGCTTTGGGAGCTTCAACTGGTGCATTAACGACGGGGACAATTTCCCCTCCATCCTCTCTTGCCTTCTTCGTCGGCCTATTCTCCTCCACCTCGGTTCGAGGTTGGTGTATTCACCTTTTCTTTGTTTTCTTTTCTTTGTAGATGTATTCAAGAGTCTTTGGTCATTGAGTACTATTCCTGTCCCGTGGCTTGTGGGATATTTCACCCTTTGATGGGCCAGCGAGGAGACCATCGAAACTTTGTTTGGGCAGGGAACCCGATTGCATTGTATGGAGAGGGAGGTCAATCACAAGAAAGTCCACCTCCTCCGTTCGAGGTGTGGTGGTTTCTTCTCCTAATACAACCTTGAGGGTGATCGACCCTTTTACCGCGACACGGTGTCGGTGAAGCCTTCCATTGTATCTTGAACTTGGCACGAGATGGGCGTCCCCAACTTCGGACAAAAAAACATTTGTAGTACAAAATGTCTCGATGCCCCTGTCTATCAAGACCCTCTTTACGTCCGCTATTGTTATGGATTCCAACCCTCGAGTTAGTGGTCTGCCTCGCCGTTTCACTAATGGCTAGCTCACTCGGCATAAATGTAATGCCTCCCTCTTCGTCTTTTGGGGCATTGCATTCACCACATGTTTCAAATTGTAAATCATATTCTTGAGCCGTGTACCACTCGGAGTGGCCTCTCTGATCGTGTCGATCACATTCCTTGGCCTTGGGTTGTCTGGTTGCGGGTCCTGATTTCGTCGTTGTTCCCTCCTCGATCTCCTCGGTTATTTCTGCTCGAACCTCCCGAGCTCCCTCTGCCTATTAACTTCGAATTGCTCGCTTCAAGTTGAATGCATTCCTCGGTTGTGTGGCGGCGTCCTTGTGATATGCGCAATGCTTTGTTGGGGTTTCGAGTGCCGTGTCTCCTTTTAGCGGGGTGGTCGCCCGATTCTATTTTGGTCGAGGAGGGCGTTCATGATATGCTCGCGACTAGTGTTTAAAGGAGTCCACTCTATATCATCCCATTTGTTCCTTCCTCGGTTGTCTTCGCTGCGAGAGTCTCCTCGTCTCTCTCCTCCAACTATCATGTGTCGGTTGGATCCTTCTTGATCCTTCTTCTTCCCGTCTTTCTTTGCATCTTCGGCATTTATTACCCTAGGCGTGGGCGTACATTTCTCCTCTTGACCCATGGTCAGGAGCATCATCTCTGTCTCATCGGGCCTGGCAGAAGCCGAAATGAAACACATTTTAATGGATTCCTCAGAGATGTATGGTATTTGGTCGACCATAGCCATGAATCGATCCATGTACGTTTGATTGGACTCATTGTGGCGTTGTTGGATCTTTGCGTAAGTGCATGCAATCGCTTCTTAGTTGCCTGTGAAGAAAATTGCGTCACGAACATGCATGCGAACTCATCCCACGTTCCTTTGAATGCCGAATGGGGTAACCCGTGTACCATTTCAAAGCTTTTCCCTGTAGGGTGCTGCGAAGATTTTTCCCCAAGCATCCTCGCCTTACGGGGCTATTGCATTCATCTTGACTTGGTGGCGATGTGGTCTACCGCAGTGAGTCCTTGTACGAGTCGAAGTTAGCAACTTTTTGTCGAGGCGGTGGGGCTTTCCTCATCTTTTCTTTGAGCGGTCCGTTTTGGATGGGGAGCATCATCGGCTTCCCTTTTTCAATTGCTTCAAGCCTGCCTCGGAGATACTTCACCTCCTGCTCGACTTCCTTGGGTGGGGACTTAGGGGCATCTTTCTGTACTTCTGTGGTCGCGTTCCGACCACTTTTTCGTTGCTCTATCCCAGATTGTTGGGGGTGAGAACAGTGTTCGCACGTTCTGCTCTTCACTGCCTCCGCTCTTGGTTGAGATTCTCCTTCCTCGCTCCTCTCCCTAGTTCGGGAAGGAGGGCATCTTGATTCATCTGGAAATGTAGCCGCTATGAATGCTCGGTTTTCGGACGTGCTCGATCATCCTCCCGCCCGGCCTTGATTTCACGCTCGGGCGAGCTCGGGCGGGGTGGCTTTCTTTCTCTCTTTGCCCCTCGATAGGGCTTCCTCGTTTGCCCTGATTGGTTCACGTGTGACTATCATGTTTGGTGTGGCCCCCACCTTTTTGCTCAACTCGTACACTCTTTGCTCTGCCTCCTGGATTTCTTGGAGGTAAAGTTTTCGTCGTTCCCAATACTTCAGTTATTCTTAATTATTGAATTTCATGTTAGTTATTCTTCCTACATGAAATATATGATTGTTGCGATGTAAAATATTGTGATGCATAATTTTTGTGATGCATGACCCATGTAGTAAAATTTGACTATCGTTTCCTTGAAACTCTACCATGATCATTTAAATGATTTTTATGACTATCGAATGTCACATAAAATGTGAGCATAATTATTGAATGATCGAACTTATCGAATACCACCTAGCTAGTGGTATATGGTTATCCGGATATACCAAATATGATCAAATTATCGATACTCTTCGGAGTAATTATTGATCTGCTTATCGATACTCTTCGGAGTAAATATTTTAAAAAAAATTGTTTTATGATCATGGGATTCTGTGAGTAATTTACTGTCTCCAATCGGTATGGGACGATTGGTGACGGTTGATCACTCGAGTCGTTTTATTGTTGAATGTTCATTTTCACTTCCTTTTTATTTTGAATTGAAATTTTTGATAAATTGCTTCCGCTTATCGATACTTAAATTGTAAACTTTGAATATTGAAATTTATTCCTCTTTGATTTATTCTGGTCAACTCCTCCTTAGTAACCGGAGGGGTTGTATATGATCTTGCTGAGCATTGTTCGCTCACCCTTTCTTTTTTCAAATTCTCCTTCTTCAGGTAATGAGTAGGAATCATGAGAAGACTTAACTCGGACAAACCATGATGACGGTTCCGAGGGATTTTGGATCTAGACATTATTTAAATAAAGGATGACTTATTAAGAATGATTTACTTTTATTTAGCATCAAGCTTGTAGTAAAGTTTATTTGGGTTATTTGACTTTATTTGAAGATGATTTAAGGTTTATTTATTTTGAGTTGAGAATAATTATGATTTTAAGATGTTATTGTAAGTGACATGGTCAAATTATGGGACATTGGATCAGAGTTTGAAGCGCATTGAAGTTGTTATGCTATTTAGTCCTCAATTTCCTAGAAAATATTGGCCACAAAATGTTAATTGTGTTCATGTTGTCCCACTAACTAATTATATTACTCTCTTCCTCTCACATTAAGTGTTTTTTCTTTAATGCATGGATATTTACGTGGTGGCATTTCAATGTCGATTCTATCGGGAAGCTATTAAAGTTGTCCGGCTCGAATAAAAACAAATTCATTTTTTTATTTTATAAATTGTATAAAATAAAAATATATTTTTTAAAAAAATATACCAGTGTCGCCCATATGCGGAAACACATTTATTTTTTAAAATGCTTTTTAAACTAACAAATTTATTTTTTTAAAAAAATTCTTTAATACAATTTATTAAAAAAATTCTTTAATACAATTTATTAAAAAAATTGTTGGATTAAGAGTTTAGTTGGCCTGAATTTGAAAATAAAAAAAATTATTTAGTTAGTTTGACCTTGATCAAATAATTTATTTTTAAAAACACTAGTCTTTTTTTCTAAAAAAAAATGACTACTACAATTTTTCATTTTACACAATTTATATATTTTTAAAAGTTGGATTAAGTTGTTTGAAAAGAAAAGGAAATTACAACACTAGTATCAACAATGGGGTTTTTAAAATATTTTTTTCGTTTTACACAATTGCAAAAATAATATTTTTAAAAGTTGGATTATATTGGTTTGAAAAGAATTTTTTTTAAGTTGTATTAAGTTGGCTTGAATTTTTGTTAAAATACACTAAATGTATTTTTTTAAAAAATTCCTTTTACAATTTATTAAAAAAAGTAAAAAAAATTATTTTGTTTTTCATTTTACACAATTTATATATATTTTTTTATAAAAGTGGATTAAGTTGGTTTTTTTTCAAAGAAGGTACGAGCATGGTTAAAAACCCAAAAGGGAAAACTAGTCCTTTGGGAGGAGGGGGTTGTATTGGGGAAAAATAAATAAATTAAAAAGAAGGTGGAACTAGGTTGATACCTTAATTTATGGTATTCCGGATGTAACTTTGTTATTGATCTGGTCATTAGAAGCTGGCATGGTGTTGACTTATCTTGGTTGAAATTTTCAAATCGGCTTAAGATAATAAAGTTTATAGTTCTTTGAACATAATCTTATGTCTAATCTATTTATGCAACAAAAATTACCCTCACGCACTTTGACTGTATTAATAAACGGCTATAGCAGGTTAAGTCAAACAAACATTAGAGTACCACCCACGGTGGTTTTTCGATGTGTTAAATAACACATTGAAGAACTCCCAAGTCCCAACCATTGGGGCTGTTATTAAGATTTCAACTTAACATACTTGTTCCCAAGTAGAAACAAATAATAACACAACTGGAAAGAAAAAAGAACCAAAACAAAACTAACTGCAACAGAGCATAGTTTGAGACAATGTTCTAAAATTCGCTAGGCGCTGAATGGACCCGACCTGGGTCCTCCTACATGGAGCTGACACGTGGCTTTCAGCTGGGATGAGTGTGGCCCATCTCTCAATAGCTCATCTCTGCTCCTCTAGCTTCGCCACCGCCGTCTCCGTTCCTCTAGCTTTGCCGCCGCCGATTTCGTCTCTGCAGAAGTCAGATCTCAAGCTCTCTCCCATCCGGCCATCCTGCTTCTAGATCTCGTCGGCTCCTCCCTCCAGTCCTCACCCACCGACGTCAATCTCCCATAGTCTCATTTCTTCTTCTCCATGACTCCTCTCTCTCTCTCTCTCTCTCTCTCTCTCTCTCTCTCTCGCTCTTTGACGTTTGAATTTGTAATTTTGTCGAATTTTTTTTCAAGAAATGGATATTTGTTTTTGATATAATATTCAGTTTTGTTTTGGAATGAAAATATGTTTCACTGTTTGGATTAATGGATTCCATGTTCTGATTGTTTTTGGTATAAATTTATAATATTGAAATTTGACGGGCAAGCCCGTTTTACCCGTGGCCCTACGCGGGGTGGGCTGGGCCAAGACTTTTAGGGAGCGTCATGCTTGCGGGCTTTCCCGCCCTGGACCGTATTATAGCGGGCTTTCTAGGCCCGCGGGCAAACCTACCCCGCAGGCCCGTTTTGACAGCTCTAATGGACATAACCTGCACAATCTCAAGGATGAAAATGTCTCAATTTAGGCTTCTCATATTTTCAAAGTTCATAAGGGGTTGTGCGAACTGGCTTAGAAGACACTTAGTTAAGTATGTAGGTGGCAGTCATTAGCGCATCCCCCCAAAACGAAATTGGGAGGTTGGCATGTGCCATCATCGACCTAACCATTTCTAACAATGTTCGATTCCTTCGTTCTGCAACACCATTTTGTTGCGGAGTTCTAGGAATTGTCAACTGTCGGCATATTCCATTTTTCTCACACAATTCTTTAAATTTATCAGATAAATATTCATGCCACCGGTCAGTTCTAAAAGTTTTTAAGCTTTTATCCTTTTGATTCTCAACTTCTGCGAGAAAACGCTCAAAACACTTAAGAGTTTCATCGCGGTGAGAAATAAAGTAAACATAACCATAGCGTGTGTAGTCATCGATAAAAGTGAGAAAGTAGGAAGCTCCATGACCTGCATTAACATTCATTGGTTCGCAAATATCTGAATGGACTAACTCTAATGGATGTGTAGCTCTTTTTGCCTTACCAAAACGCTTTCGGCAAGCTTTTCCTGCCAAACAAGATTCATACAAGGGTAGGTTGACTTTGGTGAGAGACCACAATAGGCCTTCTCTAGCCAATCTAGTCATCATATCTTTTCCTATAAGTCCAAGTCTAGCATGCCATAACTCGGAATTAGAATAATCATAAATCATATAAGAAGAAGAATTAACTGAAGAATTATGAGAATCCAACAAATCTAATTTAAAGAAATTATCTGACAAAAAAACCATGTCCCAAAATCTCATCACCAAAAACAAATATCCAAGTGATCATAAATAGAGATGTTAATAGGGTCGAAAATCGTAGGTCCGAACCGAAACCGTTAGGTTTTTGGCCGGCTAGACCGAAACCATTAGGGTTGAAATTTTAGATGGGCCGTTTAAGTCGGACCGTTTATGAACCGAAACCGTTAGGGTCAGACCGAAAACCGTTAGGGTTGAACCGGAAGCCGACTTGTATACGGTTTAGTATAGTTAGTAATATACGGGGATGGGTATAATACCGAAAACCGTTAGGATTGGACCGATTAATAGCTTTAATATAGTTAGCATAATATACGGGACACGTGTAATACGCTAAAATAAGCGTACAAGCCTCGAAATTGGAAAAAAACATACAAGTTTAATCATTGGTTGGAAACCGCAGGTTTGAACTGAAACCGACAGGGCCAGACCGAAACCGTTAGGTTTTTGACCGGACAACAGTGATAAACGACTAAACCGGACCTATTCTGGACCGGAACCGTTAGGGTTGGACCGATTAACATCTCTAATCATAAAGAACTTCATGAAGAGCCAATGTACGTCCATTCCGCAATTGAAGTTGGTATGAGCCAACTCCTTAATTTGACTTCAACAGACGAACCGTTTCCCATGAGAATTATTCTTGTACCCGCAGGAACTTTTCGATAATCTACAAATCCTCCTCAATCCCTTGTCACATGTTTGGTTGAGACTGAGTCTACAATACACACAAGGAAAGAATCGAATGATAAAAGTACATGAGAGCAAATACAAATTTGCGGAGAGTTAGAATTTAGAGATACCTTCTTGGACTCAGGATCACAAGTCCGAGCAAAATGACCCAAGTTATCATCACATTTGTAGCACCTATGCTTGGTCATATTCTTTTTGCCCCTAAGGCGTTTAGTGATCTTACTTAGTTTTGGTAGATACTTAGCTTGCATTCCTTTAACTTGTTTCTTACGCTTCATGTATGGCTTCCATGGACCCTCAGAAATAAGAGCAAGGTCACAAGTTGCAACACTCATTGTACGACTTGCATCATAGCACTTTAGCTCCAAGCTCATCTTTGCAATTTTGGATTAGGGTAGAATTACCTATCCTTGGTTTAGTCATCACGTTATATAAGTTATCAAGAATCTCTTGCTCGTGTAGCAAACTCGTGATTTTACTTTGCCAAATACTATAGTTTGAACAACATAATTTCTTTCCATTGTTAAGGTCAACGGTTACATTCTTAGAAGTTATTTCATTATAATTTGTTTCAAGAAAAAATGACATAAGCATATATATTTTTTGATTCACTTTTGTTCCAAAAAAATCAATTACTAAACATAATTACATCATACACATAAGGAGGGAAAATCCACGAGGCTCGTAATCAAAACCAAAGTATGCACAACGTAAAAATATTCATAAACTGATTTTTTTTTTTTAGAGAAGCAAGGGCGGCACGCTGCGAGATTTATTAAAAAAAGGAGAAGAAACAAACTTGAGGGGGACAACCAGCCTTGCCCTTATAAATGGGAGGACAAAGGAGCCTAACCTCGAAAAGGAAATTAACAATGAACAAACAAACAATTAGGAAATTCTAATTCTAGCAACACCACTAGCCTCAAGAGCCACATTGCCTTTGATGTGAGCAGGAAGGTCCAAAGCAGAGAAGATGACAGAATCAGACCCAGAGTCAAGAACAAGATTAGCCAGACCATCGACAACAAAATTAGCCTCCCGAAAACAGTGATTGATCATGAAGTTAGAATTACATTGCATCTCACAGATAGCTCGAAAATAGAAAATAAGATGCCACGGCGGGTGATGACCAAGATTGAACCAGTTATATATAACTTTTGAGTCTAACTCAATAATAGCATGCCGGTGATTATTAGTATACATCCACTTAACCCCATGGTAAAGAGCACGAATTTCAGCTTCAACGCTAGACGAGATACCAAAGCCTACTGAAAAAGCGTAGATCAAAGAGCCTTGAGCATTACGGATAACACCACCTCCAATACTTGAACCCCCTCAGCAGGATTAGCCCATTTAACAGCACTAATGGTAACTTTTTTCTTAATACCATAAGAAAGCATAGGGCTACCAGGGTTTTGGATGCATAAGTAGTTACCAGCAGACATAATGGAACAGAGATCATCCTCTACTTTGTGCTTGATGACAGAAAAATTATGGGACGCACCTTCATGAATAGCAATTCCTGAATTTCCAAATATTCCATAGAATAAGGGAAGGGAGGATGCTATGCGAGATGGATTTAGAAGACAGCCAACCTCCCATACAACGTTGCTGAATAGAGTTCCCCGTGATAGGAAGAGCATGGGATAAATGAAACGCTTCCTAAACAGAAGAGGCAGCTTCACCTTGAAGAAATAAGTGCTGAAAAGTTTCAACACTAGGATGCTTGCAATAGGAGCATCTAGAAACAATATGGAAGCCTTTCTCGTACAAAGCCTCATCAATAGCAATTTTGAATTGAAGTAATTTCCAAATAAAAATGCCAATGTGGAAAGGGAGAAGCTTATGCCAAATGTAATTGGAAGAGAAGAGAAAAAGGCCCTTGTTAGAAATTATATCCATAGTTGAAGCAAGGGTGAAGGAACCAAAAGAGGTACCGGTCCAGCATGGTTTATCGGGAGAGGCATTAGGTTTGATAAGCTTATTCTCAATGAGATGAATATTACCTTCTAGCAACAAAGAACGGGCAGAAGGCAGTAAGATATTTGCACTACTGAAAATAAAATTATTAGGTCTCGTATAGTCTCAATCGCAATTTTAGAGCCCAAAACGATAATTAATTATGCTAAAAATGACTTAAAATAGTTTAAAATTCACAAAGAATTTTAAATAATTACTGAACAGTCCCAAATATCACTAAACAGTCACAGAATGACAAAACAACCCATGGATATTATTTTTGAATTTTTAATAAATCAAAAAACATGTTTTTATATATTGAAAAAGCCAAAATAAATACTTCCAGGTTGAATTGACCAAAACAGAGCCATCATTGGACTCAATAGGTCAAAATTGGTCCAGACGCATAGGCCGTTACAAAAACGGAGTCATAGAACCGTCGCATGCGGTCACACACGTCACCTGCGCTTGTGGGCTTCCAGGGAAGGTTGATTGGGCGTAGTGTTGACATCACTAATGATGTGGCATGGATGATGTCACTGATGACGTCACCAAAATTGTGTCAGCGAAGTGGGTCCTACTTTACTGACGTGGCAGATGATGTGGCAGACACGTCACCAGTCAACTGTTTGACCGTTGACCAGTCAATGGTTGACTGGTCTTCCACGCAGCATCTTACGTGCCCAGCTAGAGCGTGTCGTCCACGTGCCACCTCTCCGAACTCTAATGAGCTCGCGGACGGTGGCATTGGATTCGTATGGTAGAGTACTTTCTAGTCGTGTACTTTTTACATCGAAAGGAGTGCCACAAGAGGCACGCACATCGAGGCCAAGAGTGAGGAAGACGGTAAACCTATTTTTAAATCCAGAAAATTGATTCGCGAACATGATCTGTGAGCCAACTTCTCGAGGCCGTAAAACGTTCATTTAAAGTCCAAATTAAACATATAATATGTCGTTTGAAAGCCCTCGCGGAGTACTACAAGTACATACTATAAAACCACGGTTTTACAGATAATAAACAGGTCAAAACAGCATCCAAAGTTTCGAAAAAAATCAATTTTCAACAAAACTAGGATTTGCGATATTTTGAAAAATACCAAACGGATTTCAACGAGATGAATAGCAGCTTATTCTCAATGAGATGAATAGCAGCTTCTGGTAGCAAAGAACGGGCCGAAGGCAGTAAGATATTTTCACTACTGAAAATAAAATTATTAGGCCTCGTATAGTCTCAATCGCAATTTTAGAGCCCAAAACGATAATTAATTATGCTAAAAATGACTTAAAATAGTTTAAAATTCACAAAGAATTTTAAATAATTACTGAACAGTCCCAAATAGTCCTAAACAGACACAGAATGACAAAACAACCAATGGATGTTATTTTTGAATTTTTAATAAATCAAAAAACATGTTTTTATATATTGAAAAAGCCAAAATTAATACTTTCAGGTTGAATTGACCAAAACAGAGGCCACCATTGGACTCAATAGGTCAAAATTAGTCCAGACGCGTAGGTCGTTACAAAAACGGAGTCATAGAACCACCGCACGCGGTTACACACATCACCTGCGTTTGTGGGCTTCAGGTAGGGTTGATTGGGCGTAGGGTTGACATCACTGATGACGTGGCAGGGCTGATGTCACTGATGACGTGGCAAGGCTGATGTCACTGATGACGTCACCAAAATTGTGTCAGCGAAGTGGGTTCCACTTTACGACGTGGCAGATGATGTGGCGGACACGTCACCAGTCAATTGTTTGACCGTTGACCAGTCAATGGTTGACTGGTCTTCCACGCAACATCTTACGTGCCCAGCCGGAGCGTGTCGTCCACGTGCCACCTCCCCGAGCTCCAATGAGCTCACGGATGGTGGCGTTGGATTCGTATGGTAGAGTACTTTCTAGTCGTGTACTTTTTATATCGAAAGGAGTGCCACAAGAGGCACACACATCGAGGCCAATAGTAAGGAAGACGGGACACCTATTTTTAAATCCAGAAAATCGATTTGCGAACGTGATCTGCGAGCCAACTTCTCGAGGTCGTAAAACGTTCATTTAAAGTCCAAATTAAACATATAATATGTCGTTTGAAAGCCCTCGCGGAGTAGTACAAGTACATGCTATAAAACTACGGTTTTAGAGATAATAAACAAGTCAAAACAACATCCAAAGTTTCGAAAAAATCAATTTTCAACAAAATTAGGATTTGCGATATTTTGAAAAATACCCAACGGATTTCAACGAGAATTTAATATGTTGTTCTCCACGTCATAGGGAACTCATACATATAATTTTTTCTCGAAAATAAAATCGTTTTACACATGAAATAATAAAATACATTTGGTTCGTTATCGGGTAAAGCTTTTAAACAAACCCAAAAACAAAAACATGCAATACATGGCATAACGAAACGAGCAATCAAGCATATAGGCTCTGATACCAATGAAAGTTTATATCTCAATGTATACCAATCAAGTTCGTTATCCAAGAGTAATCATTGGTTACCTTGTGTGAACTCGAACTTTGAGCGAAGCGGAAAACTTTCTACTTGAGCTACGATCTACGTATGTCACGATCAACAATCCTACAAGTCTCTCTCGTCGGATTGATATCACGTATCACAAATATCAATCTCTGGTTCACACCGCAAATCCAAGCCTGTTGATGGTTAGGCTAGAGAGAGTATTTGGTGAGATAGAATATAGGAGAGATGGAGGGGGGTCCAAGAAGAGTATTCTTCTTTGGGCGTGTTCTGCTAGATTAGGGTTTTATCCGTTTAGTTGCCTATTTATATTATTGTACAAGAAACTCTATTTCTTGTAGGTTAAATTAAGTCAATCGCGAACCCTTCGGATTATAAAACTAATTAACCTTTAATAATATAAATATACTGAGTGGAAGTAAATAATTGGGCCACAAATCCAATTGCTAACATTTTTTAGGTTTGATTAAGAAAATAAAACTTTATTGAAATTGTTGCATGTCGACTTTTTTAGGATAAATAGCTTTTCAAGAGCTACAACAAATAGTATATCAGTCAATCAGCCATAAGTCATAAGTCAATCAACTACCAGCCTAAGCTAGCATCTATAAGTCATCAATCATCAACTGCAACGAGTAAACCTTTTGAACTTGCTATCGATGAATTATTTATTAGCTTTTATGTCACACAAACAATAACTATAAATAGAACAAAGGTGATAACCGAGACGGTCAACTTTTGACAATTTCCAACCACTAAAACCCTCTATAATTTAATTCAACTAAAAAAATGTATTTTTGGGGAGAAAATACGAATGTCATTAATAAAAGGAAAACACGCACGTATCAGGTAATGGTGCATCACAAATCCAAATTCGGTGTATCGCGATTCAAATACTCGGTGTATCGCAAAACTAAAGCAAGTGCATCGGAATTTAGGCACACAATGCATCAGACACGTGGTGCATCGCAATTCAGGCTGTGAAAGAATGAACCTGCTTCAAAGGCTAATAAAACCTCTTTCATAAATTAAGACCGAAGGTTGAGACACGAAACTGCGTATTCCAATTGGATGCATCAAAATTCCAATTGGTTGCATCAAAATTCCAATTGGTTGCATCAAAAATGAACCAAACCTCATGTCGATTGACGATGCATGATTTTGATGCATCGGAATTCCACTTGGATGCCTCACATAATAAATCAGACCTCATGTCCCTGGCGATGCATGGATTTGAAATTGCGATACATAATTTTCATAACTGTTTTGGGAACCTTTTTCAATCTGGGTGCTTCAATTTTAAATCACAACGTATCATTTGTGAATCATGATGCATCAATGTTTTGCAGCGCGATTAATGGATTAGGTAATAAAAATTTGACGTATTGTTGTATATAAATTGATGTAGCGCGATGTATAAATTGAATTATGTAATTTAAATTGATGCATTGCGATATATAAATTTTTAAATTACCGAATTCAATTTATGCATCGCGCTATATCAATTTATGTATGGTGAAGCACACGATTATTGATTCGTAGCGCTTCAGATTTATTAAGGAAATCGTTATCTTTTCACCACAAAAAATGAGTTTATTGAATTAAAAAACATAATATACTGTAGCAATTGAAAATTTATCAAAATAGACCTGCTTGAATTGTGCCCTTTATTTTTTGGTTTTTTTTTTTGGTTTAATCCTTACGTGGTGGTAATTAGTTTGCGTCATTTGTGGATATAGTCGAAGGACAATGTTTTTTTTTTTTTTTATGGATTCGCACGCAACCTCAACAAACTTGACAAGAATAATGTAATTATTGGTAACCTTAAAGCTTGAGCCATGCTCGTTCAATCATACTTTTGATCAGGGAAGGGCAGTGAAGATTCTCAAGAGTACGTACATTGTGCAAACCAAAAAGTAAAAAAAAAAAAAAACAGTTGTAGTGCACCGACTCTCGAGCCAAAGTTTCTCGGCCATGAAATTGCATATTGTTGCAAAAATACGTAACACATTTTAGGAAAAATTAGAGACGGGTTAATTTTTTGAAATTTTTAATTGTTAATTACTTTTTTTTTCTTTTCAACAAGGAAAAATTGTAGGTCGATCAATCTTTTAAAGTTTCTAATCATTAAAGTATTTTTTTTCAATCGAAAAAAAATCATTTTTAATGTCAAAATGATTGTGATATCCTCAATGAACCGTAGGAACGTTACGAAGATCATTATTTTGGCACTGCAGTTCATATATTTTATTGTATTATTTTTTACACAACGGTTTAATAGTTTAATTGTACCGCGATTCATCAATTTTATTGCATTAATTTTGCATCACGGTTCAATAGTTTAAATGCTTGTATAATTGTACCGCGGTTTATCAATTTTATTACATTAATTTTTACACCGCGATTCAATAGTTTAATTGTGTAGTCTAATTGTACCGCAATTCATCAATGTTTGTACTGCGGTTCATCAATTTTATTGTATTAATTTTTACACCGCGGTTCAATAGTTTAATTGTGTAGTATAATTATACAGTGATTCATCAATTTTATTGTATTTTTTACACCACTGGTTCAATAGTTTAATTGTCTAGTCTATTTGCACCGTGATTCATCAATTTAATCTGATATTTTTGCACCGCAATTCAAAATAGTTTAAATGTCTAGTTTAATTACACTGCGGTTCAAAATTGTAATGAAACAGATCATGTCATCAGTCTTCTTCTTTCTTCTCCTCCATTGTAAGTCTTCTTATTCCTCTTTCGCCTTCGTCCCTATTGTAAAAATCTTACAACCCAACACATTTTCATTAACGTTTCGTAGTTAATGATTCAGAAAATTTGTTTATCTTTCAGGAGCGTTGCCCCCATTTCGTTGCGCAGCAATAGTGATTTCGAATCCAAAGTGTGTTGTTAGAGCTGTTGAAGGAAACGATGACATTTTCAGAACAATATTTCGAAAATTGATCTTTCGTGGTTGAAAAAAATAACGATAGACTTTTGAGGTTAAAATTTTAAAAAAATAAACCGGCAACACACTTTGAAACTTTTAATCTCTAAAATAAATTTTTTTTATTTTCAACCTGAAAAAGTCACTTTCGGTGACAAAATGACTACGATACCCTTAATGAACCGTAGGCGCGCTACGAATGTCATTATTTTTGCACCACGATTCATCAATTTTATCGCATTATTCTTTGCACTACGGTTCAATAGTGTAACTGTTAGTCTATTTTTGAACTGCGATTCATCAATTTTTATTGAATTAATTTTGCTCTGCGATTCAATAGTGTAACTACTAGTCTATTTTTGTACCGCGATTCATCAATTTTAATACATTAATTTTTACACCACGCGTTGAATAGTGTAATTATTAGTTTATTTTTGAACCGCGATTAATCAATTTTAGTGCATTAATTTTTTCACCGCGGTTCAATAGTGGAATTGTTAGTCTATTTTTGAATCGCGATTCATCAATTTTAATGCATTAATTTTTGTATTGTGATTTAATTGTGTAATTACTAGTCTATTTTTGAATCACGATTCATCAATTTTAGTGCATTAACTTTTGAACCGCGATACAAAATAATAAAAAATCAGATCACGTTCCACATGCTTCTTTCATCTCCTTCGTCATAAGCCTTCTTCTTCTTCCTCTTTCTTCACTTTCGTCTTAATTGAAAAATTCTTCAGTCCAACATAGATCCATTATAGTTTCGCATTTCATGAATCAAAAGTGTGTTATAGGAGCTATTGAATAAGACAATGATATTTTTGAATAATATTTAAAAAAAGTAGTCTTTTACAATTGAAAAAAATAATAATAAACTTTTAAGATTAAAAACTTTAAAAAAGAAACTGACGAGAATTCCCCCCACCCCCAAAATATATTATCGGAATCGAATCTTACAAATAATCTAACTATGTATCAAACAATTCATTATTAATTACAAATAAAATGTACGAGAAAAGCACTAGCTAACTAGATGTCTAGAATGGTAGTTTGGGAACATTGACCTTTTATTTTCTTAACTAGTTATAGCTTGTGTTTTGCACGGTGTAATATAAATTGAAAAAATTAACAACTATTCATTTTTATTGATTCAAACGATTTATCATATATTGATGTATTATATAAATAAAGTATAAATTATGCTTCAAAAAATAATAAATGTAGATAAATAAAACAAACAAATTTACATATAAAATAAAATCATGCTTGTTGTTATGAGTGTCAGATTACTGAGGAATCTACCCGTGGCAATTAAGAGAGGAAAGAGAGAGAAAAACAAAATAAGTTAAATACAAAGAAAAAATTGTATAAATTCAACTCATCAACTTTATGGCGACATAAATTTCGTCGGGTTAGGGCTCGAAAACCACATCAACGCCTGAATCACTGAACCAAACAACTAGTACGTGCTAACATAATAAATTCTAAAATGATCCTTTTTTTTAACACCATTATGTTAAGATTGCTATTAAAACAATGTAATACAATACTGGTGTTATAATCTATCAAGGTTCAGCTGCATTAATATAAGGAAAAGGAAATAAAACAATTTACAAAAAACTATGAAGCACCTATTTTTTCCCATTTGTATGAAGAGTGCATTGTAAGTCCATAGTCCATACTAATCGAACAAAATAATAAACCGGCGTCTCCACATACTCTTCGGTTCAAAGCAAGAAATGATTTGTTAAGACTTAAGATTTTGTAAGGATTTTTTTTCCTTTTTTCGGATTATCTCCGTTACTTTTTCATTTTTCGTTTTTTTATCTCGTTGACATGAACCGTGGTTTAACATGAGAAAAGATTTGTATTATTATAGAATGACAACAAAAAGAAAAAAAAAACTACAATATGGAGTAATAAAATAAAGTTTGTAGATATTGTTGAATTTATTGGCTTAGTTGATACTTGAGGTCTGGATTATTTATTTCATCAATCATCAATGGTTAGACTAAACATTCATAATAAATCTATACTATAATATACTAAAGTTGGTGAGGAAGACTATATTTTTATGGTTAATACACAATAAATCAAACTCAGGAGATTCGAATTTGAAATTGAAAAAATAAATACTAAAACAATAAAATGTCAAAATCAAGAACAAGAACAAAATTAAAAATATTTATACCAAATAGAAAACCTCAAATTTGGAATTAATAAGAAATGGAGAAAGAAAATAACACAATAATAAACATAAATAAAAAATCAAATAAGCGACTAAAAAAACAAAAGCAACAATCAAGATCAGAATCAATATAATCAAGATCAAAATCAATATAAAAACTAACACAAAAATCAAAACTAAAACTAAAACTAAAATCAATGCCAAAACCAAAAATCACAATCAATCAAAATCAATATATTTTCATCTTAATAGAAACAAAATACAGTAATCAAAACCGAAACCAAAAATCAAAATCAATATTTAGAACAAAAAAATTAATCAAGAACCATAAACTTTGAATTAAAATCTAAAACAAATCTAGGAATCAACAACAAAAGGTTAAAACTAAATTATATTGAAATCCAAGATAAAATAAAAAATAAAACAAATATCAAAATTATAGATGAGCACAATATAAAAATAAAATAACAAATCAAAACATGAGGACAATGCCTGGAGAGAAATCCAAACTATGGTACTATTATTAAAAAAAAAAAACCAAATGATGTAGTTTGTTTATCTTTCCAACTTGTGGGATTGCGAGAATTAAAGCATGGAATGAGAATTTCTTAATCAGACCTCCCCAGCATAAGAGAAATGCTTAGATGACCAAGTATTGCAACGGGCAAGCAATCATTTTTGCCATTCATACCTTATTTAGTCTCAAGAATTCCAGTGACAATGGAATACTTCACTCTTTCATAGGAAACTGGGTTGAGAGCATCATGTCATTCTTGATGCTCTTGGGAAAAAGGGAAAGGCTGGCCCCTTCTAATTTGAGAAATCCAAACTATGGTACTATTATTAAAAAAAAAAAACCAAATGATGTAGTTTGTTTATCTTTCCAACTTGTGGGATTGCGAGAATTAAAGCATGGAATGAGAATTTCTTAATCAGACCTCCCAAAGATAAGAGAAATGCTTAGATGACCAAGTATTGCAACGGCAAGCAATCATTTTGCCATTCATACCTTATTTAGTCTCAAGAATTCCAGTGACAATGGAATACTTCACTCTTTCATAGGAAACTGGGTTGAGAGCATCATGTCATTCTTGATGCTCTTGGGAAAAAGGGAAAGGCTGGCCCCTTCTAATTTGAGTAGACCTTCCGCGTCGTCAGATGGAAGGGAAGCGCAATCCTCTCATTGAAGTATCTGAAATTTCTTTTCATCTAAAACTCCTGTAATAAAGAACTAAGATTTAGACCTATTTTCCTGGAGACCAGTTGCGGATGAATCGAGGGCGACGTTGATAGGATTTCGGGTGATATGGTAGAAGAGAAGAAATGCAATTAGGAGGTTTCTCCCTCCTTGTGCAACAAAGTCGTGAGTGAGGAAAGGGAGAGAAAAACCCTTTGACCTGCCCAAAACCTTTAGTCTCCACGTCCATTGGGTAGTGTTTTTAGCAAATGTTGTTCTAAAAGAAGTCTTTAGTTAAAACTCCTGTTCATATATATACATATATCTTAATACACGTTATTATATTCATTATTAATATTCATTATTATTAGTTAATGGTTAAATATAAAGAGTCTTGGCTTCACAATTAAAATTTAACAAAAAAGGGTGAGGTGACACAACAATAGCCCTTCTCACCAACTATATATATATATATGACATGTAGATAAGGTGCACCAGGCTTTCTTTATTTTCTTGATAGGTCGCCGCCATTGATTGACCCTTAGAGTAAATGGATTGTTATTTCTATAGAAGAAGAAGATCTTCTATGGGTCAAACTTCACTCTACCTAAGTACAACCTCTCTATCTCTTCTGCTTTCCTCAATATATGAAGTGTGAATATGAGTCTCCCATTCGACTTCTCTGAAATTCCTATTAGTGAAAGTACGTTTTCAGTTAGAGAGTGTTTGTTAATAATCATTCTCCAAGTTTATCTACTAGATTTCTCTTTCATTGAAAGTAAGAGATTCTCTTTTTTTGAAAGTAAGTTAATGAGACATCGATTCTTAATAAGACTTGGCTTCATCTATCTTCGTCGATCTCAGTCGTCGATCCATGGTTGACAAGTTTAATAATTAAATAATATATAACTAATATATATTAGATATTTAGATTTAGTCATAATTACAATAATGCTTAAAAATAATCAATATGTTATATGTTAATATCAAAATGTAGAGGTGAAGTTGAAATATTTTAGATATTTTAAGAGTATCACCAATGTAACCGTGAATTTGATTATATGTGGTCGTGAGTCATTAACACTCTTAATCATAAATGACAATTTTTTTTCTCACATTCAATCAAAACAGACCACTTAAATTCAAATGTGAATTTGATCTTATGTAACATGCATCCCATCACTAAAATAAAATTTAAAAAATACAATAAAAATAATAGAAAATGGAACAACCAATAGAAAAGAGTATTTAAAAAGAAAAATGATGACTAGGATGCATCTACACGCTTAAGTAGAATGTGAAAAATTGATATTGTTATTACAATGTGAATAAATTTGGATGACACGCCATATCCATACCTCTCATTCATAGCTGCATTGGAGACATTTTTTTCTTTTAAAAAAAGTATAAATTTTACGTGAAATCTAATTTCTTTTACATTCACATTAACATTAACATTGGATCATGATTTTTTTTATTATCGTAAACTCTTTAAGTGAAATATGCTAAAATAATACAATAGACTCTTTGCCATATAAGTCAAATATAGTTCTTGTTATTAGGATATAAGAGTAAGTTTTTTTTATTTGGAAAAAGATTTTTTTAGGTAATTGGATATTGTTTTATCATTACAAAGTTTTAAATAAAATGAAAAAACCAAAATATTAAAATTATTAGAAAGTTAGTGGTTAACTATTGGTTGAAGCCTGAAGGGACCCTTCCACGTGGCATTACTCCCAAGCAGGCCCGGTTTTGGGGGAATTCAAAATGATCGACCGAACATGACCCCCAATGTAAGAGGGTCCAATTTTATATGTGTAGGTCAGTTTTTTTTAGATGTATTATAGATAATGTAACTTTAACAAATAAATTGTTTTATGATTTAATGGGTTGGGTAATTGTGTAAATGGCAGTGAAGCAGAAGTCCTAGGTTCAAGCCCCTACTTTGCTATTTTTGTATTTTTTTTATTTTGGGTCTTTGGTCAATTATTAATTTTTTATATACATATTATATCATATACTCCCCCGATTTAGTTAAATAGTCCCCTATTTTGAGATGTTTTACATAGATAATCAACTTTTGAAATATATGCTAATGTTCATAATCTTTCATCCTTATCCTCTACTTGTATTGTAAGTATAGTGAGTGTGGTTAAGTATTTTATTTATTTATTACTAACTTCACAACTACTTATATAATTTTTAATTACTTCGGAACCTAATAAATAAAGAGTTACTACTGTATAAAGATAAAGATTTTGTATTCGGTTCCAGCAAAGTTATTTAACCTTAATTGTATTTTATGTTCGCTAAATTTACATATAAAAAAGTTAGTTGACCATCAAATTTTTATCTGGGTCATAAAAAATAACAATTGATTGGGTATATAATATCAATATTTCTAACAAAAATCAAATTTTATTTTATGTTACTATCATTTTTATTGCTTTTGTTTATTTAATTTTTTGCTTTGTCAGTTGATTTTTTTAACTTGAATTTATAGTGCACCATACATATTACCAAAAAAAATATCCATCCAGAAGTCAAAACATAAATAAAAGAAAAAAAATGATTGAGATAAATTGTTCGTCTAAAATTATTATGTCTATATTTTTTAAGGGCCCTTTATATTCTTTTTGCTTTGGATCCCCAAAGTTCAGGATCAGTCCTACTCACGAGGTAGCACCACACTTGACAACTCGGTAAATGGAGAGCACGTGGCAAAAGGAATCAACATCCCACTAGCTACGACATCGACCCTTGTTCGGCATGATAAATGAAGGGTCGAGGAACCCTCAACTATATAAAAAACCCTTCGACATGATAATGGATCTTCGGCAAAGCTAGCCAATTACCGACTGACGAATAGGTGGCAAAGCCCTATTTGACAAACATATGTGTTCATTGCAGAGCAGGTTTCGTTCCATACCAACCCACTAATTGACATTACAACATAGGCCATAGTACGGAGCCAATGGGAAGCTTTCAAACCACCTATTGGTTCTCGCAGTTGGTCTCCTTTGATAGCTTGAGATGCAAACAACCTCTTATAAATATCCACTTCTCAAGCGTCCATTATCGGGTTACACTCTTCATCACTACTCAAGTGCACACACACACACTCATATATATTCATAGTTATTGGTGATCCCAGGTGATTCACCAAAAATTGCTCTTTTATACTTATACTGATTATCATACCAGAAGGTTCTAGCACCCCCCCCCCCCAACTCCTTAATGGTTTATTTTCAAGTGACTCGCATGTAAATGAAGATCTCTCTAGTTTTCTCTCAGGTTGTAACGCCTCGAGCCCGCAAGTCTAGTTTGCTATGTGTAGCCCACACACTGGTCCACTGAGCATGCAACACCTTGGGTCATCAGGCCCACCACAAGCCGACCTAAAAGTCCATGGATGATGTTGATGCTTGGAGGTAGTGTGTAAGCATCTTATAAATCGAACACAATTACCACACCTACCCGATGTGGGATGGGGTATTAGAATCTCCCCCACTAAAATCCTTGACGTTCTTGTCAAGGCTGAATCATACCCCGAGTGATGCAGGATTCAAGAGGTGGCTCGTAAGGTGATCAAGAGGTGGCTCCCACCTTCTACGGTATAACACTTTGACCCGCACAGCACTTTGTTCCCACATTTTCGACTGGGACTCGCTTTGATACCATTTGTAACGCCCGAGCCCGAAAGCCCGGTCTGCTACGTATAACTCATACACTGGCCCACTGAGCATGCAACACCTTGGGTCATCAGACCCACCACAAGTCGACCCAAAAGTCCATGAATGATGTTGGTGCCCAGAGATAGTGTGTGTCCACCTTATAAATTAAACACAATCCCCACACCTACGCGATGTGGGATGGGGTATTACAATCACCCTAATTGTAACACCTCGAGCCCGAAAAGCTCGGTTGACTATATGTAGCCCATACACCACTGAGCAAGCAGCACCTTTGGTCATCAGGCCTACCACAAGCCGACCCAAAAGTCCATAGATGATGTTGGTGCCCAATAGTAAAGTGTGACCACTTTATAAATTGCAATCAATTCTCACACCTACACGATGTGGGAAGGGGTATTACAATATCCCTCACTTAAATCCTTGACGTTCTCGTCAAGTCCGAATCGTATCTGGGCGATGTAGGATTCAAAAGATGGCTCATACAGGGATCAAGAGGTGACTCTCACCTTCTGCGGTATAGCACTTTGGCCCACACAATACTTTGTTTCCATATTTCCGGTTGCAATATCATCCCACATCGAGTAGGTGTGGGAATTGTGTTTGATTTATAACGTGGCCACATACTACCTCTGGGCACCAACATCATCCATGGACTTTTGAGTCGGCTTGTGGTGGGCCTGATGTTTCAAGGTGCTGCGTGTTCAGTGGATCAGTGTGTGTGCTACACGTAACGAACTGAGCTTTCGGGCTCGGAGCATTACAAATGGTATCAGAGCGGGTCCCGACCGAAAATGTGGGAACAAAGTATTGTGTGGGCCAAAGTGCTACACCGCAGAAGGTGGGAGCCACCTCTTGATCCTTGTACGAGCTATCTCTTAAATCTTGCATTTCGCCTGGGGTACGATTCGACCTTGACGAGGACATCAAGGATTTAAGTGAGGGAGATTGTAATTCTCCAATCCCACATTGGGTAAAAGTGGGACTTGTGTGTTATATATAAGGTGGTCATACACTACCTTTGAGCACCAACATCATCCATGGACTTTTGGGTTAGCTTGTAGTGAGTCTGATGACCCAAGGTGTTGTGTGTTCAGTGGATCAATGTGTGAGCTATACGTAACGGATCGGAATTTCGGGCTTATGTGGTCATCAATTTTTTTTGGCGTAATCATCGGCAATTGGGTGATCTTCCGGATATTGCGGCAACTAATGCCCCCATCGGAGCCGCCAAGGATGTCCGAAGAGGTCTAAAAACGTTGGTCAATACAATCTAGAGCCCAAGGATGGATGGTTGTACTTCAGACTTCCGAGGCCCAAATCACATATCTAGTAGTGGCCAAAGCCCTGATATTTTCTCACTGTTTTTCCCTTCTCTGTTCAATTCTTGCTTAGCAATTTCCATGAAAAAGTTGTGTCATCTTTGGTTGTAGTTTGAGGACATGTGCTCATGTGATGGTTTCATGGAAAAAATCAAGAAGTTGACATGAATAGTCAACTAGTTTATTGTAAACTTAAACCTTGATCCATGGTACGTAGTTCAATTATTCTTTGACAACGACCAATTAACCATTTTGTTCCACACCCCCCCCCCCCAATTCCTTTTTTTCGTTTCCTATCCTAGAACATAAGTTCACAAGATCACATGTAATGTAATACCCCCAATCTAACATTTACCTAAATGTGAGATTTGAATATACTTTATAAATTAGTTTTACACTATTATTAGGCACTAATTTTTGGGTCGGTTTGTGGTAGACACCCAAGGTGCTGCGTGCTTAATTAGTAGACCAATGTGTCTGCTACACGTAACGTAGCGGATTTAGCTTTCAGGCTTGGGTCGTTACAAGTACACTAGGAGCTTAACACCCAACGAAGATAAAAACACTTTGATAAGCTCGAGTTTACGTGTATATGCGCAACCCAAAAATCCCTTTGGTGGTTTCTTGGCCATTAATAATTTGGAGTAGACCTTTTGTATTTAGCTAGATTTTGGATCAGCAGAGACTTAGCAATGATTTTCTGGCAAATATTTGAAACAAGAGGCAAAAATGCCTGTTTTCCACACACGCGCAAAACAATAAAAAGAACGCTAAAAGGAATGACGTTTCTCAAAGTAAGTAGTATATTCTCGCTGAAAATCTATATATTGGCAGCTAAAGATGAATAGCCTATACATTAGGGTGAGCTGCAGATTGAAGCAGAGGTTTATGTTGATAATTCACCATGCATGCTTTATGGTCGTAGAGTTGGCCTAGCTAGATTTAATGTTGTTTTCCGTATGTTGATTCTCGGTGATGGTGGTGGATATGGCGATTTTCTGGTGGCTAGAACCACCCACGAAGCACCCTCGGACATTATTATACCTCCTTGACAATTTTGAATTAGCTTTCTGTTTCGACTTTTGCAGCCGGCTAATCTCCATGTCCTCCTCTCTCCTCCTTCAAAAAGTAAAAATGAATTCAAAGCATTTAATTTTGTCTTCAAATCTTAAGCTACTCATAATCCTGCTGCAAGTATAAAAAGAATAAAACAACTTACCTAGAAACATCGAGCCAGAAGTGCTAATTAGGAGAGCAGCATCAAATATGAGCAAGAGAGCTACAAGTGCTGCTATGAGCTTTAGGAAATAGGAGTATTTAGTTTCCATAATATTAGCACAGATGTTAAAGGAAGATGTGTATCAAAATAGAACTGGTTTTGACTTTTTGGTGCACATATATATATTTATAAATTTTGCATTCGGGCTTATGATATTTAAGTTGACAAACAGATCAGAATCTTACGAACAATTTATGGATGAAACAGAAATAATCTATAAAAGAAAGATTTAAGAAAAGAACTAGCCAACTAGAATTGTAGTTGTGATGCGTACATGCTGATTATTTATTTTCTTTTTAATTGTAATAACTTTGTCGGTATTAAGTACGGAGTATTAACTAATGCTGAGCATTGAGCAGCCAGCAGCCAGCAGCCAGCAGCCAGCAGGCCAATCTAAAAATAAAGTAGATATTATATGAATAGTTTTATTGTTTTAAGTATAATTTGGTGCAAACTTCCGTTTTGGACACATTTAAGCTTGCTGGAAAATTATTTTTCCGAAGCAAGATTCCGTTTAATTTGTTTCTGCAGTAATGCGCTAGAATAACTTTAATATTTTGATCAGCAAAAAGGGTTTGCCTTTTTTACACTTGAGTTTATTTGATTTAGAGCATTTGAAATCTTACAAAACTATATATACTATATTCTTTTGTATGACAAGTTAGATATACAATCATGCTTACAAAAATAAACAAATAAATTGAAAATATAGCGAAATACGTATTACATTTTAAATTGGTTTAAATCACAACTTGGTCACCCTACTTTTACATTTTTTGCAATACGGTGGCTCTACAAATTTTTTTTCAATTTTAGTAATTATACTTGATTTGACCATTCAATAAGGTCACTCAAGTCATTTCCGTCCGTTATGTTTGATGAAAATGCTTAAAAAGACTAAAATATCATCTGAACAAAATCAAATTGTTTTAGCTTAATCGCAATTTGGTTACCCTACTTCCCCACTTTCGGGTACAGATGTCTTTTGGAAGAAATTATCGGGGAAATGGCGTGAGGTTCTTCTCAAAAAGAGGAGAAACGAGCATGGTTTTTACATGTGCATCTCCGCCAAAGGTAGAGGTAGATCCTTAAAGATTTGTATCCCAACTGTAGCAAAGGAGGGTGACTGGGATATGATCATTGACAAAATTTGAAGGTTCGCTCAATCTAAAAACGTCTACAAAAAGTGTAGGAGTTTCGGAAGGAGTTTCGACATGGAAGGAAAGATAGAGCCTCAGAAATCAACTTCTTCGTTTGTTGAGATAGCAAGGATCCCCCCTTGGCCAGACCTCTCTATCCGAGTTCAATGACTTCCCAAAAGGTCTAGGGCGGATTTCATAGTAGAGGATGAGTTGTGCGAGGAGGCAATGACCTATCTGGATAGATGCCTAGTCGGAAGAGTTGGGAAACAGAGCTGCCAGGTACCTTCGCAAATGGAGTTGCGGGCTTGGGTGGACACAAAATAGAAGATAGTAAGTGGAGTCTGAGTGGTGGCAATCAACGACGTCCTTTTTTTGTTTGAATTCCCGTCTAAGAAAGAAGCAAGTAGGATTTTACTCGAAAATAACTAGAAGTTTCAGCAAGAGGTATTGTTTTTGAAGAGATGGTGCCCAGAAAAATATTGCTACATAGAAGGAAATCTATCGAAAGAAGTTTGGATTAGGGTTTAAGGTCTCCCTCTTCATTTGTGGGGACGAGCTGTGCTTCAACATATTGGAGACTCGTTATTGCAAGAAGTGGGAAAGTAGAGTGACCAAATTGATATTTAAGCCCAAGGGTATTTTCGGGTTTTTACAATTGTTTTAAGCTTTCCATCCAAAATATTGAATGGAGTGATGAACATGCAATATGTTGCTAAGTACAATGATCTAATTGGAAAGAAAAAAAATTGTAGAGTCGTCATATTGCAAAAAAATGGGAAAGTAGGGTGACCAAATTACGATTTAAGCCATTTAAATTTGGTAGGTTGGAGGAATTGTACTACTTCTTCCGTTTCTAAATAATTGTCTTGTTTTCTTTCTTTTTTTGTCAATTCAAAAAAACACTGTATTTTTTCTAAAGTTTCATTCTTATAATTGAGTCAATTAATTTTTCTTAATTTATGTGACTAGTCAAGCAAGATAATTATTTAGAAATATATGGAATTTAAAGTTATATATATATTCTTATGATACTATTTTTGTACTCCTAGTCTCCTACCATCTTATCATTTTACCTTCCCAACTCTTCAGCATTTTTCTATTTATACAAGTGTGAGTTGTTTCTTACATGTTAATATATATATATATATATATATATATATATATATATATATATATATATATATATATATATATATATATATATATATATATATATATATATATATATATATATACAAAAATAACCCTACATATAATAAATCACTCACCATGAATTAAGGTCAAACAAGTAAATTTTTTCATATGTAGAAAATTATTATAAACAAAAATAGCCCTTCATTATTCATGAATCAAGGCCAAATAAATAATTTTTTATAAGTTAATCAATTCATGAAAAATTAAATAACAATTTGATCCATCAACTTGTACCTGACTTTAAGTTAGTTTTGCCTCTTAAATTCTATTTCGTTGGTCTCTTATGTCCATTTTTTTTGTTAGATTTCTCCTCCTGTCCATTTTTTTTGTTAGATTTCTCCTCTTGTCGTTACTGTTAGAAATGAATATGAATAAAGTTACTTCTTGTCCATCAACTTAGTAAGGTTATTTTCGTCATATTCATATATATTGGATGACATTTTTAACGGTAACAACATGAGAGGAAATCCGACAAGAAAAAAGAGCAATGTAATGGACCAAATGAATAGAAATAATAAAGGTAGTGCCTACTTACAGTTGGGCACAAGTTGAGGGACCAAATTATTAATTAATTATTGAGAGATTGCTAAAAGATGAAGAATTTTTTCTTAATTTCAAGAACTGTTAGAATGAGTAGTAATGATAATCAACATTCGATTTTAAGGTAATGTTTCCAATATGCTTACAATTATTATAGTGAAATATGGACAAACATTACTTGGGGTATATGAATTTTTTTAACTGATTCCTTCGTTCCGGACATAGATTTTACTATTTTAATATGGAATGTTTCACCTAAGAAGTCCATTTTCAAAAAATAAGGTATAAAAGTTTCATTTTATTACTAATGTGCTACTAAAAGTGTCATTTTTCTTAAAAAGTTTGACTTTCAAACGGAGACTCATTGCCCGGAACGGAGAGAATATAATAATAGTGATAATTTGAGAATTAGGTATGCGGAATTGAAGGTAATATGTAATATTATGATTGTGTGTCTAAACGACAGATTTAAGAGAGTATATATATGTTACAAAGTAGATAT
Source organism: Codonopsis lanceolata (assembly GCA_013146195.2). Lineage (NCBI taxonomy): Eukaryota > Viridiplantae > Streptophyta > Magnoliopsida > Asterales > Campanulaceae > Codonopsis > Codonopsis lanceolata. The sequence goes on along the minus strand of CM028380.1, from coordinate 27,841,723 downwards.
CAAAAAAGATAAGGAAGACATGAAGTATAATCCTATTAGGAGAAGGATATAAAAATGACTAACTAACTACAAATCCTATTCCTTTTAGGATCTATAATTACATTCTCAACACTCCCCCTCAACTCGTACACAGAACTCTAGTGAAGTGTTCGATGAAATGTTCGAGTTGGAGAAAGGCAAGAAAGTGGCCTCTTGGGCGTAATAGAGATCCAACAAGTAAACAGCTGGTTGTGCGTAGTCCATAAATGGATCATCTCGAAAAATTGTAGATGCAGTAAATGTTGAGAAGTCCAAACAGAACTTTTGTCGCAAAAGTAGCATCTCCTTAATCCAAGTAGTCAAAGTTGTGGATCGAACACTGTCCACAGTAATATTTTAACCAAGTCTTTGTTTGACATTGATAATCAAGAAAGACATCAGCAAATAGCAAATATTTCTGAACTCTATAATTAAGTGACTCATTTGATCCTGCGAGTCAACTCGAATAATCAAGAATTACAATTGATCAGGAAATATTTATGAACAATTGTAATAAATCATGAATAATTGGTAATGTGAGGCAGTAATTAGTAATGTGAGGTAGTAAACAATTGTAATAAATTGTGGATAATTGGTAATGTGGAGACCGTAATTCTGGATAATTCGTAATATGGGGCAGTAATTGGTAATATGTATGATACGAAACTTGACAAATTTGCCAAGTAATGGTTAAGGCAAGAAAATAATGGGAATTTGATTCTAGCAAAATCTCACGTTGACTGGTGCACAAAAAAAATAGAGGGTATAAATCAAATAAAGGGTATTTGGACCGATGGTGCAAGAGAAGGAATTGAATGCAGTATTGGTTTACGGAAGCGAACAAATTTGGGTTTTGTGTTTTTATCACGATTGAGGATTTCAATCGTGCCATCACGAACAAATTAGCGGAAGCATAAAGAGATTTGGGATTTGCGGAAGTGATTTTTGAAGAACAACACAAAGATCGATTTGACTCTAATACCATGATAATTTGAGAATTAGGTATGCGGAATTGAAGTCAATATGATATATTATGATTGTGTGTCTAAAAGACAGATTTAAGAAAGTATATATATGTTACAAAGTAGATATTCAAAAAGATAAGAAAGACAGGAAATATAATCATGTTAGGAGAAGCATAGAAAAATGACTAACTACAAATCCTAATCCTTTTAGGATCTAGAATTACATTCTCAACAAATAGATAATTTGTTGGTAAGTATTGATATATTAAACAATTTAGTGGTGTGTTTAGTAATTATCAGTTAACAAACTAATATAAATGAGTTAAGAGAAGGAGCTATAGTTTCAAGAAGATGAAGAAAAAATATGGATAACCCAGTTTATGAATCTATGCATTTTGTTGGAGACGAAAGCTAAAATTTATAGTTTATTCCCTTGAATTTTTGGACTTTTACAATTAGCCTTGAAAACTAATTTTTTGGTACCTAAATAATCTCAAATTAGTTAACTAAGAAACTGTTGTTAGGATTTTCAGGTAATGAAATTTTCGAATATGCCCTCATATAATGAATGAAATTCTTTAATTATTAGATCTTCAAAGCTTTAGTTCTTTTTTTCCTCATGACAGATACGATAATACACTTAAAAAAATCATTAACAATAAGTGTAACGCAAGTGCAGCTCACTAACTTTTGGAAATACATTTATTAATTGGTGAAATTTAGGCCGATTCATTTTAATAAGTTTTTCAGCTGCTACAGCACTCTACGTTTTATTTTTCCCGAAAAAAGCACTTTTTGGGGGAAAAACAATACGATACTCTTAATAAACCTAATGCGCGCTACAGATCACTCCTCGCGAGGCATCAATTTATGCATCGCCATGCATCTAGTCACTCATCAAAGATACATCAAGTGATGCATCACGCTGCAAAGAAGAAAAGAAGATGATGATGAAGATGAAGATGAAGATTAAGAGAAAGAAGATAATGATGATGATGTTTATAGACGGATTTGGAGGGCGTGCACTAACAGTTAATAAGTATTTTAGTGGAACTGAAGATTGATATATGAAGAGGAAAGAGAATGAGAAGTTGAGGTGGTGGAGTAATCGAATTTAAGGTGAAGACACATGTGTTCTTTTTTACCACCCTACCTTCCCTTTTTTACTCTTCATCCATGCAAATTGGTGCCGTTCTTTATTTTCTACGGGCATTTTAGAAATAATTTAACGAAAGTGGATTTTAGTTGGAAAAAAATGAAATACTTAAGCGATTAAAAGTTCGCTTAGATTTTTGGAAAAAGAGAATGGCCTACAATTATTAATTCAAGCATATTTTGACCACCCGGAATTGGATAAGGAAAGGAAATTGTTGGTCATATAAGCATATTGGCAGCGCAACTTAAACGTGTTAGGATTTTGGATTTGAAGCACAATTCAAGACAAGAGGTATCAAAGGCGACATAATCCTTGGCGAAGACATTGGACCTAGCTTGACACAACAAGCAAGGGCGTTGCACATTTGGGTGAGTGAAGGCTGGGTGGTCGAATAGGGTTCACAAATTTGGGTGGGTGGGTGAAGCCGGGGTGGTGTAATTAAATAGAAAAGAAAATTTAATTTGTAATTTGTATGGTTGGTGCCACTCAACGAACTAACCTTTTGGTTGAGAGTAGGGCTGTAAAATGAGTGTTATGGATAATCATGGTAAGTTTATTATCAATGGATAAGTAGGGGTGGCAAAATGAGTGTTATGGATAATCATGAATAGGTTTATTATCTATAAATAACCATGGATAATAAACTAATCCATAATTATCCATAACATTCATTTTGTCACTGTCCTTAACTCGTGACAATATAGCCAAATACTCTAACAACGACCACTTCTTCATATTAATGTGAGATAAATGGTCTTTTTGGTTATTCGAACGTGTAAGGGTATTTTAGGCATTGCCTAATATATCTTGTCCTCACTCTCTTGGTCAAAATCAAAATAGGATTTATTTTGGTATTTTTATGTTAGGATTTAAGTAGGATTCTTTATTAGAGGTAGGTGATATTTTTGGTAATGAAATCTTTGTGTAAGTGTTTAGTTATTGATGGTATCAATTTAGGAAACAAAATCTTGTATTTTTATCGGTCTAATGCCTTTCCTAGTTGGATGTGTTGGTTGCCTAGAATGTGCAGGATTCCTTGGTGTCTTGGAGTTCAAGTTGCTGCAGCCTGTATATATAGGAGATGCCGAGCAGCTTAATGGCGTGCAGAGATAGAGAAGCAGGAGAGCATTTGAGTTTGAGCGAATCAGATTAAGAGAGTTTAATCTAGAAGCCTTTGTGTGTTGAAGCTGTGAGAAGAATCCAAACAAATCTTACACGAAGACCTTCTGGATTCTCGTTTTCTGCTGCTGTAAAACTTCAGGAACACAGCTTTGTGTTTTCTGAAGCTTTATTTTGTGCTTCCAGTTTGTGTGATTGTCTTGGAAGCTGTTTCTGTTTTCTTTAAGTACTTTCTTCCCACGTTTGGTTTACTGTTTATGTGGGTTTTGTGATTCTCCAAGATTCTACATCTTGTGAGAATTTTGTGTTTTTGTTTAGATTCAAAAACAGTTTTGGTTTTAATAAAGTTTGTTGCCTTGAGGCTTGATCTACAAGATTGATTCTTGTAGATTGTTTTTGTGTGATTTTCTGTCTTACTAAGTGTGTTAAATTTCAAATCTCAAAACAAAACTTCCGCTGCAAATTTCTGTTACACACTTTCAGTTCACATTGTTACTGCCATTGTTGCAACATTCACTGCAACATTGACAGTAACATCATCCCATATTGAGATTCCGTGGCATTGCGTTCTTTCAATTGGTATCAGAGCCTACTCTTGATATCACTAAGAGTCGATTCTGTTTATAGACGCGATGGATTCTCAATATGAGAATGTGGTTCGTCCCCCTACACTTACTAATGCTAATTATTCTATATGGAAAGTCAAGATGCGTATCTTCATCAAATCAATTGATGAAAGAGCGTGGCTTGCTGTGTTGAATGGTTGGAGTCCTCCCAAAACTGTTGATTCTGATGGTGATGTCAAAGTCACTAAGGAGTCTGAGTGGTCCAACGATGATAGGAACACAGCGTCTTTTAACTCAAAAGCTTTGTCTGCTATTTACAAGGCCTTAGATGCAAATACATTCAGAGTAATAGCAAATTACGAATCTGCCAAAGATGTGTGGGAGGCCCTTCAAACCTTATGTGAAGGACCTGCCAGTGTTCGTTCCTCAAAGCTAAGAATGTTAACGACTCAGTTTGAAAACACAAGGATGCAAGAGTCTGAGGACATAATGACTTATTATGGAAGACTTCTTGATCTATCAAATTCTGCCTTAGCCTTAGGAGATCCCATTACTAATGAGCGCCTTGTCAAGAAGATGATGAGGACTTTGCTCGAAGATTCAATGTCAAGATATGTGCTATTGAAGAAGCACATGATATTGACAAGATGAGTTTTGAAAGATTGGCCGGAATTCTTCAAAACTTTGAGTTGAATCTAAACGATCAATTAAAAACAAAGGCAAAGGTGTCTCATCATCTTCTACACCCACTGGAAAAACATTGCTATGCTCGCACCAATTGATCGTCATGTGATTCGCTAGAAATTCAAAAAGACATTGATGAGTCTCGATTTTGGAGAAGAATCAATTGCTTTATTGACTACTAAATTCAAAAATTTTTGAAAAATAAAAGTCAAAACGTAACTCCATCATCAAACTCAAAAATAAATTTCAAACCCGATTCTCGTGAAATTTGTTCCCAAAGAACAATCCTTTCAAACTCCCGAAAAACCCTTCACAAATCCTTTTGTTTAAGTCATCCTACAATGGTAAGAATCTTGATTCTATCCAATGTAGAGAATGTCAAGGTTTTGGACACTACGCAAACCAATGTGCTAACACTTTAAGAAAGAAAGGATTGAATTTTTCTGCAACTCTAAGTGATAGTGATGGAGAAGATCCAGTGATCTTATCACCTTGAATGCAGCTTTATGATTCTCGATTCAGATAGTGCAGTTGGTTCAAAATGTCTCACCCGATGTTGCAACATCGAGTAACATCGGGAGAAACATTGTGCGTAAACAGAACGCTTTTTTCTGCTTTTAATTCCACAGCTTGCAGAGGATGACGGACATACAGATTCAGACTGCTGGAAGGGTACAAGGAGCTGTACAAGGATTGGGAGAAAAGGGCTCATCAAGTCACACTACTTGGTAAGGCGAATGAACCGAAAAAGGCCAACGAGGAGCAAAAAGAATGCATAATCAGCCGGAAGGAGTTCTAAGTAGAAAGGATGTGGAAATTGAGCGCTTAAAGGAGCAACTTGCTCAAGCCAAGCAACACCGACCAAGTGGAATTCAAGCAAACGTAAGGTTGACGATCCGCTAAATTCTCGTAACTCTTCCGGATCGTATAGGTTTTGTCCCTAAAGTGTTTGTGAAAGAAGGAGAAGGAACTTCAGAACCAAAAATGATGAAAGCTTTCCGAAAACGCGTTTTACGTGATAAAACAAGACCAAGAAGGAAAAATTATGTTTGTCACTTCGCCATAAGCTCGGTCACATCCAAATTTTTGCTTTCTAAAAAGGCAATGTATGAGAATGAAAAAGGCAAGAATTCTTTGGAAAAGCTCACGGCGTAACAGATGAAGCAACCACGCGCCGACCAATGCAAAGAAACATTGGCGTAAACATTGGAAGCCTCATTCAAGGGCAAATCATAATTTTTTCCAAAAACCCCAACCCAAAATAAAAAAATGTGGGTTCCAAAAACATGTGATGAAAAATGCAGAGCCAAATCGTGAGCCATTTGATATCGCCTCGGCGCCTCCATGTCCCATGATGAAAAATGCAATGTTACATTTACCTCTTTAAAATCTCATGTAGCCGATCCCGGTATTTCGATAGTGGTTGTTCTAGACACATGACAGTGAAGTCGAGAATTTGAGGGAATATGTAAGTATGAATGGTGGTTCTGTGACATATGGTGGTGGTGCAAAAGGGAAAATTGTAGGTAAAGGAACATTGAACGTTGAAGGTCTTCCAAACCTCAAAAACGCTACCATGTGGAAGGCCTTAAGACAAACCCGACAAGATAAGTCAATTGTGTGACGATGATCTTCGTGTAAGATTTGACAAACATTCTTGTGAGGTTTTTGATCATAATAACAAATGTCTTCTCGACAAGTTTAAGATCGTCGATAATTGTTACTTGTTCAATAACACTCATTCATGTCAAAAAGCAAGTATTGATGTAATGCATCTCCGGCACCGTAAGCTTGGTCACATGAGTTTTAAGCTCGATGAGCTTGTGAGGCATGATGTCAAAGGATTACCAAATCTGAAAGGAATTACTCAAAGGTATGTGGACCATGTCAAAAGGTAAACAAGTCAAGGCCTCACATCTCCCAATCACACAATGCTCCACTTCCGCATGTTTGGAGATGATTCATACCGACCTTATGGGTCCCATTGAGGTAGAAAGCCTAGGTAAGAAAAAGTACACCTTTGTCTGTGTAGATGACTTCTCTAGATATACTTGGGTAATATTTTTAAGAGAGAAGTCTGAAACTTTTGAGGCTTTCAAAATTTGGTACACCCGTGTTATGAACTTGTATGATCTAAAACTCACTAGGATTAGATCAGATCATGGCACGGAATATGAAAATGCATCCTTTTCTAAATATTGTGCCTCTAATGGTATTTCTCATGAATTCTCTGCTCCCAAAACTCCACAACAAAATGGAGTGGCGGAGAGAAAGAACAGGACATTACAAGAAATGGCTAGGGTAATGTTACATTCAAAAAATTTGGCTAAAAGATTTTGGGTCAAGCTTTGAACACCGCTTGTCATATTGGAAATAGAGTTTTCTTGAGACCGTAGCACTAGCACTGACACCTTATGAGATATTTCTTGGGAAGAAACCTACCTTGAAATACTTTCATGTGTTTGGTTGCATATGTTATCTGCTCAATGATAGAGATCAACTTTCCAAGTTTGACTCTAAAAGTGATAAATGTGTTTTTATGGGATATTCCACAAATAGTCGAGCATATAGAGTATTCAATCTTCGAACTAAGACTATTATGGAATCCATGAATATTGTGTTTGATGATTTAACTGGTCTTGGTGTCAAAACTTCTGAGGAAGACGTTTCAGGGTTTTTGGACTTTGGAGACTTTGATCCTGAATTAGGCGCTGAATCCAGCAGTTCAGGGAGCAGAATACGATTCGGCAGATACAAAGTTGTTCGACGAAAAAGTTCAGAGTCGTCACCCAATGTTGTTCGGATGTTGTTCCCGATGTTGCAACATCGGGAGAAACATTGTCTACGTAACCGACAGAAAAAGAAGGCGCTGAACTGATTCAAATCAGAAGATGATCATCCCGAATGACCGATCAGAAATCGACATCCCCAAGAAGATTCGAGAAATCATCCACTAACTCAAGTTATAGGTAATGTAAGAGATGGTGTGTCAACCAGAAAGAAAGGTAAAGTGGACTACAAGAAACTAGCATGCATGACCACTCTTGAATTTGATAATATACATGCTTCATGCTTTGTTTCCACTGTTGAACCTAAGAATGTACAAGAGGCCCTTAAAGATGAAAACTGGATAAATGCCATGCAAGAGGAACTAGATCAATTTTCGAAAAATGATGTGTGGTATCTAGTTCCCAGACCCACTTCAATTAATGTTATTGGAACTAAATGGATTTTCAAGAACAAAACGAATGAAGTGGGAGAAATAATGAGGAATAAAGCTAGATTGGTAGCTCAAGGGTATACACAGGTTGAGGGGGTGGATTTTGATGAAACCTTTGCACCTGTAGCCCGTATTGAGTCTATCCGTCTACTTCTGGCCATTGCCTGTTTCCTTGACATTACTCTTCAACAAATGGATGTGAAGAGTGCTTTTTTGAATGGGATTCTTGACGAAGAAGTTTTTGTGGAACAGCCAAAAGGATTTGAGGACCCCCATAAACCCAATCATGTGTTTAAACTGAAAAAGGCTTTGTATGGTCTCAAACAAGCTCCTAGAGCTTGGTATGGTAGACTTACAGATCACCTTTTACAAAGTGGGTTTAAAAGGGGAGAGGTGGATAAAACATTGTTCATCCAGAAACGAGATCAACATATTTTGATTGCTCAAATTTATGTTGATGACATCGTGTTTGGATCCACCTCCAAATCCTTGGAAAAAGAATTTGTGCATTGCATGACATCCACTTTTGAAATGAGCATGGTAGGTGAACTGACATATTTCTTAGGCATTCAGATCAAACAAACACATGAAGGGATGTTCATTTCTCAAGCCAAGTATTCTCAAAACTTGGTGAAGAAATTCGATCTTGAGAATGGAAAACATAAAAAGACCCCTATGGGCACATCCAACAAACTTAATAAAGATGAAAAATCAGAATGTGTTGATCCTACCTTGTATAGAAGTATGATAGGAAGTTTCTTTGTATTTAACTGCCACTCGTCCAGATATCATGCATAGTGTGTGTTTGTGTGCAAGGTATCAAGCAAACCCCAAGGTTTCTCACCTAAAAGCTGTCAAAAGAATCATTCGATATGTTGGTGAGACCTTTGGCATGGGTTTGTGGTATACTAAGCACACAAACACCAATCTGGTTGGGTTCAGTGATGCTGACTGGGCTGGCAGTATTGATGACATGAGAAGTACTTCTGGAGGATGCTTTTATTTGGGAAACAATCTGATTTCTTGGTTTAGCAAGAAACAAAATTGTGTGGCTCTATCAACTGAATCGAATATATAGGCTGGCGGTGGTAGTGCATGCACACAACTTTGTGGATGAAACAAATGATTAAAGATTATGGATTGCACAGTGACATCTTAACTATGTATTGTGACAACACAAGTGCTATAAGCATAGCCAAAAACCCTGTTCAACACTCAAGAACAAAGCACATAGATATAAGACACCATTTTATTAGAGACTTAGTTGAACAAGGCATTGTGTGCATTGAACATGTTGGTACAGATAATAATTTGGCTGATATCTTTACTAAGAGTCTAGATTTTGAGAGATTCATAAATCTTAGGAAATCTCTCGGTATGTGTGCCATGTAATCACTCACTTAAAAAAAAAAAAAAAAAAAAAAAAATTTAAGCATATTGCATTGATGTCTAGGAGGGCACACTAGATCAAATCTGATTGTTGTTAGTACCTTTGAGCATGTGTAAAGATTCATTCAAATCTTTTGTGATTATGTTGTCATTTTTCTTCTCACCTTCTCCCAAGACTGGTTTTGTATTTGAGTAGAAAACTCTCGTTTACACCACAAAGGAAAGAGCTACCTTTCAAAAGTTTTTGGATGCTGCAATTTGTCAATGTACCATGAGGTTTCGACTTACATGGGTTGATCTTGACTAAATTGACTCCTCTGATTTGAGAAAGTGTGAAAGCTACCTAACGGAAAAGAGCTACCTATGAACAAGGTTGTGGCTTCCTTTCTTTTGGGACTATGGATTTTCGAATCTCATGGGTCGATCGAATGTAAAGTTGCCACCCTTGGTAAATAGTGTGAAAGGTTCCTAGTGGTGTATTTGGCTTGAAATAAAGTAAAGCCTGTTTTTATAGGGAAATAAAGTACCTATAATGTTTTTGGGAGAAATTGTGTTCATTGGTGAAAGAAGAACTGAAAAATTCAAACATAAAATCACGATTTTTTTGGTGAATGTGATTTCCATTGTTGCAACATTGGGAGCGCAATCAGTTGATCTAGACATCTCACTTGTGTGTTTATGCATTTTTTTCGATTTTTTGGTTTGCATATTTTAGACATACTGTTTAGGTCATATAGGTGCATGGTATCAGCCGTCTTAATGTCTGTCCATTATGTTTAAAGCCTGTTGTTTGTTCTCAAAGTCATGATTTTATGTGGTTGTCTACTCTCTTGTCTGTGTCTTCATGTTGAGAAGCTGGTGATTATATGCTTTGTGGAGTCTCAACTCTAGTTAAGTATGTTTACGTGTATTCCAAAAATATCGATCGTTTAAAAAATGGTTTTTGAAATCGAGTGTATCTCGTATTGCTCGGTTAACTCATGTCTCAAACAAGCTTGGTCTTACTTACATCGGGTTGGTCAATTTGTGTGATTTAAATTTTGAATGCCAAGTAAGTATGCGGCGGTTGTTCCTGCCTTTAATTACCAACGGCTAATTGTAATTAGCGGCATGTTTAGTGAAAAACCACTTACTGAGGAACATCGCAATCCTTCGCACCTATATCTCATCCAAATTTTTCCGGTGACATTGTTCTCTCTCTGTTCATCTCTCAAGAAAAATTTTGTCAAAATCATTCAGAGTTCTTCCCCGAGTAAACATAAATGGCTTCATCTTCCAAAAGCCCTAAATTGTCAAGGCCGAATGTTGCAACATCGAGGCCATCAGTGAGGAAAAACTTCGCGGCAGAAGAAGATCTTTCGAAGGCTATTGTTGTATATCAAAAATTCTGAGCCAACTTACGGTTATTCTTCCGGGGGAGAAAGGCAATGCTATTGATGTGGAAAACCACGGAGATTTGTGCGGATTTTCATCAATAGGCAACCCAAGTTCTCGGCGGAAAGCGCCAGCGTGGTATTCGGCGAACTACGATGATCCCTCCCCTGGCGACATTAATTGCGAAGAAACACAAAGTTGAGGCGGGTGTCTTCAAGGAACACGTGAGTCTAGCAAGTGACTCGGATGATGAGGATTTCATTCCTCCTACGGGTTCGATACCCCAATCTCATGAAGAAACTACGTCACCAGCAACTCCTCCCTCTCCTCTGTTCGAAGCAGGATGAGGATGAAAATTATCGATTCCATCCCCAGGGTAGTGTTCCTCTCACCGAATCCCTCCCTCTTCGTAAGGGAAAATCAAAGGTTGGATCATCTACAAATGATGAAGAGGTTGTTCGGAATTTAACCTCGTCTACGCCGGGCTCGTGCGTCTTTCTAGGACCTTCACTCTGCTCCTCCACCAGCCAGGTGCCTAGTCCATCATCTTCTTAGAGATTCGACGATAGCTCGATCAAAACTATTCGACTCAAAGGTTCTCCAGCTTAAGTAGTGACGATTCTCAAAAGTCTCGTGAAATCGCCGAGAAGACGATTGTTTGATCAATGTTGCACCGATTGTCTGCAACATCCAAAGTAAAGAAACCTCCCTGCATTCTTCTTCGTTTATTTCTAAATCTGCTTCGTCGGTATAATATTTC
>CM028380.1:27800425-27830372 GCA_013146195.2 Codonopsis lanceolata | reverse complement strand
GATGGACTAGGTGCGGTTGGAGGAGGGTGAAGGTCTGAGAAGGAGCACGAGCTTTGGCGCAATCGGGTTAAATTCGAACAACCTCTTCATCAATGGCGGATGGTCCACTTTTGATGTTTCAGAGCGAAGGGGAGGAGACTCGAGAAGGGAATACTACCCTTGGGGATGGAATAGGATAATCTTCATCCTGGCCAAGGGTCTTGAAGCTGGAGGAGAGGGTGGAGATCTTTGGTGCGGAAGGTGCTTCATGAGTTTGGGGAAATCGAACTGCGGGAGGAATGAAATCCTCATCATCGAATCACTTTCAGAATCACTTGGTTCCTTGAAGAATCCAGTCTCAACTTTGTTTCTTCGCGGCACGAATGTCGGCGGGGAAGGGATCATCGTAGTTCTTGGGAATGCCGCGTTGGCGTTTGGAGCGTCGAGCTAGGGTTGCCTATTGACGAATAGCGGAGGACAAATCTCGAGGATTTTCCACATCTATAGCATTACCTTTTTTCCCTGGAAGAATAACGGTGAAAGCTCGGGGGCTGGTTGATATACAACCACAACCATGGCCTTGAAAAGATCATCTCTGCTTGCGAAATTTGGGTTCGATGTCTTCGATGATGCAACATTCGACCTTGACAATTTAGGGCTTTTGGAAGATGATGCCATTTATGTTGGTGAGAGAAGATCGCCGAATGATTTTGGCAGAATTTTTGAGAGACGAGCAGAGAGAGTGGACAAGGTCACAGGAAAATTTTGATGAGATTTTGAGGTGAAGAAAGATTGCGTGCGTTCACGTAAGTGAGTCTCGCTAAACATGCCACTAATCACAATTAGCCGTTGGTAATTAAAGGCGATAAAGCGAACCGTCGCATACATCACATGGCATTCAAAATTCAAACAACGGTGACAAAGCGCTATGAAGTAAGACATGAGTTTGTTGTTTGAGACATGAGAGATATAAGAGCAATTTGAGTTACAATCGATTTCAAAAACACATTTTTTTTGTTTTAAATGATCGAATATTTTGGAATACACAAAGCATACTTAACGAGTTGAGACTCCACAAGCATATAATCATAGATACTTCGGCCGGTTCTAAACATGAAGAAAGCTTGACCAGTAGAGTAAACTGACCACATAAAATCATGACTTTGAGAACAAGACTCAAGCAGGCATTAAACTTGATGGAGACATTAAGAAAGGCGATATCATGCACCTATATGTCCTAAGCGGTATGTCTAAAATATGCAAAAGGAGAAAACAACAAAAAAAAATGCATATACACACAAGTGATATGTCTAGATGATTGCGGTTCCCAATGTTGCAACAATGGAAATCACATTCACCCAAAAATACGTGATTTTATGTTTGAATTGCAATTTTTCTTTCACCAAATAACACAATTTCTCCCAAAAACATTATAGGTACTTTATTTCCCTATAACACTAGCTTTACTTTATTTCAAGCTAAAGACACCACTAGGAACCTTTCACACTATTTACGAGGGTGGCAACTTTACATTTGATCGACCCATGAGATTGAAAATCCATAGTCCCAAAAGAAAGGAAGCCACAACCTTGTTCATAAGCGACTCTTTTCCGTTAGGTAGCTTTCACACTTTCTCAAATCGGAGGAGTCAATTTAGTCAAGATCAACCCATGCAAGTCGAAACTTCATGGTACATTGACAAATTGCGGCATCTAAAACTTTTGAAAGGTAGCTCTTTCCTTTGTGGTGCTAAGCAGAGATTTCTCTCAAACACAACAACTTCTTGGGAGAAGGTGAGAAGAATTTTTACAACATAATCACAGAAATTTTGAATGAATCATTGCACATGCTCAAAGGTACTAAGTACAAGCAGATTTGATCTAGTGTGCCCTCTGAGACAACAATGCGGTATGCCTAAATTTTTTTTTTTTTTTTAAATAATGTGAGTGATTACATGGCACACATGCAGAGACTTCCTAAGATTGATGAATCTCTCGAACTCTAGACTCTTAGTAAAGATATCGGCCAAATTGTTATACGTACCAACATGTTCAATACACATGATGCCTTGTTCAACTAAGTCTCTAATAAAATGGTGTCTTATATCTATGTGCTTTGTTCTTTTGTGTTGAGCAGGATTTTTTAACTATGCTTATAGCACTTGTGTTGTCACAATACATGATTAAAATGTCACTATGCAATCCATAATCTTGAATCATTTGTTTCATCCACAAAAGTTGTGTACATGCACTACCGGCGACAATATATTCGATTAGCGTTGATAGAGCCACACAATTTTGTTTCTTGCTAAACCAAGAAATCGGATTGTTTCCAAGATAAAAACATCCTCGGATGTACTTCTCATGTCATCAAAGCGCCGGCCGGTCGGCATCACTTGAACCCAACAGTTGGTGTTCGTATGCTTAGTATACCACAAACCCATGCCAAGGTCTCACCAACATATCGAATGATTCTTTTTGACTTTTAGGTGAGAAACCTTGGGGTTTGCTTGATACCTACACCTGAAACACACTATGCATGATATGCGGGCCAGTGGCGGTTAAATACAACAAACTCCCTATCATACTTCTATACAAGGTAGGATCAACACTTTCGATTTTTCATCTTTATTAAGCTTATCGGATGTACCCATAGGGGTTTTTTTATGTTTTCCATTCTCAAGATCGAATTTCTTCACCAAGTTTAGAGAGTACTTGGCTTGAGAAATGAACATCCCTTCATGTGATTGTTTGACTGAATGCCTAAGAAATATGTTAATTCACCTACCATGCTCATTTCAAATGTGGATGTCATGCGATGCACAAATTCTTTTTCAAGGATTTGGAGGTGGATCAAACACGATGTCATCAACATAAATTTGAGCAATCAAAATATGTTGATCTTGTTTCTGGATGAACAATGTTTTATCCACCTCTCCCTTTTAAACCCACTTTGTAAAAGGTGATACGTAAGCCTACCATACCAAGCTCTAGGAGCTTGTTTGAGACCATACAAAGCCTTTTCAATTTGAACACATGATTGGGTTTATGGGGGTCCTCAAATCCTTTTTGTTCCACAAAAACTTCTTCCTCAAGAATCCCATTCAAAAAGCACTCTTCACATCCATTTGTTGAAGAGTAATGTCAAGAAGCAGGCAATTGCAGTAGACGGATAGACTCAATGCAGACTACAGGTGCAAGGTTTCATCAAAGTCCACCCCCTCGACTGTGTATACCCTTGAGCTACCAATCTAGCTTTATTCCTCATTATTTCTCCCACTTCATTCGTTTTGTTTTGAAAATCCATTTAGTTCCAATAACATTTATTGAAGTGGAGTGCAGGAACTAGATACCACACATCATTTTTCGAAAATTGATCTAGTTCCTCTTGCATGGCATTAATCCAGCTTTCATCTTTAAGGGCCTCTTGTACATTCTTAGGTTCAACAGTGGAAACAAAGCATGAAGCATGTATATTATCAAATTCAAGAGTGGTCATGCATGCTAGTTTTTTGTAGTCCACTTTACCTTTCTTTCTTGTTGACACACCATCTTTTACATTACCTATAATTTGAGTGAGTGGATGGTTTCTCACGAATCTTCTTTGGGAATGTCGATTTCTGATCGATCAATCGGGTGATCATCTTCGATTGAATCGCTCGGCGCCTTCTCCTCTGTCGGTTACGTAGACAATGTTTCTTAGATGTTGCAACATCAGGAACAACATCGGAACAACATTGGGTGGCGACTCTGAACTTTTTCATCCCGAACAACTTGTATCTGCTGAATACGTATTCTGCTCCTGAACTACTGGATTCAGCGCCTAATTCAGGATCAAAGTCTCCAAAATCCAAAAACCCTGAAACGTCTTCCTCAGAAGTTTTGACACCAAGACCAGTTAAATCATCAAACACAATATTCATGGATTCCATAATAGTCTTAGTTCGAAGATTGAATACTCTATATGCTCGACTATTTGTGGAATATCCCATAAAAACACATTTATCACTTTTAGAGTCAAATTTGGAAAGTTGATCTCTATCATTGAGCAGATAACATACGCACCCAAACACATGAAAATATTTCAAGGTAGGTTTCTTCCCAAGAAATATTTCGTAAGGTGTCATAGTGCTACCTGGTCTCAAGAAAACTCTATTTCCAATATGACAAGCAGTGTTCAAAGCTTCAGCCCAAAATCTTTTGGCCAAGTTTTTTGAATGTAACATTACTCTAGCCATTTCTTGTAATGTCCTGTTCTTTCTCTCCGCCACTCCATTTTGTTGTGGAGTTTTGGGAGCAGAGAATTCATGAGAGATACCATTAGAGGCACAATATTTAGAAAAGGATGCATTTTCATATTCCGTGCCATGATCTGATCTAATCCTAGTGAGTTTTAGATCATACAAGTTCATAACACGGGTGTACCAAATTTTGAAAGCCTCAAAAGTTTCAGACTTCTCTCTTAAAAATATTACCCAAGTATATCTAGAGAAGTCATCTACACAGACAAAGGTGTACTTTTTCTTACCTAGACTTTCTACCTCAATGGGACCCATAAGGTCAGTATGAATCATCTCCAAACATCTGGAAGTGGAGCATTGTGTGATTGGGAGATGTGAGGCCTTGACTTGTTTACCTTTTTGACATGGTCCACATACCTTCGAGTAATTCCTTTCAGTTGGTAATCCTTTGGCGACATCATGCCTCACAAGCTCATCGAGCTTCACGAAAACTCATGTGACCAAGCTTACGGTGCCGGAGATGCATTACATCAATACTTGCTTTTTGACATGAATGAGTATTGTTGAACAAGTAACAATTATCAGACGATCTTAAACCTGTCAGAAGACATTTGTTATTATGATCAAGGACCTCACAAGAATGTTTGTCAAATCTTACCTGAAGATCATCGTCACACAACTGACTTATACTGATCAGGTTTGTCTTAAGGCCTTCCACATGGTAAACGTTTTTGAGGTTTGGAAGACCTTCAACGTTCAATGTTCCTTTACCTACAATTTTCCCTTTTGCACCACCACCATAGGTCACAGAACCACCATTCATACTTACATATTCCTTTAAATTCTCAGCTTCACCTGTCATATGTCTAGAACAACCACTATCGAAATACCAGGATCCAGCAACATGAGATTTTAAAGAAGTAAATGTAACATTGCATTTTTCATCATGGGACATGGGCGCCGAGCGATATCAAATGGCTCACAGATTTGGCTCTACATTTTTCATCACATGTTTTTGAACCCACATTTTTTACGGTTTTGGGTTGAGGTTTTTGGAAAAATTATGATTTGCCCTTGAATGAGGCTTCCAATGTTTACGCCAATGTTCTTTGCATTGGTGGTGCGTGGTTGCTTCATCTGTTACGCCAATGAGCTTTTCCAAAGAATTCTTGCCTTTTTCATTCTCATACATTGCCTTTTTAGAAAGCAAAAAGGCGTATGTGACCGAGCTTATGGCGAAGTGACAAACATAATTTTTCCTTCTTACTCTTGGTTTTTCACGAGAACAGTTTCGGAAAGCTTTCATCGGTTTTGGTTCTGAAGTTCCTTCTCCTTCTTTCACAAACACTTTAGGGACAAAACCTATACGATCTGGAAGAGTTACGGAATTTAGCGGATCGTCAACCTTACGTTTGCTTGAATTCCACTTGGTCGGTGTTGCTTCGCTTGAGCAAGTTGCTCCTTTAACCTTGCTCAATTTCCACATCCTTTCTACTTAGGACTCCTTCCGGCTGATTATGCATTCTTTTTGCTCCTCGTTGGCCTTTTTCAGCAGTTCATTCGCCTTACCAAGTAGTGTGACTTGATGAGCCCTTTTCTCCCAATCCTTGTACAGCTCCTTGTACCCTTCCAGCAGGTCTGAATCTGAATGTCCGTCATCCTCTGCAACTGTTGAATTAAAACAGAAAAAACTGTTCCTGTTTCTGCACAATGTTTCTCCCGATGTTACTCCTGATGTTGCAACATCGGGTGACACATTTGCTGAACCAACTGTACTTTCTGAATCAGAATCATAAACTGCATTCAAGGTGATAAGATCACCTGGATCTTCTCCATCACTATCACTTAGAGTTGCAGAAAAATTCAATCCTTTCTTTCTTAAAGTGTTAGCACATTGGTTTGCATAGTGTCCAAAACCTTGACATTCTCTACATTGGATAGAATCAAGACTCTTACCATTGTAGGATGACTTAGAAGCAAAAGGATTTGTGAAGGGTTTTTCAGGAGTTTGAAAGGATTGTTCTTTGGGAACAAATTTCACAGAATCTGGTTTGACATTAATTTTTGAGCTTGATAATGGAGTTCTATTTTGACTTTTATTTTTCAAAAATTTTTTGAATTTAGTAGTCAGTAAAGCAATTGATTCTTCTCCAAAATCAGACTCATCGATGTCCTTTTGAATTTCAAGCAAATCACATGACAAATCAATTGGAGCAGGCATAGCAATGTTTTTCCCAGTGGGTGTGGAAGATGATGAGACACCTTTGCCTTTGTTTTTTATTTGATCGTTCAAGTTCAATTCAAAGTTTTGAAGAATTCCAGCCAATCTTTCAAAACTCATCTTGTCAATATCATGTGCTTCTTCAATAGCACATATCTTGACATTGAATCTTTCAGGCAAAGTCCTCATCATCTTACTGACAAGACGCTCATTTGTAATAGGATCTCCTAAGGCTAAAGCAGAATTGGATAGATCAAGAAGTCTTCCATAATATGACATTATGTCCTCAGACTCTTGCATCCTTGTGTTCTCAAACTGAGTCGTTAACATTCTTAGCTTAGAGGAACGGACACTGGCAGGTCCTTCACATAAGGTTTGAAGGGCCTCCCACACATCTTTGGCAGATTCGTAGTTTGCTATTACTCTAAAAGTATTTGCGTCTAACGCCTTATAGATTGCAGACAAAGCTTTTGAGTTAAAAGATGCTGTGTTCCTATCATCGTTGGTCCACTCAGACTCCTTTGTGATTTTGACATCACCATCAGAATCAACAGTTTTGGGAGGACTCCAACCATTTAACACAGCAAGCCACGCTCTTTCATCAATTGATTTGATGAAGATACGCATCTTGACTTTCCATATAGAATAATTAGCATTAGTAAGAGTAGGGGGACGAACCACATTCTCATATTGAGAATCCATCACGCCTTTAAGCGAATCGACTCTTAGTGATATCAAGAGTAGGCTCGATACCAAATGAAAGAACGCGATGCCACGGAAACTCAATATGGGCGATATTCCGCCAATGTTGCGGTGAATGTTGCAACAATGACAAGTAACAATGTGAACTGAAAGTGTGTCTCGAGAAAATAGCAGCGAAGTATTGTTTTGTGATTTGAAATCTAACAGACTTTGTAAGCAGAAAATCACACAAAAACAATCTACAAGAATCAATCTTGTAGATCAAGCCTCAAGGCAACAAATTATATTAAACTCAAAAGCTTTTGAACCTTAACAGTTTACACAAAAATCTCACAAGATATAGAATCTTGGAGATTACAAAACCCACATAAACTATCAGACCAAACGTGGGAAGAAAATAATCAAAGACTAAAAACAGCTTCCAAGATCAATAACAAAAACTGGAAGCACAAAACAAAACTTCTTCAGAAACACAAGGTCGTTTCTGAAGCTTTTACAGCAGCAGCTAAAGCAGAATGCGTAGGACTTCGTGTATGATTTGTTTGAATTCTCCTCACAGTTTCAACAACACAAAGCTTCTGAATTTAAACTCTCTTAATATAGAATATGATCTGATTCTCGCTCAAGCTCTCTCTGCACTCTCGATCTCTGCTCTACCACCTCGACTTCACATCTTTTATAGGCCGCAAGACTTGTCAACCAAGACTCAAGGAATCCCGCAAAAGCACGGCAAGACAAAGAAACCTACTAGGAAAGAGATTTAAAGAAAATCAAACAAGATTACCTTTCCTAATTTGAGAACATTAATAACTAAATACTTATGCAAGGATTTAGTTACTAAAGATATCACCTAAATCTAACCAGAAAATCCTAATTAAATCTTAACACAAAGATACCAAATTAAATCCTATTTTGACCAAGAAGGTGAGAACAAGATAAATTAGGCAATGCCTAAAATACCCTTACAGACTTACAGATTCATTTTCTGTAAGTCATTTTCCAAATGTTCGGGCACCCTCCGCCCCCTTTCACAATTGTACATATTTACTTACACACACAATATTTCACTCAACAAATAAATTGTTTAGAAATATAAATAAATTTTGTACATACTATTTATAAATTATAATTTTAATAAATGCTTACTACATTCTAAAATTAGTGTCACCTATATTATTTAGGAGCATCCTAACCATTGTCAATTTTATATTTTAAAACATTTTTTTCATATCAATTATCAAAAAAATTATTTGTAATTGTGAGATTGAAAGAAGATAGACATTGATTTAACACCACTAATAATAAATTGAGGGTTACTAAAGAAAAAATTACTTAAAGTTCAACACTATTTTATATTCAATATGTGCCTTAATATTAGAATTTTTTTTTGTATTTATTCATATATAGTTTTCCGTAACATTTTCTAGGGACATCCTAAACATTGTCTATTTTCTATTTTAAAATGTTTTTTTTTTCATATCAATTATCAAAAAAAATATTTATAATTGTTAGATAAAAAAAGATAGACCTTATTTAAAAAATGATGGTCCTTATTGATTTTCTAGGGACATCCTAAACATTATTTATTTTCTATTTTTATTTTTGTATTTATTCATATATTGTTTTACGTGACATTTTCCGTGTGTTTGCCAAACATCTGTAAATGTTTTCTGACATATTTTCAAAAAAATTATCAAACACCTGAAAATGAAATTTTTTGATTTTCCGGAAATCATTTTCCATAAATCATTTTCTAAAAATGATTTTTCGTGAAATAAACGGAGCCTTAAGCTCGATAAGTTTATGATCAATGATTTAAGAATGTTGAAGTTCTAGAATTATGGTGTCTTTTGATTTCTATAAAGGAAGTTGTCAAAGGATGTTATTAGCATATTATCTCGAGTGTAGGCGGGTGCCTAATTTCAGCTTCTGGCATACACATATATGCCACCAGGTTTTGATTCAGCTTCATAGTTTGGCAATTGACGGCTAATAGTTAGTGCTAATCTATTAAAATTTAATTTAACATTTGTTATTCACTTATGTGAATTTTCTTCACTTATTTGTGAATGTAAATTACTAGTTAAGTTTCATAAACTTATCTATTTCATTCGTAAAATCTATATATATATATATATATATATATATATATATATATAATAACAATCGTGATTTTTCCGCCTAAATGTTTTTTATAAATATAAACACAAATCTGCATTGGAAGTTGAAACACTTTTTTTAATTACATTTTTCTTAATTTTATACTAAACATTTAATTAACATGACATTGGAAATTGAAATACTTTGTTTTGTTACATTTCCTATATATAATGACAAATGTAATTAGTACATCCATATATAGCAAGATCCCTTCAAAATGCACTTACCAAAAATAGGAAGATATATATAATGAAAAATGTAATTTGCTTATCTCAAGATTGCCAGATAACCACCGTAACTAATTACAAAATAAGAATTATATTTATATATGAACACATATACAAGTATTGATAAGTAAATAAAAAAACATAAAAAGCCATTAAGAAATTAAATACCATCAATTTAAGAGGCAATGTCTTTTCTCTTTTTACCAATATGCAAGGGAAACAAGAATAACAATTTAAAATTTTATTATACTATAAGATCTTCCTATATTGATATTAATTTACTTGTGAGTTTTGTTAAGACAAATTCTATCCATAGAAGCTAAAGAACAAGTACATAGTGAAATATAATTTGATGAACAATTATGGATCCTTAAAGTCTGACATATCTAATTTTATACTCAACAAACATTACTTACTCAGCCATAAATGTTATGTGACCACTTTTGTTGCGTATAACCAAGTAATTTTACCGGCAAAATTAGTAGCATCAACCAACGAGCTCTAGCTCAACTAGTACTGCTCACTTCTCCTAACGGAGAGGTCGGGTGTTCAAGTCTCACTAGAGACACCCTGGACTTTACAACTTTCAATAGAAAGGTCGGGTGTTCAAGCCTCTTCAGAGGCAACATTGTTGTTCAAGCCTTACCCAAAGGCCCTATTTAGCTGCTCGCTTATCTTAACAGAGAAGGCAAGTGTTTAAGCCCTACCAGAAGCAACCTAGTGCATCACTACTTTCAACCGAGAGGTCGGTTGTTTAAAGCCTCACCAGAGGCATCATTTGTTCTAGCCACACCAAAGGCATCATATATATATATCTATAATTGTAGTCTTTCAACGCATTAAAATATTAAAAAGTAAGGGTTGGAGTAAGGTCTATGTCCCCTCCAACCTTTAAAAAAAAGTAGTAGCATCAGTTATGACATGTTGGATGAGTGGACTTTTAAAGATCAACATAATCCTGGTGAAAGGTAACAACATCATTATTATCGGATTCCATTTTCGCTCATTGACATTGTAGAAAAGCGATGATGAATATGAGCAAGTAAATCGTAGTCTAATTACTCTGGGAACACGTACAATGACTCTAGAGGGGCGCGATTATGTATATGGGCAAGTAGCCGAGTATCATACTCTGTGAAA
The DNA here is from genome assembly GCA_013146195.2 of Codonopsis lanceolata. Taxonomy (NCBI): domain Eukaryota; kingdom Viridiplantae; phylum Streptophyta; class Magnoliopsida; order Asterales; family Campanulaceae; genus Codonopsis; species Codonopsis lanceolata. The sequence continues at coordinate 27,819,703 of CM028380.1, read as the reverse complement.
TGTACAATGAATTGAGAGCAATCATAGTTTAAATGTCTATTACATAGTTTATTGAATTGAGCTTAAATATTTGTATATATAGTTGTAATAATTAAGTACATATATTATCAGTGTCACCTCATTTGGGTGACAGTACTTTTAATGAAAGAGTTTTTGAGTCGAGGATATTTTGGTCATTTCGGGGGAGGGATGACCATAAGAAGTATGTAATTTGAGTCGTTTTTCTTTGGTTTATTGTCATTTGAATTTGTTGTGTAATTTTTATTATCTAACAAATATATATTCGTTTAAAGATGTATTCTAATATATATATATATATATATATATATATATATATATATATATATATATATATTCTTCATGTAATAAACAATAATTAAATTCACTTATATTTTTATCCTTACATTTTAATTATGTGTTTAATTTTCATAACACACTAACTAAAAGATAAAAAACTGATATTAATATTGATTAATACAGATTACGTGCATTTTGTTATGTGATAGATATTAGTAGTAATTGTACATATTTAATTATAGTGATCGTAGTAGTAATCGCACATATTTAATGACAAATGTTGTATTTAAAAAATATTCTAAAATTTATAAAATATTATATATATATATATATATATATATATATATATATATATATATATATACATACATATATATATATACATATTTCAACAATTCTCTTTAATTTATTCTTTTAATTTTGTTTTTTCACTTCATGTTGTTTATGTATAATTTGATTGAAAAATATATATGGTGTGGGTTTAATGCACGGGTGTAAAGCTAGTTGTCTCCTAAAATAACTTTGTTGTCACTTTCATATTGTAAGTTCTATGACAATTACTATTGATAGTGTTATTATTGTCATTTAATCATGACAAACCTTATAGGCGTGGACTTGAGTTAAGATCCCGAATTGCAAAATTTTCCTGACAATTTAACGTGTTTTCAGATTGGATGATAGGATCATGTCACTATTTTCAATGTCGAAGCGATTATTATCTTTATCGGAGAAACTACTTGGAAGCGAGTATCTAGAGGTGTTTATCGAACTTTGCAATATTTCAAGGAGGATGTCGTTCCTTGGAACAAAGCCAACGAAGGAGGTTGAACGCAACCAACCAAGGTGGTGTCCGCACTCAGTATCCAAAAGGGGAAATTCTCTTTCCGAGAGCCTCCATACCTCAGTCCCATGAGAACGTGAGAGAGAAAATCACAATGATTCAGCGATTAAGTAGCTAGAAGGACTCGTGTCTAGTACCTACAAGGAGTCATCCTCACAAGTAGGGGCGGATCCACATAGGCTTTAGGGGTGTCCATGGACACCGCCCAATAAAAAAAAATTAGGAGTATGTTTATGATATTTGACAATTGGATCCCTCCAAAAAAATTTATTGGACCCCTCCCAAATTCTCTGTAAAAAATATTGTCAAGACGGATTTATGAAATCGAATGTCCGATCAATTTTTAAATGATTTTCTTGTATGTTATATCGAAAAAGACATGTTAATGAATGTTGGTGATGATGTAATTACGCGTTTTCAACGTATGAAAACGCGTAAAGGACAAATTGTAATTTCTAATTTTTTTTTTATATAAGGGCAAGTCCAATGGTAGGGGTCAAAACCAAATTTTGATACCTATGTAAGACTCTCCAATGGTTAAAGTAAAAGGTATCAAAATTAGGTGTGGTACTAAGGAAGGTACCAAATTTGATACTTCTCTTAATACCAGACCTAATTTTAATACCCTTCATTTTGATACATATGGTTGGAGATGATCATTTGATACCAATGAATAATAACCAATAGGTATCAAAACCAAAATTTGATACCTATAGGTAAGTACCACCATTGGACTTACCCTAATACTCTCTCCGTCCCAAAATATATGACGTCTTGGGATAATTTTTTGTTCCAAAATAGATGACATTTTGTAATTTTCAAGGAACTTTTTCCATTTTTTTTCTCAAATTATCTCATATTTATTGACTTCGTAACCCGTGTTTGGCTCTTTGGGCAAGAATATCAAGACACCTAATTAATGTCTGGATAGGGGGAGTTTAGTATTTACAATATATTTTAGGGATGTAAGTGGTTCGGTTTGGTTTGATTTGGTTTATGCTAAAACCACAAACCGAACCGCCTCCTAGTGGTTCAAAAAATCTCGAACCAAACCGAACCGAGTAAGACTTGGAACCGAACCGAACCGAACCACTCGGTTTGGTTCGGTTTTGTGGTTTATATAAATTATTTTTAATGAAAGTAACCAACATTGAAAATAACAATAAAAATAAGATTTTAATTTGAAATTAACCTCAAAATTAAGAAATAAGCTACTAACAACAAATTATCATAAATAAAACAATACAAATTCTAAAATAAACACAAATAATGGAAAAAATAATAGTTCTCCAACAATCAAGATTTTGTTTGGTTTAGTATCCGTCTCTCTCTCTATATATATAATGAATAAATCAAATGTTCAAAATAGTTAATATATGTAATGTAATATATATTTTATAATAAAAAATAAAAATAAATAGCGTGGTTTGGTTTGGTTCGGTTTGGTTTGGTTCGTTACCAAAAACCATGAACCGAACCGAACCGAACCGAACCGCGTGGTTTCCCAATTTTTGAAACCGAAACCGAACCGTCTTCGACCAAAACCGAACCAAACCGACTGGTTTGGTTTGGTTCGGTTTCGTGGTTCGGTAGTTTCGATTTACACCCCTAATATATTTCCTTGATCTATGTGAAAAGCCCTAAAGCGTTATATATTTTGAGACGGAGGAAGTAGTTAAAATTTTGGACACCGGTCAACAATTTTCCTGGATCCGCCACTGCTCACAAGTTGATCAAACCCCCACACTGCGGTTATCAGGACTCGATCCTTGGTCCTGTATTCAAATCTACTAGTTTTTAACCAACTGAGCTAAGCCCGTAAAAACATGATGTCCACACTCATAGCGATAGAAAAATGGATTCCGACAGGTGACAGGTATGACCGTCACGTCATCATCACTATATTTCATGTCAAAGAAACCATCAACTTAATCAGAGAGTTGTGGTAGTACAAATGTTGACCAAGCACTGTTCATCACATTCTTCAATCCGACACTAATTGCAAGTCCAACTCATCGGATTCATGTCCACGTGGTGAATATTTAATATGGAACACACCACCTATCAGCCATGTTGACAAGGTGTGACGAGTTTATTAATTTCTCAGAAATCATTTATCTTCTTGAGTTATTGTTAGTTGATGTGGTGATTAAGTATTTACAAGATTTATTGCTAAAATGGTGTATATATCTTTTCGAGAAACTTGTGAAATATCTCTTAATTATATTCTTAACGTTCCACGTAAAGAATTTATCTTACAATTTAATAATATTTTATTTTTAGCGTCCAATTGAATAATTATCTTTATCTTTCACTAGTTGAGTTGTAAACATGTTACTTGTGCTTAAATATTTTTGTAATTATGACCAGCTCTCATGGAATTAAACGTAGACTTTGAATGAAACGGATGGAATATTTCTTAAGTATTAGACTTTTGGCAACACATATTTGGGTCACCTAATTTTTCAAAAACTTGTAATGTGACCATCGAAATATAATTTTTTTTTATCATTGTCACGTTACGCTGCAAGCGATCTCAATTTTTGGACGGACGTTAGTTAACTAATATGAACAGGTAATTAAGAGACAAATTTGTCCAAATAAATGAGTATTTAATGTAATAACTATGAATATAGTGGATAATCAAAATATGTTGTGAAAATAACTGCCTCTGTTCCACCAAAAAATATAATGTATCCCTATAAATTATTATAAGTATAAATGTTACTACCTCCGTTCTACCAAAAAGGTCTTAATTTGAAAAAGTCCAATTATTAAGAGGATATATTAATGTCATTATAGTTCGTCATAATTACAAAAATAGTTCAAATAAGCAGTGTGCTTACAACACAAGTTGAGGATAAAGATGAAATATTTTAAAAATTATAAACATAATATTGAAAGTGCATTCTTAATGTGAATAGTTTCAAAATTGAAAGAACACTAGTAGCTAGGATTCTCTAAACTGCCTAATGCAGTTTCCAATGTAGCTTGTGAAAAAGCTACAATGGATGTCACAATAGACAGAAAAATCAAAAACATCGGAAGACTTAATACTAAAGCACGAAATTAATCACAAAAGGTTACCAAAACAATCTACAAGTGAATACTTGTAGACCTAGCCTCAAGGCCACAAATATTTCACTAAAAAAATAATCGTTTTACATAAAAATACTTGTGAAATCATTAACAAAATATTCTCACAAGACAATGAATCTTGGAGAACAAAAACCCCACATAAACAAGTTAAACAAAACGTGGGAAGAAACAAAATCAGCCTCCTTTAAACAAAACAGGAAGACAAACAAATTTCCAGAATTCTGATGTTATTGCCGATGTAGCTACATTTCGATCGAGGCCGCAGCCGGGATCGAAAACAAATAAACTCCAAACTTCAGACCACGACTGTATGGCTTTTATTCTCTCTTTGGAGCTCTACACAAAGCACGAATCCTTGCACCTTTATTTATAGTTATGCGATCTCCTACACACACGCAAAACAGTCCATCTACTACAAGGAAAATGATTATTTATTAAGGAAAAAAATCAACAACTTACCAATTTAATGAGATTTGATTACCAAATATCAAAGAACTCAAGAATCATGGTTAGACTAGGATTTATACAAAGATTTAGTTACCAAAAACAACTCCTAAGATTTAGGTCCAAGAAAAACAAAATCTAATTAAATATTTTGTTACAAAAAATTGATCATAGACTTTAAGATCAAGAAAACAAAAAATCTTTAGGAAAATTATGTTTCCAAAAATGCAACTAAAGATTTTGTTACCAAAAATCCACCAAAACTTTATGACCAAGAAAGGTGAAAACAAGACCAAAATAGGTCATGCCTATTTTGCCCTTACAATCTCCCCATTTGTTAAACCTTTCTGGTCAAATCAAAAGACAAGTGTTTATTCAACACCAATCAAAACCACCTAACCTACATTGGTTAGAAAAACACATCTCCCCCTGAATTTGTGTCATGTATGAATATGAAATCAGAAATCATTTACTAAGCACAAATCAGAATATACAAATGATGCAATCACATGCATACAAAACAAACATGATGACTCTACAAGAAATCAGATTCATCATCATCACCAAAAACACTTGATCTCTCTCCCCCTATTTGACCAGAAAAGGAAGAGGGAGAAACAATCTTTTAGTAACTCTAAAAAATCCAAGATTTTGAAAAACACAATCAAGTGTTCACCATGATTTGATCACACCACTAGCAATAACTGAGCACATCATATCCAGATTCAAAACCTCTTAGTTCCACACAAAAATTAGACAACCACTAAATATTTATCAACATGGAGATTTTTGGAAATTGATTTGCACAATTTATATTAGGACAAAATTTCACCTAGCTGATATCCTTGCCAACAATGCATGTCCTAAAATTTTATGCCTAAAAACATGATAACAAAAAGCTAGGCAAAAGAATAAAAAATGCAATCACACACAAGTGATAAAGACTAGATCAAAGCGATGTAGTTCCTAATGTAACTGCATTGAGAGATACATTCGCCAAAATTGTGGTTTTATTTTCAATTTTGCTCTTTTTTTTTTTCAAAAATCCATAGGTACTTTATTTCCCTAGGAATGTAGCTCTACTTTATTTCAAACTATAAAAACATGTGCCACTAGGAACCTTTCACACTATTTACTAAGGAAAGCCACTTAACTTTTTGATCAACCTATGAAATCCGAGGATTCATAGTCCCAAAAGAAAGGTGTCACAACCTTGTTCATAGGTAGCTCTTTTCCGTTAGGTAGCTTTCACACTTTTTCAATTAAAGGGAGTCAATTTTCTCAAGATCAACCCATGAAAGCCTAAACTCCATAGTACCTTGACAAATTGCAGCATCCAAAAAATTTCAAAAGGTATAGCTCTTTCCTTTGTGGACTTCAAACATACTCAAGAACTGGGAGAGATGGAGAATCATAACAATGAAATCATAATAGATTTTGAATGAAATTCCCAAGCAACCACAAGAGGCACATACATGTGAAACAATGATCTAGAGTGCCCTCTAAAGACAAAATGCAAGCATGTCTAATTTTTTTTATAACGAAGTGTAAAATCATATGGCACACAAAAACACAAGAGATTTCCAAAGATTGAAAAATCTCTCAAAAAAACAAGACACTTGGCAAATATATCAGCAAGATGATTTTCAGTCCCAACATGTTCAATGCAAACAAATTACATATTCAACCAAGTCTCTAATAAAGTGGTGTCTTATATCAATGTGTTTTGTTCGAGAATGATGAACTGGATTTTTGTGCTAAGCAAATTGCATAGGTGTTATCAAAAAACAAGGTTAACACACCAATGTGTAGTCCATGATTTTTTATCATTCAGAGCATCCATAAAAATTTTAAGGCTTCTCTCAAAAATATTTTGATAAGCATGCAAATTTTTGAGAATCAACCTTACCTCTTATCCTTGTGTATATGCCATCATGAATACTACCTATCACTTGAAAGATTGGATGGTTTTTTTGTATGCGGCTGGGAATGTCATGGTTAAATCACCAAATTTGGTTCGATTTTAGTCTGTTCGAGGTTCGGTTCGCCAAAGATTCGGGAGTTTCGTCAATGTGATCGCCGATGTAGCTACATTCGGAATCACATTGGCTGTCACATTCTGAATCACATCGGCTAAACTTCTAGAATATGCAGGTTACGTACGTCTGCCTGGGTTCAATGGTTTCAAATGTCTTTGGTTCTCAATATTTTGGAGGAGATTCTTCATGTAACGACTTAGCACCTGGGCATATATCAAAGGGTTCACAAGATTTGGACTTTCCTTTGTCATTACTACCCAGGAACCCACATCCGTTTAAAAACTTTAGTTTGATTTTTCGAGGATGAGATTTTTGATGCGACTCGAATGAGACTTCCAATGTGACTTCCAATGTTCTTTGCCGCATTGGTCGTTTCATTCGATGTTGCATCTGATTTTTTACCAAGAAAGCCTGCCTAACATCATCCTCATATATAGCCTTTTTCAGAAAACAAAAAGGTTGTATATGTCCAGGCTTATGACAGAAGTGACAAACAAAGTTTTTCTTTCTTGATTTTGGCTTTTCGAAGAAAACATGTTTCTGAAAATTCTGAGTAGTTTGTTTAGGTTCAGATGTATCTTCTCCTTCTCTCACAAACACTTTTGGAACAAAACCAATACCTGCCTTGGATGAGTTACCCTGAATTAAGCATCTCATCCATTTTATGTTGACTTGAATTCCATTTGGTGATGGTTTCGTTTGCTTGAATGAGTCGCTCCTTTAACCCTTCAATCTCAACATCCTTTTTGCTTAGCAAATTTTCGACCAGCCTTATAATGCAATCTTTCGATCTTCATTGGCCTTTTCAACGGCTCGTTTGCCTTACCAAGCAATGTAACTTGGTGTGCTCGTTTCTCCCAATCATTGTATAATTCCTTGTACCCTTCCAGCAATTGAGACTATGAATCTCCACCATCTTCTCGGGATGAAGAGTTAAAACAATAAAGATCATCATTTTACGTCCATTGCATCTTCGATGTGACTTCCGATGTAGCTACATTGGGAGTCACATTGGCCGAAAAATCTGCAAAATCGGATGGGGAGTTGTGGTACAAGCGGGAGAGTGATGAGATCACTGGATCTTCATCATCACTATCACTGAAAGTCGCGAAAAATTCAAACCCTTCTTTCTCAAAGTATTAGCACATTGATTAGCATAATGCCCAAACCCTTGACAAGCCCTACATTGAATAGAATCAATATTTTTACTTCTAGATGTAGGCTGCTTAGCAAAAGGATTGGTAAAATATTTTTCAGGAGTTTGAAAAGAACTTTCTTTGGGAGGAAATTTGCTAGGCTCAATTTTGAAAACTGTTTTGGTGATAGAAGATGGAGATCTGTTTTGCCCCTTTGCTTTCAAAATATTTTTAAACTTTGTTGTTAAAAAATCCATTGACTCTTCACCAAAATCAGATTCTTCAATCTCCTTATGCAATTCAAGAAATTCAGAAGAGATATCAACAACAGAAGGAAAAGCAATACTATCATCAGAACGAGTAGAAGATGATGCACCTTTGCCTTTATTCTTAATTTGCTCATTGAGGTTTAACTCAAAATTTTGAAGAATACCAGCTAGTCTTTCAAAACCAATTTTGTCAATGTCATGAGCTTCCTCAATAACACAAATTAATTTTCACATTAAACCTTTCAGGCAAAGTTCGCATCATCTTGCTAACAAGACGATCATTGGTGATAGGATCACCCAAAGCAAGAGCAGAGTTAGATATATCAAGTAATCTAGCATAGTAAGACATAATATCTTCATCTTCATTCATCCTTGTGTTTTCAAATTGAGTGGTAAGCAATCTTAATTTAGAAGCACGAACAGTGGAAGGTCCTTCACACAAGGTTTGAAGAGCCTCCCATACATCTTTAGCAGACTCATAGTTGGCTATAACCCTAAAGGTGTTAGCATCAAGAGCTTTGTATATGGCAGACAAGGCTTTAGAATTAAAAGAGGCAATGTTTCTATCATTATTAGACAAATCTGCTTCTTCGGTGATCTTTACATCACCATCATCATCAATAGTTTTGGGAGGGGTCCAACCATTTAGAACAGCAAGCCACGCTCTCTCATCAATTGATTTGATGAAGATATGCATCTTGACTTTGCAAATAGAATAATTTGCACTAGTCAAAATAGGAGGACGAACAACATTCTCATATTGAGAATCCATCACGGCTACAACCAGAATCTACTCTTAATGACGTCAAGAGGATGCTCTGATACCAATTGAAAGAACACTAGTAGTTAGGATTCTCTAAACTGCCTAATGCAGTTTCCAATGTAGCTTATGAAAAAGCTACAATAGATGTCACAATAGACAGAAAAATCAAAAACCGCGGAAGACTTAATACTAAAGCACGAAATTAATCACAAAAAGTTACCAAAACAATCTACAAGTGAATACTTGTAGACCTAGCCTCAAGGCCACAAAGATTTCACTAAAAAAAATAATCGTTTTACACAAAAATACTTGTGAAATCACTAACAAAATATTCTCACAAGACAATGAATCTTGGAGAACAAAAACCTCACATAAACAAGTTAAACAAAACGTGGGAAGAAACAAAATCAACCTCCTTTAAACAAAACAGGAAGACAAACAGATTTCCAGAATTTTGATGTTACTGCCGATGTAGCTACATTGACAGCATCAGCACTGACTGAGTTCGGGTGGAAAACAGCTTCTGAAACTCCAAACTTCAGACCACGGTTGTATGGCTTTTATTATCTCTCTGGAGCTCTACACAAAGCACGAATACTTGCACCTTTATTTATAGTTATGCGATCTTTTACACACACGCAAAACAGTCCATCTACTACAAGGAAAATGATTAGTTATTAAGGAAAAATCAACAACGTACCAATTTAATGGGATTTGATTACCAAATATCAAAGAACTCAAGAATTATGGTTAGACTAGGATTTATACAAAAATTTAGTTACCAAAAACAACTCCTAAGATTTAGGTCCAAGAAAAACAAAATCTAATTAAATATTTTGTTACAAAAAATGACTCATAGACTTTAAGATCAAGAAAACAAAAAATCTTTAGGAAAATTATGTTTCCAAAAATGCAACTAAAGATTTTGTTACCAAAAATCCACCAAAACTTTATGACCAAGAAAGGTGAAAACAAGACCAAAATAGGTCATGCCTATTTTGCCCTTACAAAAATAGTCAAATTGATTTTTTGACAGGGACGGAGGGAGTGCTACTTAGTTTTTAAATTACATATTTTTTAATTTTTTAAAAAATAAACAAACATATTTACAATTCTCTTTGAAAAAAATTAATTAATAAACAAATAATCAGGAATCGAGGAAGTATATATAATCTCCTATTAAATATTTATGGCAGTATTTCTAAGTTAATACCTTGATCTTAAAGTCCTTATAATTCCCAAATATTACGGTTACAGTTGGAGACTTGGAGGTAAGCTAGAAAATCCTTGATCTCTTCGCTTCTCTACCCTGCAATCGACCCAAATCAGATTTGAGATTTCTAATTTTGACGTTTGACTCTCTCTCTCTCTCTCTTTCTCAGTTGCCTCACAGCCTCGGTGCTTTGCTTCCAAAAGATAGGGGTGGATTTTCCATGTAGAAAGAGGTGTGGGGGTGGAGAAGAAGCTGAAGTAACTAAATGAGCCCGCGGGATCAGACATCAAACTCGACTCACGAACTTGGGCTCGGCTTGTTTAATCGTGGCAAGCCAAGTGTTTTAGGTGAGTCCAAAGTGTTAAAATCAAGTGTATTCAGACTTGGGATTGTTCACTAATTCTAGACCCGCTTGGTTTCATTTTCCCAGGTTGATAGCAAGTTTAGGCTGTAGTAGTTAATCTAATTTCATTGAATATGTCACCTTTCTAGGTGTTTTGGATTTGCGGCCTTTCTGACATACATATAGAGATAAATTAAATGATAAACTTGATGGAAGTATATATAATATGATTTAGGCAAAGTACTAATTAGAGAGGGTGAAGATATATATGCATGCATGTATGTATTATTGTTCTAATACGAGCTAGGGAGGCAGCAGTTGATAATTATTGGGGTGAAATAAAATTTTGAACAGGTGACAGGTATCTGTGGAATGCTTACTCCACCATTCGTTCTAGTTCCAGGCTTCCTGTACCATCACTTGTCAAAGAACATTCTTAGAAGCCTACAAATTATGATACCCTACCGAACAACACATGGGGAAATATGACTCGTATCCACAAAAACAAAGGACCAGCTGTCCAAGATAATTAAAGCTAGACCAGAAAAAACCTTATTACCTTCCTGTATATGCTTCTTGTCCTCGATCGAGGACGTTCTCCTCCTCCTATACACCTAGCTATATATGATGCTCTTATGCTTTGTTTGTATTAGATACCCAATTCGGATATGATGCCACGGCATCAATACTTGAATCTTTGATGACCACAGATTCTTACCATAGGTGGTTGATCCAATCTCACGTTCACGTATCCCTTTATAAGTAGCTCTCCTAGCTTCCTTCCTTTGCACATCCATATCGGTCCTAACATTCCTTAGCAGGTCATATTTCTTGTTTTGTGATTAATTTAGCTAGCCATGTTAGAAGGAAAAGCTGTAGTTGGTGAGACCGATATGCTTCAGACAATGCAACAAGATGCTCTTCATTTAGCAGCCAAAGCACTCGACTTCTTTGATGTTACAGAGGCCACTGAGATAGCCAGATTCATTAAAAAGGTAAGAGTATTGAATTTTATGTGTTTCGCTAGCTATATACAATGTTGATTGGCCTAGTCGTGTATATCGGTATATAGATGAGTAACAAAGCAAAAAGGCATATGATTTGGTAGTTAAATATTGATGATGTGGATGGGATGGGATTTGGTGCAGGAATTCGATAATACATATGGAGCTGGTTGGCAGTGCATTGTGGGGACAGACTTTGGTTCATATGTAACTCACTGCTATGGCTCCTTCATCCATTTTCGTATTGGAAGTCTTGCAATTTTGCTCTTCAGGGGATCGACGGGCCCAGATGCTGAAGCAGATCAATTCGCTACGTTGGAGGCCGTGAAAGCATGAAGCTACTATACTTTTCGATTTCCCTTGCTGTTTTGCCTTGCTTATCTAGAGCTAGCAGAAATGACTCATCTTTTTTGTCAACTTTCTGATCTTCTATTTAGATGAGCCTGCGCAAGCTCATCTTACAAGAGAAAACAGGATACATAAATCGAAAAGATGTTTCTGGTTTTTTGTTGCAATCGATCCAGCTCATGCCTCATTGTAGAAATTGTCAAATTGGTAGTGTATGTAATGTAATTAATGTGCTATTATAGTATAGTATAGCATATACTCCTATATTTCACCGGAGGAGAATAAGCCCAGAAGTTCCATTTATGATTTGTGATTGATTACGACAGCTAGCCCTGCTTCCACCACTCATATGAATGAATACATGATCAGGTTATCAACAAAACCCTTTTTCCCATTTCACTCTTTTTAGTATGAGTTTGTTAAACAAATACTGAATTTTAATTTTCAAAATTTGTTACTAAGTCCCTCATAAATAATTTTTCTATCCAGACAAACTCAAGACACTTTAATACTAATAACTCTTTTTGCCCTTAGAAAGTTAACACTCTTAATGTGGGATATCAGTACCGAATAATGATCATCATCACGAGTCATGACCTAACAAATCCAACAAAGATTGAATCAACTAGTATTAGGCAAAAGATAAACGCTAGGATTCAGTTCAAAAAATAAAAACAAAAAAATAGGAAAAGAAAAAAGGGAAGCACAACGGCAGTATCTACAGAAAAGAAGAGATTTTTGCAGAAGGAAAAATTCAATGCTAAATGGCAAATAAACTTCAAATCAAGCTAGAAAAAGAAACAATGCTCAAATAAGATGACCTTGTTGTTGCTCCACTAGTTGTTCTTGACCTTGGGGTAGTTTAACAATAGCTAGCCTCAACTTTCCGACCACACGGAATGACCATACCTGAATTATGTTGCCTTTTTCAAGCTCATTACGCCTAACTACTGAAAGAATAATTCCAACCTGATATACCCAGCCCAAAACCGGTCACGAGCAGAGCGCAGGCTATCATCACGTGCCGGTCACGAGCACAGACCCTACAAGGCCCACGGGCCCAGCAAGCAAGAGTATGGCAGCCTCAAGCAGCGAGCATGGAATTCCCGACTAAACCTGGCCGGGCATAGGCCTTGCCTGTCCGACCAGGGGCCTTGCCCGGGTAATATGTTCGCTTCAACACATCATCTATCATACAGCGCCTGCCCGCTTGCGCCAACGAGCGAAGACATCGATAGCTTGCCCGCCAAGACATCACAAAGATTGTCATATCACAGGTGACACTTGCCTTATTCTGTTTCTCGATCTCGCGGCCAGCCGCGTATCATGCCTAGAATCCAGGGTTCCAGTCCTTGTTGAACAAAATAACTAAAGAAACCGAATCCTACCCGGATTCAGCCACAAAAGGGCCAATAAATACTCCTCCACCAGCCATAACAAGGTACATACACACATATACTCTACCTCTTCCTTGAGCTCTGGTATTCTGTTCTATACACGGTACTTACTCTCGCCGAGGGTTTCGCGAGGCCACGCCCCGCACTTCCACTCGCTTTTTCTTTGCTCTCGGCCAAAGTTCAAGGAAGCGTGATTCAAGCCCAGATATCCTACCCAAAGTACAGACGGCCCAAGCTGAGGATTTTGCAATATCAGTTTGGTTCCGTTGCCGGGAACAATCAACACCCCACTTTCTCAAGTCTCACGGTGCAAATTTCTCAATAACCACCGATTGCAATGGCTGGTAAGAGCAAAGAACACCGCTGAAAGCAACAACCGGGAGCACGGTGACCTTCCAAAGCACCCAGGGGTTCGGACCGGCAAGAAGATTGCCGCATGGCAAGCAACTCACCGAAGGATGTGCCCTATGTGGAAGAAAGTACTGCCTCAACGTGCTAGCGAAGCCAGGGCCGACCAGCGATGCTGTGGAAATCATCAATGGCGCTCGGTGCGTGAGCAGATCTCGTGACACAATTGAATCGCCAAAAGGAGAATGGCCATAAGCGATCACGCCAATCTGCCCTGCCAAGCCCACAACAGCCGCTACTCCAAGTCCAAGCAGATTATTATAGCAAAATGTACAAACTCAACCAAGCCTACTTGCCTTGGGCCATGCCTTTGGGTGGTGATTTAGAATTACCAACTCTCAGTGTCCCCGCGGCTGTTGGTGATAGCCATGCCTCACAACATCTGCCCGCTCAGAGCAAGCGACTCCAATCTGTTATCTGCATACCATCGGAAAGTGAAGAAGTTAAACAGAAGATGACCAAGCGGAAGCGATATAGCCCAAATTTTTCACCTGGCTAAACGAACGGGCAAAATTACTATGCCCGCGGTGAAACTCACGATCACGCAGAGCTCGTGAACACGCCGAAAGAGGCATCTTAGGCTAAGCGTGAAGACAGTAGACAAGGAGATGGAAGCTTCAAGGCCAACCTTCGCCCGCCGGATTCACGCGGACATCGGCCGATCGTGCCCGCTCATCGGGTATTACGCCGATGCGAAAACGCATGTCCGGCGCATGGAGGCTATGAAGCGTGACATGGCAAAAGCAGGATGGCTAACTTTGCCGTGGCCAAGCCCGGCTATGGTGCCATCAAGCCCGGAAGGAAGCCCTTTCACCCCGAAATCGAGAATGCACCACCAGCGCAAGGCATCATATTCCCACAATTTGAGAAATACTTTGGGAAGACGCGGGCAAGTGACTGGCTCAGATCATTCGAGGCACAAATTCGAATGGTGACAGATATTGATGCCCTAAAAATACGAGCATTCGAGGGGCCCGAGGAAAGCAAGCATGGCTAGGAAGGGTTCCCCCGTGGATCCATCGGCAGTTGGGAAGTGTTAAGGGAGAAATTCCTAGAAGAATTCGGCACTGCTGGGCCAACGCCTAAAAACCGATTCGATCTCGCTAAAGTCAAGCAAGGCGAGCATGAGTCTTATGGAAGCTACTTGAAGAGGTTCGAGGAGATGCTCGACCAAGTGACCGCGACCAGTGACCCCGAAATTACTACGTTATCTAAACAACATGAGAGCGGGGCCAAAAACAATGCTAGCCATGAACCCGGGAGCCTCAAGGCCGAGGCTGCTAGCAAGTTCCACTATTCGCCGACCGAACGCTCGAAAGGCGGACAAAAAATAAAACAAGGACAAGGCCAGACGGCTCGCCACGCCAAATGACCGGGACAGAGAGGCAACAACGTTCGCAAGCAGAGAGGAGGAAATCATCTACTCCCGGGCAAAGGTTGTTCAGAGAGGCTCAGTTTACCCCGCTAAACACAACGCGGGAGGACATCATGCTCCAAGTCGGAGATGCTCTGCCAGTTCCCTATCCTCTTGACCCCGAGCTCGCCCACAAAGGACCCGAACAAGTCGCGACTACCATCATGGCACCGGCACACTAGGAGGAATGCGTAGTGTTGAAACGCGAAATCGTAAACCGATCAATACGGGCAAATTAAACCGCTTTAAGAAAAACCAGGGTGACGGGAACAATGCGGATAATGACAGACAAGATAGACCTCCAAGAGGAAGAGGCGGCCAGGCCCCTCAAATTCGAGGAGTGGTCAACGTAATCCAGGAAGAGCTTTCGTCCAACACTCAACTTGGGAAACAAATATACTCACTCTCTAGAGCAATAAGTTCTCCAGCTATACAGCGGGCAGGGGAACCTAACATCTTCTTCACACGCAGCGAGCTAGCAAGCACCCCACTTGCTTCCGAGCAGCCGCTGGTCATCTCCTGCCTGGTCTAGTAAACGAATGGCAAGTCCACAGAGTTCTGCTCGACACTGGTGCGTGCAGAGACATCATGTATTATTCTTGCTTCAAAGAGTTAGAGTTAGCAGATGCCCGGCTCAAGCCCTACCTTGGAAAACTGGAAGGATTCACTAACCACCAAGTGGGCGTCAAAGGCACTATTGAACTCGAAGTTTTCATGGGAGACGGGGCGCAAACACGAACAGAGATGATCAATTTCCTGGTGATCGATCTCAAATCAGCGTACAACTGC
Organism: Codonopsis lanceolata; assembly: GCA_013146195.2. Lineage (NCBI taxonomy): Eukaryota > Viridiplantae > Streptophyta > Magnoliopsida > Asterales > Campanulaceae > Codonopsis > Codonopsis lanceolata. The sequence goes on along the minus strand of CM028380.1, from coordinate 27,803,899 downwards.
ATTTTTGGCGCGCCGGCCATGGCCAAATTCCATATGGTCACTTCGATACCTCACCAGAAGGCAAAATTTTACACAGAAGATGGAGTGGGTATACTGAATAGCAAACCTCGGGCAATGTGGGAGTATGTCCGAGACTCCCAAAAGAAAAAGCAAAAACTGATCGTGGACATTCCCGACCAGACAACCTCAGAAAAAGAGATGCCCGATACTACGACAGTTCCCGCCTCCATAAACTGCATAGAGATCGAGCAGAAGCCAGAAGCAGAGGACCCCATGGAAACAGACGAGCCCGTGCAAGCCCCATCCCCAGCTCATTCCAGGCGTAAGGCTAAACGCCCAAAGTCAGAGGATATTGAGATGGATACCCTGCAAGTGCGGGATGAACCCGATATTCAACCGGAAGGCGAGCTGGAAGAGATAATAATCAATCCCTCTTACCCCGCGCGTAAAATCAAAATCGGAAGGCCATGCCTCCCGAAGCTCGAAAGGCCGATTGAAGCGCTAAAAACAAATGCGGATGTATTTGCCCGGACCGTTGAAGATATGCAGGGATCGGCGAGGGCGTTGCACGCCATGACTTGAATGTTGATCCTACATTCGACCCATTCAAAGAACGCCCTGACATACTCCCAGGAGAAAAGTGCAGCCATCCCGAGAAGTGGAAAAGCTTCTAAAGGCGGATATCATCGAGGAAATACAATACCCGACTGCTAGCAAACGTAGTGATGGTCGGGAAGGCAAATGACAAGTGGCGGATGTGCGTTGACTTCACAAGCCTCAACAAAGCCTGCCTCGAAGAGCATTCAGCCGCCGCATAGACATGCTCGTGGACTCCATCGTCGGTTTCGAGATGCTTAGCTTCCCCGGATGCATACTCGTGGTACCACCAAGTCGTGATGAACAAGCAAGACAAAGCAAAAATGACTTTCCGGCAATGGCGGGGGCCTATAATGCTACAAGATGATGCCGCTTTGGACTAAAGAATGCAGGGCAACTTATCGCCGCATGGTTAATAAGGTCTTCGGCTCACGGCTGAGGAACATGGAAGCATACATAGATGACATGGTCATCAAAACCAAAGGCCGCGACCACACTCTTGACTTGGCGTAAAGACATTTGCCAATTCTATTTAAGACATAACATGAAGTCAATCCAATCCGCAAATGCGCTTTTGGGGTTCGAAAGCAGAAAATTCCTGCTTATGGTCAACCCGGTATAGAAGCAAACCTGAGAAGATCCGTGCCCCGCCGACATGGAGCAACCCGCATTAAGCACATACAACGACCGAATGGAAGAATCATTGCCCTTGGCCGCTTCATCTCCTGGCCACGGAGAAGTTGTCTCCCATTCTTCAAAATCTCGCGGCAACAAAGGATTCGAATGGAATGCGACGCGCCAAAGCCCTAGAGCAGCTGGAATATCTTGGCAAGCCACCCCTCCTTAGCAGCCCCTATGCCGGTGAACCTCAGACAGTATCTAGCGGCCACACACTGTGGCCGGTCACTGCTTTTGTTGGGAAGAATTAGACATTCAAAAACCCGTGTGTACTATGTATCCAAAGCCCTCGGCCCGTTGAGGGTCGTTATTTTAATGCGTAAAAATTAGCTTATTCGCTTGTTGTAGCCGCCTCGAAATTAAGGGCTTATTTTTCTCGCACATGTAATCATAGTATACAGATGCACCACTACGCAAGATTCTTCACAAACCCGACTCATCGTGCATCGCTCAACTGGGCAATAGAGCTCACCGAATTCCACATAGACTACCTACCCAAGCGAGCAATCAAAGGCTCAGGCACTGGCCGATTTTCTGGTAGAAACAAGCTTCACTCAAGAAGAAGAGCTCGAAACCCGGCAGCAACGAGCCCGAGCAAGAGCCGCCACAACCCCGACCCGCCATCGCTGGGACTTATATGTTGATGGAGCAATGAGCAAAGTCGGGAGCGGAGTCGGCATCCTTCTCATAGCTCCCACTGTGTTACTGCACTCGAGCTAGCATTAAGATTCAAGTTCCCCGCCTCCAACAATGTGGCCGAGTACGAGCACGGCAAGCAAGAATTGCCTGGTCTCGAACTAGCAATGACATGGGAATCGATACGATCACAGTGTACTCGGACTCACAACTAGTTGTAAACCAAGTCCAGGGGGAATACATGGTGCATCACCCCTCACTAGTCAAATACTGCGAGCTTGTCAAAGGAATTTTGAAAAATTTCAAATTTTGGGAGATAATCAGAATTGACCGAGAAGACAACATGCGAGCAGATTATTTGTCTAAGATCGCCGAGGAAAGCCTATCACTATTAAATCCTTCAAGAATGGTCGAGCACCTAGATACTCCACTATTGATAGACCAAGAATAATGGACATCGAGAGCCGAATTTAAGTTGGATTGATGACTACAAGGACTACATCGAGCAAGGGATCCTTCCCGCAGACAAGGTCAAGGCCACCACGTAGGTCGCATGCTCGGCTTGCACTCTAGTAGGGGGAATTCTCGCATAAGCGATCTAAGGTCAGCCAATCCGCTTGCTGTGTGCCCTCGAATTAATCAAGGTGTCCCGTATGAAGTACACGAGGGAGAATGCGCGGCGCCATCCCGCACCCGCCTAAGGGTACTACGCGCAGGATACTACTGGATAACCCTCAGAAGGGATGCAGAGAAATACGTTCGTGAATGTGACAAGTGCCAAAGATACGCGGACATACCGAGACTTCCATCCACCATGCAAACCCCGCCGCTGCGGCTCCGGCCATGTGGGGATTGACTCGATCGCCTGCTTCCACTTGCACAAGGCAAGTACAAATATGCGCTTGTCACCATTGATTACTTCACGAAATGGATAGAAGCAAAGCCTCCGCCAAGATCACGTAGCAAATGTCATCAAGTTTTTCGCCCATGATCAAGTGGTGTAGGTTTGGCCTTCCGCGGCAATCGTATCCGATCACGGCACGCTTCTGACGTTTACTAGAATGTGCTCGCAAGCGCCAAGCATTGGCAATCCTCCGTAGCCTATTCTCAAGGGAACTGACAAGCCGGGCCGAAACAGCAGCCTCTTGCACGCCCTCAAGAGAAATTTAGAAGGATAGCAGGAAATGGGCCGAGGAATTGCCATCCGATTATGGGCGTAACTACCAGACGCGGCCCAACAAACCCCATTCGCTCTCACTTATGGCCTGGAAGCAATGATACCCGCTGAAATGGCTTTGCCTGCTTATCGAAGCCCTCATTACAGCCGAAAGCGTAACAACCAACTCGCGGCAATAGACCTTGACCTCTTAAGAAAGAAGACCGGATGCTCGGCTCGAATGGTCAACTACAAGCAGCGAGCAAAGCTCATCATGACAAGAAAGTCCTGGGGCAGCCTTCAGCTGGTCGGGTGACTGGTGCTCGGAAAGATAGAGGCAACCTGGGCCAAGTGGGGCGTAATCTGGGAAAGCTATCACCTAATCGGGAGGACCTTTCCAGTGTTAC
>CM028380.1:27775686-27800325 GCA_013146195.2 Codonopsis lanceolata | reverse complement strand
TACCTTTCTATACATTTGGGTGTAGGGCCCAAATGTGTATTGGGCTGCTCCCATTTACTTTTTTTCCTTTCTTTTTAACACTTTACCCCCTGTTGTTCATCGTTTGTTAATTCTTCCACCCTTTTGTACTTTGATCCCCTACAACTAAACATCCATTAGTTATTTTTGACATGCTTTAACATTTTATAGAATGTTATAAATAGGAGCATGAAATTGGGGTGTCTACAAAGTCAAGATCTACTCGGTCTCAATGCGCTACCAATTGACTGTAACTAGAAAACAAAGTACGGGATGAGTCATAATGACCCAATACGCTACTACAAGAGATATGTAACATGTAATTATGCAATATAAAAATAATCATTGTGTTGTTTTACAAATGACAGAAAGCCCATGAAGAAGCGTCAGACGTTTACACAAGATGAGCAAGTAGTTCCAAATCAATTACAGAACACTCATTCAGCAATGAAGAACCCATTTGCAAGCATGCATAACTGTATATATACATATCAAGAGAATCATGGAATAATCAAATAGAAGTATGTATATCTACATATATACATATCAAGCCGTTCATAGAATCATCATTAATATCAATCAATAAAGAACAAGTACATAAAAGCATTTAGCTCACATATTCATGGTAGCACATTGATTTCACATAAGTACTAGAAAGTAAACCATATATAAGAGGATATGATATGGATCCGATGTTGCAACGTAGCTCCTGCAATACAAGGCGTTAACACGAATGTGCTGTTGAATGTACGTGATTGATACATCGACCAAGAATAGCATTATTCCAAGTGGCCTAATGGTTACAACAAGGTACTCTTATCCAAAGTGATCTAGAGAGGAAGATGTGTGCAAGATTCTGGTTTGACAATTCATCACTATCACGAATCTCAAGATTCGTAACGGTGATGAATCGTCAACCAGGGAAGACAAGAACAAGTACGCCAGCTGGACTTATGGGGTGACAAGTAGATGTTTACTTATCATTCATGATCATGTAGAGGATCGAGTTCGACAAGAGCGAACTGATCCAAGTCAAGTAGATGTTTACTCACTTATGAAATCAAGCAGGGATGAGCTCGACAAGAGTGATCTCATCCAAGTCAAGTAGACAAGTTATACTTTACGACTAACAATCAAGCATGAACATGAATCCAATCAAGAACATTAGAACTAGTATTCTAGTTATGTTACAAGCATGAACATCAATCCAAATCAAAATCTCAAAACTAGTATTCTAGTTAAACGAATTTCAAATGTCATAGGGATTGATCGTTGAGCCGATATTGTTCAATTGCTCACTAGTATCGACTCCTTCGAGTCATTTCTATAATTTCAACTAAATAGAGTTTGAACACTATATGTGTTCCAAGAATCTTTTCTATGTTCTCGTTTGAGGCATAGCTAGGTTCTTGTTCCATTTAGGAACCCTAGTTCAAAAATCACTAAATCAAGTATAAAAAGGGAAGCCTAGGTTGATTAATGTCAAATCAATCTTGGTTCAATTTCAATTCATAATTCCACTTAGTAGTAGAATTCAAGTTTGGCATAAATCGATAATTGCAGAATAGATCACACATGAAGGCAAGAACACTCAATATGCTTATAAGTCATATTATTAAATCACATAGTATTCTGTATTTAATTATGAAACCAAGCTAAGTGGTAACTTAACCATCAATCCATCATATACTATCCAAGACTACTCCGTTAGTCTAGGATCATGAAGCCATATAGTTGTAAACATTAATCTCTTACTAGAATAATAATTCATTCTAAACCCAAAAGTCCATTGTAGTCCAAGACTTGAATAAACACTAAAGCGATGATAATTCGTAAGGTCAAAGCATATTGGCGAGTCTTAGATAACAACATAGTTATCCTTGCGACTTATACAAGTACACTCCATGTATAGAGTACTAAAGCAAACCCCGATCCAAATCATCCCTTAGAAGGGTACTCAAATACATTATCTTGGATTCCCCAAGATATTCACAAGGCGACCTTAGTGAGTCTGTATTCTAACATCAACAATCCCAATTCCCTAGGTTTCATACAAGCGTAGATTACATTCTTACAAGTATTGGGACTTCATTTCAAGTCAGACAATTATCAATAGTTCTAGTTCATAATTGAACCAATTCAAACGTCTTTCATTCGAGTCACGCATTTGCGACCCACACATAACCAATCCAATGACTAGAAATAATCTCGCACTTAACATCACTCAAGAACCTCTATTAGAATCCTAAGCCACGAATCAACCTTAACACCGATTTGGTTTCACCTGATCAAATCTCAAAATTCTATGATTGAGATTCGACGAACACAAGAAATTATAGGAATTTATTCTAAAGCCCAAAATAACAACTTTTATAATTAATTGACTCCATTTGGGTAAAATTACAAAGTCCCAATTTCTAGGTCAAGGCAAAAATTCAGATTCACAATTTATCAGGGTTTCTAAACACAAGAACAATTAATCTTAATTCATAACAAATCCAAGATACCCAATAAACCCGTTTGGGTTCAAACCCTTACTAATACAAATTAATAACCAATAATAACATATCATTTTGATATGTATAACAATGATAAATCATGAGGAACAAGTCTCTAACAACCTAATATCAAAATCGACTTAGAGAGAGAAACTACGATTTAAGTCACGTACCTTTAGCGGTCTATAAACATGATAGGAAACGAAAACAAACCAATGGGAAAGACTACTCGGCGACGACTTCTCGATGACGGTCTCAGATCATCAAACAGATAGATGAAACTCTAGGAATCAGTGAAACACACACTAATCTCACACAAAATCTCATGCACACACACACACTCTCTCTCTCTCTCTCCCGTTCTTGGCTAAAGACGGTGCACAAATGATCAAGTGGTCACTTGGTGGAGGAGGCTAGGCGAGCACTTGATCTAAATTTCAGAAACATACTATGCTTAAACCCTACTCAAAACTCAAGCAAAACACTTTCGAACAACCCTCGAAACATGTGAAAACGAAGATCGAAACACGTAATCAAATCAAACGATGCAAACCTCAATCAAACCAAAACTAAGCAAGCTTAGTTAAACTTCCCTAAAAATGTTAAGGACTATTACACATGGTCTAGAACTCAAACCAACCTATCAAAAGTTAAATATACATGCAATACAAGTAAGGAAGGAAAACCGAGAAACCCTAAGATCCAAATGATCAAACAACACAACAATGTTTCTAAACTCTTAACCAAGCATACTATGATCAAGATAGAAGTTATAAAACATAAGAGAAGGGTTAAGGTATGGACCAGCGTACTCCTACAATGTCCTACAATGATACATGAGTAAAGGAACTCCAAAAGATGTGAGATACGCAAGATTCGGTTTCACGCACCGCGATAGAGACGAATGCAATGCATTTAGCATCATAAGCATAAATAGACTAAGGGAATCTATCCCCTAGAAAGAGTAACACTATAAAACTATTTAAGACAAACAAGAAGTGGTCTAGGGTATAATCGAGGCCACAAGAACAAACTACGCGAGTAAACTCTCCACCGATCGCGTTCCGACTACCGACGAGTCATGACTTGAAACTAAAACAAGTTAAAGGTTATGGGTCATATAGAACTAAGGCATTGGATTCTACCAAGCCATCTCACACCTTCCAAGGCTCTCACAACAAGCCGAACCAGAATAGCTATGGCCATTTGGCAAGTAAAACAAAGAAGTCAACATACGAAGGTTCGGGGTCTCACACAGCATCAAAAAGTATGCTAGGATTATCAACCATATTGTCTCTGCTCCTTCTAGTCGATTCTTCAAAGTATTCAAGATGAAGAACGCCTTCCTATCACAGGCGACATCCTAATAACTCAAAGAGTTATTCGACAATAGAAGCCTTTCGGATAATTTAAAAAAATTATAATTTAAACTCTAGTACAGGAAGTTTGAGAGATGAAAATTAGGTTTTAATTAGTTTTTTCCCAACTATCGGTGTTTAATCTGAATTTAAAAATAGGAATCTCTTCAAATCATAATTATTAATATATGTTTTCTTTCCCAAACACTCTTTCCTAAACCTTTAAAACCTTGATGTATGTTCAAAACTTTCTCCCTGTTCTTAAACATTAACTACTAGCATTATATATAGGGCCAACATTTGGTTTCTATAAAAATAAAAAATAAAAAACCAGCAATTGATAACAGTGCTCTAAAGAACTTACTAGGATAAGTGTTGTAGACCTGTTAATGAAGGTTGAGTGGGTATCCATTCTATGGCTGATGTGATCCATGCTTTGTCTTTACAATTGTGGTGCCGATTTCGAGCTTGGAACAACCTGTGCTCGTAGTTCATGAAGAAAAATTACTGCTCTTTATCTCATATCAATATCTCTTTAGCTTGTGGCTCGTATATTGGGAGGAGAATGTGCAAATTTCATTTGGAGGGCGAACCCTATGTTAAATGGATTATTGGGTAGGGTACGTGCTCTACTTGGTTAGATAACTGGCTCTCTATTGGTCAGCTTTCTCAGCTTCCTATAAGTCAATTTGAGAAGGTGAGTGATTTGTTTGATGGCTCTAATTAACTGCTTGATGATGTGTGCTTGGAGCTGGGACATGCCACGACTAATCTTATTGTTTCCCAAGGTATTCTTTTATCTAACTATCCAGATATTACCTGTTCGAGTCTTACGAATAAAGGTCAAATTTCTATATCTTTTGCCTAGAATTTGATTTGAGTAAAATGGCCCCTTATTGACTCAGCCAAGTTTATTTGGCATAAATATCTTCCTCAGCATATTAGTTTATTCATGTGGCGTTTATGGCAACGTAATCTTCCGATTACTGAGATTATTATAAAGAAAGGGGTTCAACTTACTTCCCATTGTTCTTGTTATATTATGGGCCAGCTAGAAACTTACTCCCATGTGTTTATTTCTAGTCAGATTGCCCATCTTGTGTGGGTGGAATTCAATCAGTTAGGGGCTGTTAAGTATAGCAATACCTCGGTGAAACAACAGTGCATGGTCTTGTGGTATTGGAAAGATAACTTGATTCTTCACACCATCACTCCCTCCATCATTCTTTGGGAGGTTTGGAAATTTAGGAACGCTACCCTTCATGATGGTTTGAGGTGTTCGGCTAGAGTAGTTATTGACTGTATAAAGCACCTAATCTTATCAATTATTAAGGGCTCGACTTTGCATTCCTCAGTTGATTGGAGCTTCATATTCTCCGGCCGTATTGGGCATTTTACTAGGAAGACTATTATCTCGGTCTCATGGTCTAAGCCAACTGTGGATATGAATAAAATTAACACGGACGGTGTTTGTCGTGGCAATCCGGGGCTGAGTTCGAGAAGGGGTATCATTCGTGACAAAAGGGGTGATCTGATATTTACTTTCGCCTCTTATCATGGGCAGTCCATGTAAGGGCAAAATAGGCATGACCTATTTTGGTCTTGTTTTCACCTTTCTTGGTCATAAAGTTTTGGTGGATTTTTGGTAACAAAATCTTTAGTTGCATTTTTGGAAACATAATTTTCCTAAAGATTTTTGGTTTTCTTGATCCTAAAGTCCAGGAGTCATTTTTGGTAATAAAATATTTAATTAGATTTTGGTTTCTTGGACCTAAATTCTAGGAGTTATTTTTTTTGGTAACTAAATCTCTGTATAAATCCTAGTCTAACAATGATTCTTGACCACTTTCATATTTGGTAATAAAATCTCACAAGATTGGTAAGTTGTTGATTTTTTCCTTAATAACTAATCATTTTCCTTGTAGTAGATGGACTGTTTTTGGGTGTGTGTAGGAGACGCATAACTATAAATAAAGGTGAAAGGATTCGTGCTTTGTATAGAGCTCCAGAAAGAGAACAAAAACCATAGAAGCCGCCGTGGCGCACTGAGGTGTTTCGCCGTTTTCCCAGGAAGTATAGCGCACAATGTAGCTACATCGACAGTAACATTAGAATTCTGAAACTGTTTTTGTCTTCCTGTTTTGTTCAAAGGAAGCTGATTTTGTTTCATCTCACATTTTGTTTAACTTGTTTATGTGGGGTTTTTGTTCTCCAAGACTTGTTGTCTTGTGAGAATATTTTTTGTGTGATTTCACAATCTTTTTGTAAAACAATTAATCTTTTTAGTGAAATCTTTTTGGCCATGAGGCTAGATCTACAAGTATAGACTTGTAGATTGTTTGGTAAACTTTTGTGCTTATTTTCGTGTTAAGTCTTCCGCTGTTTTGATTTTTCTGTCTATTGTGACTTCCATTGTAGCTTTTTCACAAGCTACATTGGAAACTGCATTAGGCAGTTTGGAGAATCCTAGCTACTTGTGTTCTTTCAATTAGTATCAGAGCCTCCTCTTGACGTCACTAAGAGAAGATTCTGGTTGTAGCCATGATGGATTCCAAATATGAAAATTTTGTTCATCCTCCCACATTAACAAATAGGAATTACTCAAATTGGAATGTTGAGGAATTTGATTTTGATGAAGAGTCAATAGCTCTTTTATCAACCAAGTTTAAAAATATTTTGAAAGCTAAAGAAAAAAATAGATTTTCATCTTCAAACTCCAAAACTGCTTTCAAACATGAGTATTTTAAGTTTGTTCCTAATGAAGACTCCTTCCAAACCTCTGAAAAATCTTTTACCAACCCTTGTGCTAAACAGTCTACATCAAGTGATAAAAATATTGATTCTATTCGATGTAGGGCTTGTGAAGGGTTTGGTCATTTTGCTAATCAATGCGTTAATACTTTGCGTAAAAAAGATTTGCTAGTTTTTGGTGATCTTGAGATAAATGCACAAGTTCCAGAATCTGCATCTGAAACCAGTGAACATGTAGCTAATCAGACAGAACCTGAATATCCATGAAGTTCAGCGGATGTGATTCAGAATGTGACACCAAATGTGACAGAAACTTGACAGAAGCTGTAACAGATTCAGAACAAGCAGAAAATCAGTCCAGTTTGACTGATCATGGACATGACATTCCAAGCAAAATCCAAAAAGTGCATCCCACTTCACAAATCATAGGTAATGTTCATGATGGGATGTCCACAAGGAGGAAAGGTAAGGTAGACTATAGGAAACTTGCTTGCTTGTCCACTTTTGAGTGTGAAGATATCCATGTCTCATGTTTTGTAGAACTTGATCAATTTTCAAAAAATAAGTTGGGTTCTTGGTTTAGTAAAAAACAGAACTGTGTCGAGACAACTTTTATAAACCAAATGATCAAAGATTATGGGCTTCACATTGATGTGTTAACCATGTATTGTGATAACACCTATGCAATTAGTATAGTAAAAAATCCAGTTCAACACTCTAGAACAAAACACATTGATATAAGACACCACTTTATTAGAGACATGGTTGAACAAGAGATTATTTGCACTGAACATGTTGGGACAAAAAATCGATTGGCTGATATATTTACTAAGAGTCTTGATTTTGAAGAGATTTTCCAATCTAAGGAAATCTCTTGGTATGTGTGTCATATGATTTTACACTTAGTTAATTATAAGAAAAGAAAAAAAAAATAGGCATGCTTGCATTTTGTCTTTAGAGGGCACTCTAGATCAATTGACTCACATGTATGTGTCTTTTGTGGTTGCTTGGGAATTTCATTCAAAATCAATTGTGATTTTTTTTGTTATGATTCTCTCCCTCCCAGTTCTTGAGTATGTTTGAAGTCCACAAAGGAAAGAGCTACCTTTTGAAATTTTTGGGATGGCAATTTGTCAAAGTACTATGGAGCTTAGGCTCTCATGGGTTGATCTTGAGAAAATTGACTCCCTTTAATTGAAAAAGTGTGAAAGCTACCTAACGAAAAAGAGCTACCTATGAACAAGGTTGTGGCACCTTTCTTTTGGGACTATGAATCCTCGGATTACATGGGTTGATCAATAAGTTAAGAGGCTACCCTTGGTAAATAGTGTGAAAGGTTCCTAGCTGTGGCACATGTTTTTATAGCTTGAAATAAAGTAGAGCTATATTCCTAGGGAAATAAAGTACCTATGGATTTTTGTTATAAGAAATTTATGATCTTGGGAGAGAAATCTGGTTGAGAAAAAAAAAAAAAAAGGAGCAAAATTGAAAATAAAATCACAATTTTGGCGAATGCATCTCCCAATGTAGCAACATTAGGAACTACATCCTTTGATCTGGTCTTTATCACTTGTGTGTGATTGCATTTTTTTATTCTTTTTCCTAGCTTTTAGTAATCATGTTTTTAGGCATAAAATTTTAGGACATGCATTGTTGGTAAGGATATCAGCTTGGTGAAATTTTGTCCTAAACTCAAACTGTGCAAATCAATTTCCAATATCTTCATGTTGAAAAATATTTAGTGGATGTCTAATTTTTGTGGGAAACTAAGAGGTAATGAATTTGGATATGAGGTGCTCAGTTATTGCTAGGGGTGTGATCATATCTTGGTGAACACTTCATTGTGTTTTTCAAAATCTTTGATTATTTTTGTGAATTCATAAAAGATGGTTTATCCCTCTTCCTTTTCCGGTCAAATAGGGGGAGAGAGATCAAGTGTTTATGGTGATGTGATGAATCCTATAAACTGTTCATGTTTGTTTTGTATGCATGTGATTGCATCATTGGTATATTCTGATTTGTGCTTAATAAATGATTTCTGATTTCATACCTGGCACAAATTCAGGGGGAGATCTGTTTTTCTAACCAATGTAGGTTAGATGGTTTGATTGGTGTTGAATAAACACTTGTCTTTTGATTTGACCAGAAAGGTTCAACAAAGGGGGAGATTGTAAGGGCAAAATAGGCATGACCTATTTTGGTCTTGTTTTCACCTTTCTTGTTCATAAAGTTTTGGTGGATTTTTGGTAACAAAATCTTTAGTTGCATTTTTGGAAACATAATTTTCCTAAAGATCTTTGGTTTTCTTGATCCTAAAGTCTAGGAGTCATTTTTGGTAATAAAATATTTAATTAGATTTTGGTTTCTTGGACCTAAATTCTAGGAGTTATTTTTTTTGGTAACTAAATCTTTGTATAAATTCTAGTCTAACAATGATTCTTGACCACTTTCATATTTAGTAATAAAATCTCACAAGATTGGTAAGTTGTTGATTTTTTCCTCAATAACTAATCTTTTTCCTTGTAGTAGATGGACTGTTTTTGGATGAGTGTAGGAGACACATAACTATAAATAAAAGTGCAAGGATTCGTGCTTTGTGTAGAGCTCCAGAAAGAGAACAAAAACCATAGAAGCTGTGAGGAGAATCGAGATGTTTCAAGTTTTTTCCGACCGGAGCTCGTCAATGTAGCTACATTGGCGAAGAACATCGAATTCTGCTTTTTGTCTTCCTGTTTTTGTTCAAAGGAAGCCGATTTTGTTTCTTCCCACATTTTGTTTAACTTGTTTATGTGGGGTTTTTGTTCTCCAAGACTTGTTGTCTTGTGAGAATATTTTTGTGTGATTTCACAATCTTTTTGTAAAATAATTATTCTTTTTAGTGAAATCTTTTTGGCCATGAGGCTAGATCTACAAGTATAGACTTGTAGATTGTTTGGTAAACTTTTGGGCTTATTTTCGTGTTAAGTCTTCCGCTGTTTTGATTTTTCTGTCTATTGTGACTTCCATTGTAGCTTTTTCACAAGCTACATTGGAAACTGCATTAGGCAGTTTGGAGAATCCTAGCTACTTGTGTTCTTTCAATTAGTATCGAGCCTCCTCTTGACGTCACTAAGAGAAGATTCTGGTTGTAGCCATGATGGATTCCAAATATGAAAATTTTGTTCATCCTCCCACATTAACAAATAGGAATTACTCAAATTGGAATGTTGAGGAATTTGATTTTGATGAAGAGTCAATAGCTCTTTTATCAACCAAGTTTACAAATATTTTGAAAGCTAAAGAAAAAAATAGATTTTCATTTTCAAACTCCAAAACTGCTTTCAAACATGAGTATTTTAAGTTTGTTCCTAATGAAGACTCCTTCCAAACCTCGAAAAATCTTTTACCAACCCTTTTGCTAAACAAATCTACATCAAGTGATAAAAATATTGATTCTATTCGATGTAGGGCTTGTGAAGGGTTTGGTCATTTTGTTAATCAATGCGTTAATACTTTGCGTAAAAAAGATTTGCTAGTTTTTGGTGATCTTGAGATAAATGCACAAGTTCCAGAATCTGCATCTGAAACCAGTGAACATGTAGCTAATCAGACAGAACCTGAATATCCAGGAAGTTCATCAGATGTGATTCAGAATGTGACACCAAATGTGACGTAAACTTGACGAAGTCGATTCGAACAAGCGTAAAATCATCCCAGCTTTGACTGATCATGGACATGACATTCCAAGCAAAATCCAAAAAGTGCATCCCACTTCACAAATCATAGGTAATGTTCATGATGGGATGTCCACAAGGAGGAAAGGTAAGGTAGACTATAGGAAACTTGCTTGCTTGTCCACTTTTGAGTGTGAAGATATCCATGTCTCATGTTTTGTAGAACTTGATCAATTTTCAAAAAATAAGTTGGGTTCTTGGTTTAGTAAAAAACAAAACTGTGTCGAGACAACTTTTATAAACCAAATGATCAAAGATTATGGGCTTCACATTGATGTGTTAACCATGTATTGTGATAACACCTATGCAATTAGTATAGTAAAAAATCCAGTTCAACACTCTAGAACAAAACACATTGATATAAGACACCACTTTATTAGAGACATGGTTGAACAAGAGATTATTTGCACTGAACATGTTGGGACAAAAAATCGATTGGCTGATATATTTACTAAGAGTCTTGATTTTGAAGAGATTTTCCAATCTAAGGAAATCTCTTGGTATGTGTGTCATATGATTTTACACTTAGTTAATTATAAGAAAAGAAAAAAAAAATAGGCATGCTTGCATTTTGTCTTTAGAGGGCACTCTAGATCAATTGACTCACATGTATGTGTCTTTTGTGGTTGCTTGGGAATTTCATTCAAAATCAATTGTGATTTTTTTTGTTATGATTCTCTCCCTCCCAGTTCTTGAGTATGTTTGAAGTCCACAAAGGAAAGAGCTACCTTTTGAAATTTTTGGGATGCAGCAATTTGTCAAAGTACTATGGAGCTTAGGCTCTCATGGGTTGATCTTGAGAAAATTGACTCCTTTTAATTGAAAAAGTGTGAAAGCTACCTAACGAAAAAGAGCTACCTATGAACAAGGTTGTGGCACCTTTCTTTTGGGACTATGAATCCTCGGATTACATGGGTTGATCAATAAGTTAAGAGGCTACCCTTGGTAAATAGTGTGAAAGGTTCCTAGCTGTGGCACATGTTTTTATAGCTTGAAATAAAGTAGAGCTATATTCCTAGGGAAATAAAGTACCTATGGATTTTTGTTATAAGAAATTTATGATCTTGGGAGAGAAATCTGGTTGAGAAAACAAAAAAAAAAAGGAGCAAAATTGAAAATAAAATCACAATTTTGGCGAATGCATCTCCCAATGTAGCAACATTAGGAACTACATCGTTTGATCTGGTCTTTATCACTTGTGTGTGATTGCATTTTTTTATTCTTTTTCCTAGCTTTTTGTAATCATGTTTTTAGGCATAAAATTTTAGGACATGCATTGTTGGTAAGGATATCAGCTTGGTGAAATTTTGTCCTAAACTCAAACTGTGCAAATCAATTTCCAAAAATCTTCATGTTGAAAAATATTTAGTGGATGTCTAATTTTTGTGGGAAACTAAGAGGTAATGAATTTGGATATGAGGTGCTCAGTTATTGCTAGGGGTGTGATCATATCTTGGTGAACACTTCATTGTGTTTTTCAAAATCTTTGATTATTTTTGTGAATTCATAAAAGATGGTTTATCCCTCTTCCTTTTCCGGTCAAATAGGGGGAGAGAGATCAAGTGTTTATGGTGATGTGATGAATCCTATAAACTGTTCATGTTTGTTTTGTATGCATGTGATTGCATCATTGGTATATTCTGATTTGTGCTTAATAAATGATTTCTGATTTCATACCTGGCACAAATTCAGGGGGAGATCTGTTTTTCTAACCAATGTAGGTTAGATGGTTTGATTGGTGTTGAATAAACACTTGTCTTTTGATTTGACCAGAAAGGTTCAACAAAGGGGGAGATTGTAAGGGCAAAATAGGCATGACCTATTTTGGTCTTGTTTTCACCTTTCTTGTTCATAAAGTTTTGGTGGATTTTTGGTAACAAAATCTTTAGTTGCATTTTTGGAAACATAATTTTCCTAAAGATCTTTGGTTTTCTTGATCTTAAAGTCTAGGAGTCATTTTTGGTAATAAAATATTTAATTAGATTTTGGTTTCTTGGACCTAAATTCTAGGAGTTATTTTTTTTGGTAACTAAATCTTTGTATAAATCCTAGTCTAACAATGATTCTTGACCACTTTCATATTTGGTAATAAAATCTCACAAGATTGGTAAGTTGTTGATTTTTTCCTTAATAACTAATCTTTTTCCTTGTAGTAGATGGACTGTTTTTAGATGAGTGTAGGAGACACATAACTATAAATAAAGGTGCAAGGATTCGTGCTTTGTGTAGAGCTCCGTAAAAGAGAACAAAACCATAGAAGCCGTGAGGAGAATCGAGATGTTTCAAGCCACCTAGTACACAAAATGTAGCTACATTGGCAGAACATCGAATTCTCGAAACCTGTTTTTTGTCTTCCTGTTTTGTTCAAAGGAAGCTGATTTTGTTTCTTCCCACATTTTGTTTAACTTGTTTATGTGGGGTTTTTGTTCTCCAAGACTTGTTGTCTTGTGAGAATATTTTTGTGTGATTTCACAATCTTTTTGTAAAATAATTAATCTTTTTAGTTTAATCTTTTTGGCCATGAGGCTAGATCTACAAGTATAGACTTGTAGATTGTTTGGTAAACTTTTGTGCTTATTTTCGTGTTAAGTCTTCCGCTGTTTTGATTTTTCTGTCTATTGTGACTTCCATTGTAGCTTTTTCACAAGCTACATTGGAAAGTGCATTAGGCAGTTTGGAGAATCCTAGCAACTTGTGTTCTTTCAATTGTCCAATGCAAACAATTTACATATTCAACCAAGTCTCTAAAAAAGTGGTGTCTTATATCAATGTGTTTTGTTCGAGAATGATGAACTGGATTTTTGTACTAAGCAAAATGCATAGGTGCTATCAAAAAACAAGGTTAACACATCAATGTGTTGCACATAATATTTGATCATTTGGAGCATCCACAAAAGTTTTAAGTCTTCTCACAAAAATATTTTGATAAGCATGCTAATTTGTGAGATTCAACCTTACTTCTTCTCCTTGTGTTTATGCCATCATGAATATTACCTATCACTTGAGAGATTTGATGGTTTTTCTGTATGCAGCTGGGAATGTCATGGCTGCAATCATTAAAATTGGACTGAATTTCTGAATGTTCAGGACCTGTTTCTGAATGTTCAGGACATGTTTCTTGAGTAAATTGACTCCCTTTAATTGAAAAAGTGTGAAAGCTACCTAACGGAAAAGAGCTACCTATGAACAAGGTTGTGGCACCTTTCTTTTGGGACTATGAATCTTCGGATTTCATGGGTTGATCAATAAGTAAAGTGGCTACCCTTGGTAAATAGTGTGAAAGGTTCCTAGTGGCATGTGTTGAATATGCTTGAAATAAAGTAAAGCTATATTCCTAGGGAAATAAAGTACCTATGGATTTTTGTTGTGAAAATTTTATGATCATGGGAGAGAAATCTGGTTGAGAATATAAAAAAAATGCAAAATTAAAAATAAAATCACAATTTTGGTGAATGCATCTCCAAATGCAGCTACATCAGGAACTGCATCGCTTTGATCTGGTCTTTTATCACTTGTGTGTGATTGCATTTTTTTTTAAAATTTCTTTTGCCTAGCTTTTAGTCATCATGTTTTTAGGCATAAAATTTTAGGACATGCATTGTTGGCAATGATATCAGCTTGGTGAAATTTTGCTCTAATATAAACTGTGCAAATCAATTTCCAAAAATCTCCATG
Organism: Codonopsis lanceolata; assembly: GCA_013146195.2. Classification (NCBI taxonomy): domain Eukaryota; kingdom Viridiplantae; phylum Streptophyta; class Magnoliopsida; order Asterales; family Campanulaceae; genus Codonopsis; species Codonopsis lanceolata. The sequence goes on along the minus strand of CM028380.1, from coordinate 27,786,312 downwards.
TTGAAAAATATTTAGTGGTTGTCTAATTTTTGTGGGGAACTAAGAGGTTTTGAATTTGGATATGATGTGCTCAGTTTTTGCTAGGGGTGTGATCAAATCTTGGTGAACATTTCATTGTGTTTTTCAAAATCTTGGATTTTTGAGAATTCCAAAAAGATTGTTTCTCCCTCTTCCTTTTCCGGTCAAATAGGGGGAGAGAGATCAAGTGTTTATGGTGATGGTGATAAATCCTATGATTTCTGACTTTATACCTTGTACAAATTCAGGGGGAGATGAGATTTTCTAACCAATGTAGGTTAGATGGTTTTGATTGGTGTTGAATAAACACTTGTCTTTTGATTTGACCAGAAAGGTTCAACAAAGGGGGAGATTGTAAGGGCAAAATAGGCATGACCTATTTTGGTCTTGTTTTTACCTTTCTTGGTCATAAAGTTTTGGTGGATTTTTGGTAACAAAATCTTTAGTTGCGTTTTTGGAAACATAATTTTCCTAAAGATTTTTGGTTTTCTTGATCCTAAAGTCTAGGAGTCATTTTTGGTAACAAAATCCTTTATTAGATTATGGTTCATAATCTTTGGTAACAAAATCTTAGCATAAATCCTTGTCAAACCAAGATTCTTGACCACTTTCATATTTGGCAATCAAATCCCATTAAATTGGTAAGTTGTTGATTTTTTCCTTAATAACTAATCTTTTTCCTTGTAGTAGATGGACTGTTTTTGGGTGTGTGTAGGAGACGCATAACTATAAATAAAGGTGCAAGGATTCGTGCTTTGTGTAGAGCTCAAGAAAGAGAATAAAAGCCATACAGTCGTGGTCTGAAGTTCAGAAGTTCAGCAGTAGTTTTTCGCCCCGATCCGAAGAGCTGCGGAAGCAGCCAATGTAGCTACATTGGCGCACATCGAATTCCGTTTTTGTCTTCCTGTTTTGTTTAAAGGAAGCTGATTTTGTTTCTTCCCACGTTTTGTTTAACTTGTTTATTTGGGGTTTTTGTTCTCCAAGATTCATTATCTTGTGAGAATATTTTTTGTCTGATTTCACATAGTTTTTGTAAAACAATTCATCGTTTTTAGATAAATCTTTTTGGCCATGAGGCTAGATCTACAAGTATAGGCTTGTAGATTGTTTGGTAAACTTTTATGAGTAATTTTGTGCTTTATTTTAAAGTCTTCCGCTGTTTTGATTTTTCTGTTTATTGTGACTTCCATTGTAGTTGTTTCACAAGCTACATTGGAAACTGCATTAGGCAGTTTGGAGAATCCTAGCTACTTGTGTTCTTTCAGTCCACCAGCTATATTTCAGAGTGCAAAGCTCTTCTTCATAGTCTTTTGTGGCCTAAAAGAAATGGTTATTTTCAAGTTTTGGTTGAGGTTGACTCAAAAGGTCTCCTTCATTGCATTTTGAGTAGCTCTCGGCCTCCTTGGAATAACATTTATTTGATTCGTAAAATCGTGGAGCTGAAGCATGGTATGGATATTTCTTTCAATCATGTTTTCAGAGAAGCTAACTCGGTTGTTGATGCTTTGGCGAACCTTAGGGCGGATCAATGGTATGATTCCACTTACACTAATGTTGCTTCTCTCCCTCCCAGAATTCGAGGTCTCATCAACCTTGATAGTATTGGTACTCTGTATGTGCGTATTTCTTAGTTTACTTTTTTGTTTCGTTGAGCGGTTGTTTGTTGTTTATTTTTCCTTTTCGAAGTTAGGCTCCTTTGTCCTCCAATCTATAAGGGCAAGATTGGTTGTCCCCCTAAAGTTTGTTTTCTTTCCTTTATTTAATAAAATCTAGCAGATTGTCGTCCCTGTTTCCTTAAAAAAAACTTAATTAAACATCTTAATTATCAATTGATATCATCAACTCGTATCCTTACCAATAACTTCCTAAGGGGGAGAATTTAATTCTCAATGCTTGCAACCATTAAGGAGGATGATTTAATCTTGACATATACATTCAGGAAGCAATTATATGAATCATTAACATAGAAGATAATATAACCAACAAAAGAGAATTTAACATAAAACCAAAATGGAAGACAATATAATGATCTTTACTTAAGGAGGAGAAATTCCTTTAAAAAGAGAACATTATATAGGTGAAAAACTTTACCCTCTCAAGATGAATCTTTGTGATACATCTTTGCCTTTGTGGCACACACACTTGTTGAAGGATGCCATCTTTAAAAACAACATTGATGACCTTCTCATCAGCAAAGTTCTTTCCATTTTCCTCTTCAACAAAGTGAAACATCTTTGCCTATATGGCACACTTATTAAAGGATGTTATATTGAAAAACAACCTTGCTGACCTTCCCATCAACATCGGTATCTCATCCTTAATAAAAAATCTATAGAACAACACTATTGAAAACGGACTTTCAAAACATACTCTTTTAAACAAGCTGCTGTTCTAACACCTTAAAAAAATGTGATACTAAGACTTCCATATCAAAAAAAATTCCATTTCTTCTAAAAGTATTTAAAAATGAATTTTAAAAACTAGTATCACAACGATCCTTAAAATAAAATGCTTTTAAAAACCTATTGTTTACTTTAAGGATTCACCATATACATTCAAAATTTTACTTACAAAAATTGGTATCACAATTATCATTAAAATGAAATGCTTTAAAAACCTATTCTTTACTTTAAGGATTAGCTATATATTTTCAAAAATAAATTTACAAATTTTTTTATCAGCAATCCTTAAAATGAAATGCCTAAACCATATTATTTAATTTAAGGATTGCTATTCCTTCCTGCCAAAATATGCTTTCATATATAAAAACTTTTATGCAAGAAAGAAACAAAAAATATTTTAGATTTTGAACAAACAGATCATTTATATCTCATAAATAATCTAAAAATGTTTTCCCCCCTATTGGTTTACTCTTTTACTTTGATTTATCGAGTATGTAAATAGCAATAGGTTATACAGAAGACATCGCTTGTAAAGTGCAACATAGGACATGTCTTGAGATAAAATGATTATTCATTATAGGTTTGTTATTACTATGATCTGAAATATTGCTTAAATACTTTATGTATATGTCAATTGAGTAATTGTTCCAAATAAATAGGAGGAGATTGTGGGAATATGCATGCTGAAACAATTCTTATTTATTTGCATATTCCGGAACACCTTGATTTACTTGTTCCCATTAGTGAATGTTCTAACTAGTGACTAAAAGGGCTGCGTACCGGTTAGTGTGGAAACTTGTTAAACATTTCAAAAGGTCTTAGACTAGGTGAGTCTGAGTCTTAATCCTACTCATACATGATGACCTTAGCAGACCATTTACTCAGTACACCAGCACCAGCAGACTTGCTATAAGGTAATAGCTTCTACAAAGATATCATACCAGCAGATTTGGTATGGGTTGATAGTTCCTTCCTCAACTATGTCGACCATCAGACCTATCTAGAAGGAGATAAAATATTTAAAGGAACATCATACCAGAAAAACCATCGATTCATCTTGGGCTGTACGTGCAAACTATAGTCGAATTATTGCAGGCGTTCAGAAACGAGAAAATTCTCAAGCTTCTCTTAAAAACTCAACTTAATCCCTCTTTACATTTGGTTTTCAATGTAAGACCCCGAACCTTCGTGTATTTGACTTTCCCGTGTTGCATGCTTTGTTGTTAATGTGTTGAGTGTTCGTCTTAGCATGTTAGCACTTAATTGGGTCTCATTGGAGTCTTAGTACCTTGCATATATGACTTATAATGTTCATCTTGATCATAGTATGCTTGGTTGAAAGTTTAGAAGCTTTGTTGCTTCGTTTGAGTCTTAGGGTTTCTCGTGTTTGCCTTCGTTGCTTGTATTGTTTGTGCTTTCAACTTGCGAGAAGTTCATATAAGTTCTAGACCAAGTGTACTAGTATTTCTCATGCTTTCACAATCAATGTTCATAGATTTGTTGCATTTGGAAATAAGATGACCAACATATCACTTCACAGATTCAGTCCTATTTTTCGGCGAACTTCGGGAAAATTCTGGTACCAATCTACTAAAGAGAATTTTATAAAAATTTAGTATGTTTTACCTACATATGTTAGGATACTCCCTATAAAATATGGTATTTTTCAAAGGTGTATAAGTACCTCATTTAGGTCTTGACTTACGGCTGTGCCAGAATTCTGTTTTCAGGAAATCAGCTTCTGTACTTGAACTTGTAGTAGCCATATTTTGATGAATATAAGTCCAAATTGAGTAATTTAAAAGGCTAAACTATAGTTTAAAGAGTCTAGTTTCAAAAAAATCAATAATCACATCATTTGGAGGTGTGAGATATTTATGGTCTATTTTACAAGATTGAAAGTCTGTTTTCCAGATTTTGGGTTTTTGACTTGTTTTGGTTGAAGACCCCCTTGCCCCTTGCCCCTTGTCCAAAGTCCGACCATTTCATCCTAGAACACCATTTTTGACTTTAGTCAAACCCTTTTAAGCCCTTGGATCAACCCTTATCAAAGGCATCCTCCCTTAGCCAATAGAAAGGCTTATAACCCCTTCACTTGGATTAGGGTCTAAATGGTAAGTATATAAATCATTTTTCCAGCCTAATTCAGCCATTTGTGATCAAAAACTTCAGAGATACAGAGCTTCAAGCTTCATTTTCGTCCATGGAGGAAACCTAGCTTGAGAGACCATTTCCTGGAGTTCCGGTGGTCCGATCGGCGATCCGAGACCGCCAAATCGAAGGCCTTGATCTCCTCTACAACAATCCTTGCTTTTATCATCCATTCATCCATTAACCTTAGGCTTAAGGTACGTTGACAAATCCCTGAGATTTTCATGTTCAATAAAATAACATGACCCCTTCATTATAGTTGTTCTATTAATGATTGTGAACACTTTTTGTGAAGAGAAATCCTCCAATTCAACCTTTGATATATGTGTAGGATTTTATGAATTCTGATTGAAGTTGTAATTTCGACTTTATGCAAAGCATGAATGTTGTTTATAATGAGCTTAGGAACAACTCTTGTGAAAGATTATGTTTCAATTCAAGGTTTAAGAAAATCTCCGATTCTAGGGTTTGAAACTTGGGATTGTGTTTAAGGCTAGTTTAAGATCATGATCGGCCTAGTTATCGAGTTCTAAATGAAAGGAAAATTTAGGAAAGGGCAATGTGATGCATATGGTATCAATGCTCTATTTGGTTGAAGTTTAGTAAAACTCACCGGAGTTGAGATTAGGGAGTTATTGTACAATACCGACTCCACATTCAATCCCTATGATGTTTGTAGTGCGTTAGACTAATATATTAGCTTACGTGACTTTGGGATAGATTGAAGGGCATGTTTGATATGAGTGATTATAAGACTCAATCGAGTTCTTATGTGGTTTATGTGATTGTGTGAAGCAAATGCACAATTGAGAGCATGTTGTAGAATGATGTATCTACTTGACAGGTTGAATTCGCTCTTGTCGAATTTCTACTTGATTCTTTAATGAGTAAAAACACCTACTTGTTGAATAATGAATTTGAGGACTATTCTATGAGAGGATTTGGATTGGGGCTTTCTTAGTACTCTATACATGGAGTCTACTTGTATAAGCCGCTAGGATGACCATGTTGTTATCTAAGACTCACCGGTATGGTTTGACCTTACGGGTTACTACCGCTCTAGTGTTGCTTAAGTCTTTGACTACCATCGACTTTTGTGTTATTGAATGAGTTACTACTCTAGGAAGAGTTTAGTAAATGGCTTCATGATCCGAGACTAACGAGTAGTCTTGGATAGTACTTAATGAATGATGGTTAAGTTGTGACTCTGTTGAATTTCATAGGTGAATATGGAATCTTGTGTATATTTTATATTATGACTAAATGCATGATTTCCTACCTTGTCAAGAATTGATTCTTCTATGTGTTTCTATGATATGACTTATGAGCATATTGAATGTATTTGCCTTCGTGCACGATACGTTCTGATTAATGAATTGTGGTGAACTTGGATTCTACTATTAAGTGGAATTATGAATCAAAATTGAACTAAGCTTGATTTCACAATAATCAACTTGGGCTTCCCTTATATAATTGACTTGGGACTTGAACTAAGATTCCTAAATGGAATGAGAACCTTGCTATGCCTCAAGCGAGAACATAGAAAAGAGTCTTGGGACACATATAGTGTTCAAACTCTATTTGGTTGGAATTGTAGTAAAGACTCAACGCAGTCGAGTTAAGGAACAATTGAACCTTACGAGGATCGTGGTGAGATCCTATGACAATTATATTCCGATTGACTAGATTACTAGCTTTTGGGACTTGAATTGAATAGAGTGAACAAACTTGGCACTTATGATTTAGAGACTCAAATGAGTTCCTATTGTGGTTTTGTGATTTATGTAACAATGTGCATAATCGTATGAGTTTAGTAGATCATTATATCTACTTGAGAATTAGCAAGTAAACATCTACTTGTGCATTGCATATAAGTCAGTGGCATTACTTGAGTTTTCATGATGATGGTGGGGCGATGCATTGTCTTCACGAATTATGGGATTCGTGGTTGCAATGTATCGCCGTGCGGATTCGGGTTTCACACACACCTCCACTTCTAGCTACGGTGGGGAAGTAGCCCCTTTGTCGTAACCAATAGAGCACATTGGCTAGTGCTATTTTCTGAGTAGAGAACTCGGACAGAAAGAGCTCGGTACTTTGATACCGAACACGGGTATCACCGACACGATATGATTAGCGGTTGTGATTGCAGAAGCAGTACGACGAAAGTGATTTGGTATCTTCTCTATCCTTTATGTGGCTTACTATGGGCACTTATGTGATAACAAAGTGTTAGTTGAACATGAGATCTTATTGACCATGTTTGTATTGGCTGATGATAAATGAGAGATTTGATATGTATATATAGATATATGCATACTTGTATATGAGATATATATGAAAGAATTGATGTGTATATATGTAGATATGCACACTTATGCACGATGATTTTATGGGAGATTTGACATGTATATTTAGAGATATACATACTGATATAGGTGTATATATATAAACATGCACCCTTACACGTGGTAACAGTGTGAATAGCTTGATTCGTATATATAATGATATGTATACTTGCATATGATGTTTTGTGGGAACTACCTTCTAATTCATTTGATTTGTGTGTGAGCAGGGAATTACACCGGTTCATTTGGGCGGTTTAGTAAGTAAGAAGGAGTGGATATCTTGTGGAGTATCGAAAGCGATCTGACGCCTCTTCACGAGGTTTTTACGTCATTTATAAATGACACCCTAGTTATGTTTATGTTACATAATTATATGTTGCATATATATTGTAGTAGCGTCTTGGGTCATTATGACTCATCTCGTACTTGTTTTTAGTTGCGATGGCGATAGCTTTGAGGTCGAGTAGATCGTGGTATGCGAGGCGCAGGTGGTCGATAGATCGAGGTTAGATCGCGTGGTTCGGGTTTGTAGCAACCGACTTTCCCGAGTAGCAGCTTGTGGAGTCTTGTTCCTTTTTAGCATTGTCATTGATTTCATGTACTTTGCTATTCTTGTGAGATCGACATTTTGTAAAGTTATTTAGACTTTACGATCGGGTAGAATACTTGGGTATTTGTATTGGTTATTTCTTGGGCCGGCGTGTTGTGTCGTGCCTTGTTTGTGGTTTTAGTATTTATTTCAGGTTGTCTCCAGCGGTAGCTTTGGGGAATTTCCTTATTCTAGTTTTTATAGTTGTTGGTTGACCGGTATGCTTTAGCCGTTGGGTAATTGTTATATCGGGTTGGTTCTTTGTTGAAGCAGGCATGGAGTGCCGATGGTTTGATTAAGCGTCTGCAATGTTGCGACACGAGAGTTTTGTTTTTCCTCCTTTGAGAGATAATGTCTCTCTTGGTTTCATTGTCGTTGGTTTCGAGCTTCATAGCTTGGGACTTCTTTCTTATATTGCTTCCGCTGATTCGATTATATTGCTACTGTTTATCAAGTGCTTGTCCTCTTATTAAGTTAGTTCCAGCGGCACGACCTTGGGATTTCGTGTTGGAATCCGGGTCGGGTCGTTACATTCAAGGTCAAATGTATCTACTTTATTAGAAAACTAAATGTTAGTGTACTATTCCGTCAGACCTTTTCAAAAGTGACACATCCCTTCAGTCTGACTTTTGGACAACTATTCTCAGAGAGATATCTTCCAGAATATCTTTGTCCTACAGTCTATAAGATTCAATCTCATCCGGTGAACCACTATAACGGATAAAAGATCATTCCAAGATAGTCACAACAAATCTATCGATCTCCATCTATAACAAACACATCTTCATCCTTCTTCACTAGCGAGAGCCAGTGAGCCAGCGAGAGCTAGCATGTGCAAGTGAGCAAGAGATAATAGGATCTTCGATCAAGCTATCGTAGAAATCACTGTGGAAAACTCAGACTTTTGCAAAACACATTTTTTGGATTGCACTGAAGAAAAGAAAGAAGTGAGGAAGAGGGATATGCAAAAGCTACAAAGATAGAGAATAATGTCTTGATCAAAAACCCATTTTTTTGATTTGAGTTATTTGATTCCCTTCAAAGAACTCAGTCACTACAGCACCTCAGAAATCCAATCCTTTGGTAAAGATTAAGCTCTCCAGATTTTGTTGAAGACAGATCTCCAAAGATGTCCAAGGAAGAGGAAGAACTATCTATCTGCATTGCATTCATATCATGAGACTTGTATTCCATTGCAAGGGCCGTTGGTTGTGCAATTATAGGCCATGATAGGAGTTGAGTGCTCATCATCCAGTTGCTCAAACATTGATTATTTGAGCAACCCATAAAATTGTCTTCTCATGTCGAATCTACTTGACTCCACATATTCCTGACTTGTTCTAGAATCTCTGAAAGACGAGTTCTTGACTGGGGAAGGAATCCAGGGGAAGAAATTAGATTACTAGGTTAGAGAGTCTTAGTTGATGTAATAAGCATGTTTGCCTTGGAGTAAACCTCTATTGCATTTGCAATTATTACATATCCTTCAAACTCAGTTCTGATCTTTCTTTTTTGTCCTTCAAAGGTTTTGATTTTCCAAAGCTATCTATTCCGTAACCCATATGTCATGCATATAAAAAAGAGTTAAGTATGATGTTGTTCGTAACATATATTCGTGTACAACTGCTTAAACCTTCTAAATATAAATCTGTTTTGCCTGAACCTTTATGCTGCCAAACCTCTTTTTAGCAAACAATCAACCCACTAAACATTGCCGCGACGAAAATTATAAAAGCGATAAAGATCCATGTCGCCGGAAGAGTGACAGCAAGTGTAGTAAGACTTGTCAGGATTGATGAACATGAGCCTCATGACTAGGCCATGCGGCAAGCTGTATTTTGCTCGCGAAAAACATGAGACAGGTTACCAACAAGCAAGAGCGACGCGCCCGAAGATCATAAACATGCTCCCACGGGTCCATATGACCATGCATAATAACGTCAACCGCAACCTTAGAATCAGATTCAACGTCAACTGTTGTCAACCCAATCTGGTGATAGAAAACCAAACGCGTGTGAAAAGCCAGAATCTCAGCCTTAACATCAGAACCAATGCCAAAATGCTTAGAAAAAGCATACAAGAGAGCCCCATTTGAATCACGAATAATGCCACCACGAGTACAGAAACCATTTTTAGAAGAACCATCAGTATTAAGTTTAAAACGACCAATGTTAGGAAAAATCCAACGAACCCATCGGCCCTTACATAAAGGAGGAGTTTGGATATCAATGCGAATGGATTGCATGGAAAACTGTGCTCTTAAACCACTACCTGATTTTGGGGTTAAAAAAATGAAACATCTCCCTAAGATGCCAGACTACCCGGTGAAAAATCTGATTAGAAACCATAGGCACCCCATCGAAAGTTGCTGCGCATCGAGCCGTCCATAACTCCCAACAAGTGAACATAAAAACACCAAGATTACACGCTCCAACTTGGTTGCGAACCGACCCTCTAACCCAAGTTTCGAGAAGATGAGAAATGCAAGAATACAAACCAACCCTATTAAACATAAGAGAGAATCTATTCCAGATTGTAGCAGCAGTCTCTAAGAAGAGAAAGAGATGAGCCAAGGACTCCCTGTCAGGTCAATTAGAGCAACAAACACATCTAGAAACAATCTTAACCCTTTTGGAATGTAGCCGAAGGTCAACAGGAAGAGCATTGTGAAGAAGCCTCCAAATGAAGCCACTAACTTTCAAGGGAATCCAAGGCTGCCAAATTTTCGAAGCCCACCAAACCGAAGGGTTGCGAGGGGCGAAATGGTTCCAAAAAAGCGAAGTGCGGAAAGACCCAAGTAGTGAGAGTGCAAATATGCTTGTCATTGCGTTATCACGGCCACGGACAGGAAATAAAACCATGCAACGCCGAATCAATGTAGGAAGAAAATTGGTCCAAAAAAGGAAGGGCATCTCTAAAGGATAAATTTTTATCTATAGGAAGAGGGCCCTGCAAACGATGGCCACACCAATTGTCATCCCAAAAAGAAATAGCACCCCGGTCAACAATCCACCGCCTACAACTCTGCACTTTGTCTAATTGCCGAACAACAATCCTCCAAGATGCAGTAGCAACTCTATAGAAATAGAAGAACATATTTCGAGCCACAAAATCGAGC
>CM028380.1:27754751-27775586 GCA_013146195.2 Codonopsis lanceolata | reverse complement strand
GTTCTCAAGATTTTCTCCTTAGTATCAAAGGTCCTCACCGGTCTTTCATCATAAGAAAGGTCAGGTTCGAATGTAATTTCATCGTAAATCAAGGACATGCGATTCATCTTTCAAATAATTTCGTAGCATCGAGACATGGAATACATCATGAACATCAGATAATGAAGGTGGCAATGCTAAGCCCGATCATAAGGATCCAATTCTTTCTAAGATCTCAAATGGTCCAATAAATCTAGGTGAAAGTTTACCTTTCTTCCCAAATCGCTTAGTACTGGCGTCGGGCGTACTTTCAGAATACATGATACCAACTTGAAACTCTAAGTCACGTCTCAGGTTGTCTGCGTGGCACATCTACTCACGGTAAGTAATCTGTCTCTTCAAATCCCTATACATTTTAGTATTCCATGGATGTATAGTGTGCAGCCTTATGAGCCTCGTCAAGAACCATGCGCTTAACTCCATCGGTAGAAGGAGCATAAACTCTACCTCGAAAAATCAAAATCCCATCGGTGTTCATAGCAAACTACGGTGTCTTACCATCACCCAAACCATCAATAATTTTCCTCGAGTTCGGGATCAAGCTTTGAGCTTCCTTGATCAACCCAAATAAAGCCGGCGTATACGTACACTAGCAAGGATAACACTATGCTCACTCACAACTAGACTCCATTCCACGAACATCCTCGAGCATCTTCCACTCTCGTCATCAAGCAAGACATATACACTTTCCTACTCAAGGCGTCGGCATCAACGTTAGCTTTCACGGATGATACAAATAATGCGATCAGTGATCTTTAAGCTTCTCCATCCATCGTCTCTGTCGCATGTTCAACTCATACGAAAAGAGATACTTTAGACTCTTGTGATCGTGAATATCTCAAACTTAGCTCCATAAAGATAATGCTTCCACTTGTGAGTGTGCAAATATGATGGCGGCCAATTCGAGATCATGTGTCGATAATTCGTCATGAGGTGATAGCTTCCTCGAAGCATAGGCAATGATTTTCCCATGCATAAGCACGCAACCCAAGCCTTCTAGTGAAGCGTCGCTATAAATAACAAAGTTCTCCGAACCATTAGGCAATGCTAAAATAGGAGTTGTAGTCAACCTTCTCTTCAATTCTGAAAGCGGCCTCGCACTTATCACTCCATATAAAAGAAGAATTCTTTTTGTCGGTCGGCTTAGTCATTGGAGTAGCGATCTTCGAAAACCCTCAATAAACCTACGGTAATAACTGCCAAGCCCAGAAACTACGGACTTCGGTCACCGTACTAGGCATCTTCCACTTAGTAATCGCCTCAACCTTAGATGGATCCATTTGCTATACCATCACTAGACACCACGTGTCCTAGAAAAAGCAACATGTTCCAGCCGCCGAGAAAGCACACTTCTTGAACTTAGCATAAAGTTTCTTCTCACGCAAGATCGAAAGAACCTCTCTCAAGTGAGTCTCATGCTCCTCTCGTGACTTCGAGTACACGAGGATATCATCAAAAAACACAACCACAAAGCAATCAAGATATTCGTGAAACACCCTATTCCTTAAATCCATAAAGACTGCAGGTGCGTTCGTCAAACCAAAAGGCATAACCACGAACTCATAATGGCCATAACGTTAATCGAAAAGGCTGTCTTGGGAACATCCTCGCCCGAACTCTCAAGCGATAATAGCCACTCCTCAACTCAAACTTGGAATAAACAAGCGAACCTCAAATTTGATCAAAGAGATCATCAATGTGTGGCAAGGGATATCGATTCTTGATAGTAATCGGTTCAAGCTGCCGTTAGTCTATGCAAAGTTGTAAACTACCATATTTCTTTCACAAACAATACCGGTGCACCCCACGGTGACACACTCGGTTTAATGAACTCTCTATCTTGAAGTTCTTGCAACTACTCTTTCAATTCTCTCAACTCCGCTGGAGCCATTCTGTAAGGCGCTCTAGATATAGGCGAAGTCCCTGGCAAAAGCTCAATGCAAAACTCTAATTCTCGGTCGGGAGGCAATGCATAGTCCCAAAGTCGTGCTGCAAGGACAAGGCAAGAAGAGGACAAGCACTTGCAAAACAGTAGTGCGAGAGTCGGACAGTTGAGCTAACGAGCTCTGATAAGGTAGAGAAGCCGTATACAAAAATACGGTCATGAAGAAAGCGAATGCATGAGGCGGTAGGGAAAGAAATGCTTAAATATCATCTCAATCGATTCCAAAGTCGAGTCATCTTGACTCTTGAGCAGGTTCAAGGACATTATCGAGGCTTACAAAGTTCCAACAAACGTGGACATTGAGGTGAAAATTCCTCTTTATCAACTAAACAAGTGATTCGTATGCACGTGCAATAGTTGCACCAAACTAACAAACTTTCCAACAAAGAGTTTTCCGAGCTAACTAAATTATTCCGGTCACAACACGAATTTCTAGGGTCTAACGCCCTTACACTAAAATCAAGTAGTCAATCATCATGGACCACATATTCGCCTTTCAAAGAAGACATTCAATACCATGTAATTCATCCGATCATGTCACAAGTTCAATTTATTCGTAGCATGATTTCAATATACACGTTGCACATATTTGCACAAGTAAAACAAGATACCACTTTCAATTTCATTCCAGTTGGTCATGGGTTCAGTCAATTCCTATATCATATTATACCATTCTAGTTCTCCGACGAATACCTCTTGATAATCAAGTCAGGGGCCCTCTGAAGTGACTTCAAAAGCTTTCGTCGTAAAGGATGCGGGAGGGGTTACAAGTCACATAAGAGCATCCTTTATGAAGGTCTCATGCACATATAATATAGTTACATTTAGGCATGGAAATCAATATCATATACATAGTATTTTAATCTACCATGCAAGTATACCAAGTATGGAACATTCATACCCTTAACGATCCACTAATGATAGATAAATCCTTTTACAAAATGCTAATACTCTATTAACATATTAGTCGAATAACGGTACAAGACAATAACTTAATAATCTTTGGCTAGCAAATAGTTATTAACTAGTAGACCTCAAATCACTATGGGTCAAGCCGTAAACGAGTTGACGATTAATCCAATCATAGATCATGCGATCACCTATCGGGTACTCACCAAGTCTCAACTTGAAACCACAACAATACCTTGATTATTAGGGTATCCCTTCAATCTCAATAACATGCGGCGGAGAAAGAGTCCTCCAATTCGACACTAGGCGGCCCAAGTACTCACGATTAGGCACTACGGTAGATATATATACTTATGTAGAAATCACGGGAATACTTAGGTACTACGGGAGGCTTAGCCACGCCGCTCAAGAAGGTGTAACAACGTTCAAAGGCACTAATAGACACCACGGCGATCACGCTCGGGATCGACAACTGAGCTTATTTGGTCATTCACAACGGACAAGAAACAATAGCTCTGGCAACAACAAAGAACACACTCTTGGTATAATCTGCGGCTTAAAAGCAACATAGGAGGAATATGATACTCCTAGACACAAGCTTGCACTCATGACAATCTAGACCAAATCGAACTTAGTACTCCAAGTCCTATACTTGTACAAAATAACATGCCGAATAGGCACTAACAAGAACACTCGACGGTGATTACTCAACGACAACCCAAACAGCTTGCCAAGGCCATGGAACCTATCTCGGCTTATAGCTAACGAGAGCTCTGATACCAAGCTGGCGGCGACCCGACCCGAACCGGAGATGGGAACGCGGACCGGAGCGCCAAACAAGACAAGAAAGGAAAGGAATGGACATGCAAGGACTCAAAATTATTTTAAAACTGACGTGACGCAACATTTCAGTCGCAAGAGAACTCGACACAAAAGGTCGGCATTTTCAAAATCATTTCACGATGCTTAAAACATTAAGCAATAAAATCCAAGTCTTCGGCGACACTACAGCCGGAACCCAAGCTAAGCAATAAATACGACAAGGAAATAAATAAGAGCTAATGGGATGCTCAGCGGAAGTCTATACGTAGTGAACGAAACACGATATACAAGGCACGGCTAACACAATTGCCGGCATCAAGAGAAGTAAGTACTACAAGAGTTAATACTACAAGTAACTAACAGGATTACATGAGTACAAGATCTATAAACATTCCCAAGCGTAGTCTAGTTGACTAGCTTTAACCCGTCGTCCTTGCAAAATACAAAAAGAAGAGAAGAGGACTTCTAAAACCACCTCTTCAACCGCAAGCCTCGATCAAAAGGAACTAAAGTATACGAGCACTGTGAGCCTCAATGGGAAGGTCCTGTCCTGCTAGGATCTAAAAAAAATACAGGGGAACGGGTAAGTCATAAAGACTCGTAAGCTATCAATCATGCATGACATGGCATTATGCAACACGTTAGGCGAGACAATGTTACAAGCATGTAGATCAAGTATTTAGGATGCACATTATTGCACATAGTTCACATAATGTGAGGATATAGAGCCGGGCACTCGTAGACACTGCAAAAGCAGACACCTTCATGACGTGCAAGAATCGATGGGTGTGATAATACATCGATCTCAGGGGATGCTCGGGAAACAAGTAGTCATTCTCAATGGTCGGCGTCTTGGTTGGCCGAGAGAGAGCTCTTCCCATTGTGGCCAATAGTGGAGGGTGTGTGCAATATCTGGTTCGGCAACCCATCACTATCACGAATCTTACGATTCGTAACGGCAATGCATTGTCAACCAGGGTAGACAAGACAAGACAAGACAAGTATGCCAGCTGGACTCATGCAATGCCAAGTAGTATTTACTCAACAATGGTTAGTATGGGCAGGTCAGACAAGGCGTCCTGTTCAAGACAAGTATATAATCTCATCAATAAACAAGCAAGATTGAGCTCGACAAGAGCGAACTCAATATATCAATTATCAAGTATGCATTTATTATGTCATAAAGATACAAGCATGATTGATCAATCCATTTCAAGAGTCTAGAATTATTTTCTAGTGCAACGCATGTAATAACGTCGTAGGGATTAGTCATTGAGCCGGTATTATTCAATAGCTCACTAATGTCGACTCCGTTGAGTCATTTCTACAATTCCAACCAAATAGAGTTAAAATACTATTTGCATTTCAAACTCTTTTCTAAGTTATCGCATCGATTAATCTAGGCCGTTAATCCAGTATAACAATCATAGCCAAGAATAAATTCAAGTCCCCAATTTATGGAGCCCTAGAATCACGTTTTCCCAAATAATGGTCGAAAGTCTATGACCCAAGAATAATAGTTATTTCTAACGTAGAGTAGAACACTTTTACTTCTAGGCTTAGTGTCCAAATCACGACATTTACATTCATGGTCTATAATTCTAAATTCATACTCTACAACGTATCATTATCATGGTAGAAAACAAGGAGAGCATGATTTAGACATGAGAGAAGGGAAGCAAGAGGGGTAGCATGTTATCTCTAACATGGACCTAAGGGAAATTGATAGCTTACCTCAAGCCAAGCAAAAGGCGAAGCACGAAAAACCGATCGGTGTCGAACGCTGCGTCTCGGCGGCGATTCTGTGACACGGCGGTCTTGGAATCGCAAGTGGGTCTTGAAATCTCTTGGAAGCAAACCCTCACGCACTAATCTCACCAAGAATCTCACGCACAAGTTCGCCTCGAGACCAGAGAAGACGGAATGAAGAAATGAATCGTGAAATGAAGACTAGAGCTGATGTAGTGTAGATCAGCTTGATTAAATGTTAATGGAATCCACATGTCATTAGATGAGTGGTGGAATTAGGTTTAGTAATCTTAATTAGGCTTAGATTAGGCTAATTAGACTCTAATACAAGTGGTTTAAGTCACTAATGGTAGAGGTTTAGTAAGGGGTAAGTTCGAATGTCGGCCAAATGTTGCGAGAAAATCACGTTTTCTTTGGAATTCGCTCTGCATTCGGTTGTGGAGGCCGAACCTCCTTCATATTGTTCGGTTATGGTGGCCGAAAAATTCCTAAAATGTTCGGTTGGCATGGTGGAACGATTCCTCAGGCCATACTTTAGGTCAAACTGGTCCAGATTTGAACGTATAACGCGTACAAGGCATATACAACTCAAAGAAGCATTAGAATGAGTATCAAGGGTCCTAAAAACAATGATAAATGTCTCTCAAGGTCTTGGCTAAGTCCAAAAGATCAAATCCCGAGCACGAACAAGTCAATCTAGAGCATGCAAGGCAATAGGCGTTCGATACGACAATTACGGTTCGATCAAGGAATGCAATCAAGTCAATCATGTTAGGGATACTACTAGCATGTCAAAAACATGTTCTAATCATGTTAAACAAGTATGGAAGACATATTATACAAGTAGGTTTCGGGTTCTCACACCTACATCATCAACATGCATAAAAAAATAATTCTAGTACATAAAATATATCTGTTAAGTCATGTATATATTCGAAAATGTGTCCGAAAAATGTGTTCAGAAAATTGTGCGTTTCATTCCGAAAATTCCGTCATGTGAATATATGCCATGTAAAAATATTTTTAGGACTAAAACATGTATCATATAGCTTTATTTGCATTAACATTGTAAACTATGCATAGTAGAGTCAAATAGTAACTACTAGTTCAATTTGGGCATCGCAAAAATAAATTGTCCGAATTTCATACATTATTACTAAAATTGCATCATTTTAGTCCATAAATTGCATGTGTAAACATCGTAAGCTGCATATATATGCCCCCAAAGTCCAAAACAGCACAGAAATTGAGCAGATCTAAAAAATTGACCAAATGGGTGGAGGAAAATCATGCTCAAATTGGAATCAGGAAGATTCGACACGTGCTTGTACCAGTCTCTCACCAAATTGCCCCAGTCATGCTGTGAATAATAATAACCGATCTTGTTTCGAATCAAAGGAGGGAGTTCTTGTTTCTTCTCACCAGATTCCGGGTCCATCGGCGCCTTTCCTTTCCTAGATCTAGAAGAAGAAGCCATCTGCGCAGAAAAAACAAAATTTTTGGCGGAAGAAAATTGAGAAAATGAGAGAAAATGAAAAAAAAAGGTATAAAAGAAAACTCACCTTCGTCGTCGGTAATGGAGGCAGAGGACTTGAAGCAGAAAAGAAAGAATGAAGGCTTCTGCCTTCATTCTCCCGTAAGGAAGAAAACAAAAGGGAGGAAAAAGTGATATTTTCACTTTTCCCCCTCCAAGCAATTCAGCATCAGCACTTAAGTCCTCCAAATTTCAAAGCTGCAAAGTGGTCCCTGAAACTTAACAGAAAGTTAACAAAAGTAATTTTGTTAGCCACATTTGGTGATCTTTCACCCAAAAAGCAAGGAAGGCTCATATCTCCCGCAGATCAGTCGCCAGACAAGCAGGAAAGTCAGAAGGTTCAGCGGCAAAGGTAAAATTCCTCTTCTTTTGAAAAAAAAATCAATCAAAAAAAAATCAATCAAAAGAAAGAAAAAAAAAATCAGAGAGAATCAGAAAAAATAAAGTCATGAAAAAAAATGAAAAATGCAAAAAAGAAAAGAACAAGACCAAAGTTCCCAACAGGGATGAACTACGTTGGTCTGATTCCCTGAAAAGGGATACGTAGGCAGCCTATTTCGGTAGGTCCGACCGTCACAATAAAAAAAAAGAAAGGAAAAGTCAGAACGACAGAAATAGCCAAATCAGCTGAATCAGCAGCAACGGTCAAAAGCAAACATGTAAGAAAGGTAAGGAAGGTAAGATTTCTTATTTTGCCTTCAGAAAATAAAAGAAAAATCTTTTTCAAAAGGATTTTTTGTTTCAAAAAAAAAAAGAAAAAAAAGAGGAATATTCAAAAAACGAAAAAAAAGAAGAAGAAAAGAAAATTCTTTATCGTGTCTAGCCGGTTTCGGTCAGTTGGATGCAATTTTTTTAAAAATTTGAAGAAAATTCTTTATCGTATTCGATGACAGGTATTGACCGGTCGAGTACGCTGGTTTTAATCTGAAGGTCCTCTTATTATGTTTGGAATCGGAGATATGGCCAGCCCAACACAATTTTGAGATTGATCTCTTAACATATTTCCACGGCGGATATAGACCGGTTGAAATATGGTTTTCGAAATACACAAAAATCTTCATACCGTATTTGACAACGGTTTCGACCGGAAGAATACGGCCAAAAACATGAAAATCTTTTCTTCTTCAATTGGTTGTTTGTTTCGCTTAGGCCGAACTACGCTTGGTCCGATTCCTTTTATTAAGGGATACGTGAGGCGCCCTACATTAGTAGGTCCGACCATCGAGCATTTAAAAATTGCGATTCGCTTAAAACCGCGATAACCTCGCTATAACCGACTAAAAATGTCTAGGATATGGAGGTTTGATAAATTGTTGCATTATAAGCGCTACTGGCCGTGATATTTCTCCCTCGTTTTGAAATGAAACGAAATTGGAGAGTCTATTCTAATCAACGATGTTCGTCTACTCAATAAGCTGCGGGGTACCCAGACTCCATCGTTGAGGGGCTCAGACACCCCAACGTACCCGTATACATGACATGACATAAAATATCAAGAACTGTTAAAACATTAACAAATGTCAAGTTACTGTGGTCAAAATTGCAAAAGGACAAAGCAGGATGCACAAAAGGACAAACTGCAGGGACCAAAGTGTCAAAAATGAGCATAGTTTGAGGTTTAGGCTTGGCCTACCAAAGGTTTGGGCTTGGCGCCCAAACCTCCAATGGGTGGCGCCCAAACCTTCTTTCCAGTGCACTGTTCACTCAAAGTTTGCCCTAAATGCAATGTCTGGCTGTACCCTGCCTCGATGCGTGAAGAAGAAAATTAAATTACGGCGATGTCCCTATTTCTTCCTATAAATAGAGGCATCCGGCTCTTCATTCAGCACACCTTTCTTTGCGTAAAATTTCTCTCGCCTCGTTACCGAAGAAATAAATACCGAGAGATCAATTTCCAAAGCCTCGAAACCCTACCAAACCTCCGCCAAACACAAATCCAACCGGTAGAAGTGTACCTTAGCCCCCCAGCTAGGTATCCACCCCTTTTCCCCGGTCCAAAAATCGTGGATAGAGAAGTTGCTCTACCCGATTTAAAAGGCCGAAATAGCTAGTAGTAAGCCCTTACTCTGCCCAAATTCAACCTTTTCCAGTCAAACAAACAACCAGAAATAAACAGTTACCCGGCCCCGATCCCGAGGCCAAAAGTAACTTTCGTGAGCGCGCGCCGCCCAAATTCACACAACACACAACTTCAACTGCACTGCACTGCACTGAAAAAAGACTCTCTCTCCCCGAGGGACAGAGCGAGCACACCCCTACGCCGTTTGTAAGTTTTTATTGTTAAGTTTTCATTTTCATGTAATAGTATTATTTCCAGTCCGGCCCAATGTAGCCATTTAAGCGCTTTGTCGCCGCCTGATTTATTAGGAAATAGTACTAAATGTAGCCGTTATTATGGCAAAATGTTTTTAGATAAGTTTGTATTTATTTACTTCATTTATTCAATAAAGTCTTTATTTGTAATGGTATTATTTCCGGTCCGGTTCAATATCAATATATAAGCAGTTATGCTGCCCGGATTTTGTTAGAAAATAATACTAAATGTAGCCGTTACTATGGCCAAATATTTCCAAGTATATTTGTAATTGTTTGCAAAAGAGTCTGTTTCAAGTCCGTAAATAATATAAATGTAACGGATGTATTTGTAGGAAGTTAATGCTTTATTTATCTGCTTAATAAATATAACAAAAAGCATACTTTAGCCAAAAACCGCTTTTGAGATCGAAGGGCGAGTTGGGTGCCTAGCACCTTCCCAACTCGTAACTTAGCCTCCGAACCCGTTTTCTTCATCTCGGTTTTCTTTTTTCTGGTTTTGCTTTATTTTTGCCTTAAAATAAAGATGGCGACTCTAAAAACATTTTGGATCCAAGTGGGGCCTCGCAACATCTTTCTTTGCACTTTCATGCGCTCTCCCTAAACAAGGGAGAATGGGAATGGAAAGGTGATGTATTCCTATGTCCTGGTATCCCCTAAACAAGGGATAACTTGACGTAGAAAACCCAAAGCACTCATAGTGATCCGAAATAGGCCATAAGGCTATTTTCATAAAATCCATAGTGGGGGCGCTGCAACATCTTTATTTGCACTTTCACGTTCTCCCCTAAACAAGGGAGGATGGGAATGGAAAGGTGATGTTTTCCTATATCCTGGTATCCCCTAAAAAAGGGATAACTTGACATAGAAAATCCAAAGCTCCCATATTGGATCAAAAATCCACTAAAGGCAACCGAGGCGCATTCCAACGCGCTATTCGACAGCACTCCTCCCGCACTTTTGATTTCGATCTCCCCTAAACAAGGGAGGCTAGAACGGGAGAAGTGGATGTCACCGTATCCGCACGGACGCGCACCCTTATCCAAGGGCGCGCGGGGCGCGGGAGCACCGCATCCCGGGAACCCACAGTACCACCTAAAGAAAACACAACTGCATACATAGAGAGAAAAAGATATGCCACACAAAATATTTTGGCGGTGTGCGATTTTGATATGTGCTTCCCATATGTTTGGGCTGGCTGGGAACGGATCGCTCATGATTCTCGCATCTTTGAGCTTGCTAGAGCAAAAAAAGAGCTAAAGTTTCCAAATCCTCCTGATGGTATTTTATTGTTTCTACAATATTAGTTAGTTGCATGTTTTCAAGTAAATATTGACGTTTAATGCTAAATTTGTAGAAAAATATTACCTTGTCGATAGTGGATACCCAAATACAAAAGGTTTTCTTACACGTTATAAAAATGTGAGGTATCACCTGACTTTCGAAGGGGTTCAAAAGCATCTCAACATCCAAGGAATAGGAAAGAAAGATTTAACAAAACACACTCCTCTTTAAAAAGTGTTATTGAAAGGTCTTTTGGTGTTTGGAAGACAAGATTTAAAATTTTGAAAGTTATGCCAGCATTCCCTTTCAAGACACAAGTGCTAATTGTGGTTGTAACCATGACAATACACAATTTCATTCGACGTGAGACACACCTTGATGATGAAATGTTTCGTCGCTGTGAAAAAGATTGTCCATGTGATGATAATGATGATAGTGATGATGAACAAGATGTAAATCACAATTTAGATGGAGAGCATGAAGTCCCTGAATCGAGCAATCGTAGGGAAGAAAATCATATGATGGATGCTTTTCGACAATCCTTGTTGGAATCTATTTGTAATCGTTCTTATTGGACTTAATTTGAGATATTATTAATTTGGACAACTCTTCTTTAATTTTAGTTGGAATTATTGAAAACTTTACTTCATCTTTATTTTAAATATGTATTTTGGACTAAATAAGTATGTTTAGATATTTATAAAATTATACTTGGTATTTTAATTTTAATTTATATTAGTGTTATGAAATAAATACTTCTATTGATATATATGCATATGTGTGTGTGTGTATATATATATATATATATATATATATATATATTTGAAGGTATATCTACAAAATTAGAAGTAAGACATTGTTTAAGAAAGGGTAAAACCTGTTCGGTAATTTTCCTATACAATCTTACAGAATATGAAATAAATAAAATAACGAAACAAAACCGTGAGAGCTGCTGGTTGAGGAAGATTTGTAAAGTCTGCTGGTCGCTCTGAACGAAGTCTGCCGGTAACTTGAACCAAGGTCTGCTGGTGACTTGAACGAAGGTCTTCTGGTGGATATACTGGAAGTCTACCGGTGGAAGGACTGATGTGCATGAAGTTCTTACTCGGGACGATCGTCTCCCAGGATTCAACGGTGGTACCGGATGACTTTGCACTGAAGGTCCGACGAAATAAATAAGTGCCCGTAATCTATCATCAAACAGGAGGCCAAGAAAAAGATGTTCAAGATGCAATGCAATGCAGGTGTATAAGAGGAAGAGGAATTTCGTGGCCAGAAAATCAACATGTTTTAATTACTAAAACCGTTTTGATTATGCCCATTAACCACTTAATTGAAGCAGAAGTTAAGACATAATTAATATGTCCATTAAAACAGAATTAATCTGCTCTTTAATGTTGGAGTTACGAAAATTGAATTTAAAATTAAAAAGAAAAACAAGCAAAAGGTGGGTTTGTTTAGGTAGTACAATTTGGTCCGACATTCATGTCCGCGTGTGTGGGCACACGAGTTCGTCGGTCCAAGCCAAATTGGACCTTGATTTGCACCTTGTTGGAATATGCTTCTTGATAATTTACTTATCACCTTGCATATTCTACATATGTTGATTTGCTTGTTCCCACTACAGTGAGTCATCACTAGTGGCTAAAAGGTCTGCGTACCGGTTAGCATGGCAACTCGTGTGACATCACATAGGTCTTAGATTAGGTGCGACCTGATCGAGTCCTACCTTCCTACATGATGATCAAACAGACCAGCACTTCATATGCACTAAACACCGGCAGATTTGCGGTAGTGTCAAAAGTCTTCAGCAGACTCGTCACCAGCAGACTTGTCATAAGCAGAACATAACATCTTGAAGACTCACCACCGGCAGACATGCTACGATTTGACTGTTCACCCCAGCAGACATCAGTTCTCTTAAAGCAGAAGACTTATGCCTTTGGCCTGAACATTTTACCGGCAGACCTGATTCTGTACGTTCTACAGAGAAGGTACTACAGTAGTTCAAATCAAGTCAAATATGTCTAAGCTTCATGAAGCCTGACATAGTTAAAGCTACAAGACTTTCTTTCACTCACGTGGTCTGATAAAGTCAAAAGAATCCACTTTATTTAACAGACTACCCGATAGTGCATCAGACATCAGACTTGTTTTTTAGAGACTTATCAATACGACCGACAGCTTCCAAGATCCACAGGACAAAATCTTTACCCAACAGTCAAAGATCTTGTGGACAAAAATCTTTATTCGATAGACTTCAACAACCATATCTCTAAACGGATAGAAACATCAATCTTCATCTCTTAACGATCACATTGACTCCAGTCTATATAAGAAATCCTTTCTCTCCCTCAACTATACAGTGAAGTCGAAAACAAAGACTCCTGCTACAAGAGCTTCAAAGAAACAGAGAGATCTACAACGAGATCATCTTCACCAACGCATCTCAGATCTCCACAAAAGATTGTAGTGAACTCATCCAGACCTTAGCAAAACACTCTCAGTGGATTGATAGGAAGAAAAGCTTGGAGAAGAAGAGAGAGATAGATCAGAAACTTCAAAAGACAGAGATCAACATCTTGGTCAAGAACTCAGTTCTTGATTTGAATTCTTCACCCTTCTTCGAAGAACTCAGCCTTTAGCTAAGCTTCAGGACTTCATTCCTAATGCTAAAGGTCAAGCTCTTGGATCGATCTGAAGATTGATGTTAGATAATGCCCAAAGAAGATGAAAAGCTGTCTGTAGATATTGCATTCATATCTTCAGATTTGTATTCTTATACAAATGCTGTCGATTGTGTAATAATCAATCATCATGGAAGGCCGAGTGCTCTGCACTCAATCATTCATATAATTTTTATCTGAACGACCTTGAAAATTCTCTTCTCATATTAGTTTCTCGTTCTGGTCTCCTATTGCCCCATATATTTAACAATTTGTTTACAAATAATTAAGTAAAGATTAAGGCTTGAAAGGACGAGGACAGAAACTTTACATATAGTATATAGGCTTATGTAATCTGCAATTTATCTTTGAATAAATTCAGATGTTCTTTTAAATAATTTATCTTTCAGTCTTTACCTCTCTATGAGCTTTTATAAATTGATTTGTCTTTTGAAAAGCTAATCTCTAATGATCTCCTAGAATCTGCATTTGAAGAAGTATAAAGTGTGTTGTTGTTCTAATCATATATTCGTGTGCAGCCACTTAAAGACTTCTCTAAATCTAAAGTCTTTCTATTTCCGCTACTTAAACTCTTTCAAACAGGCTTTTGATTTAACAGGCAGTTTATCGGCAGAGTTGAAATCTCTGCTTAGAGCAAGTCTGCCGTTAGCCTCTACCAGCAGACATGCTCAACAAGTTAAACTGTCTATGCCATTAAACCTATGCTTTAAATGTATTATAAGAAAAGTTTTTAAAATGGCATCATAGTCTATTCACCCCCCCCTTTAGCCTATTTGAGCATAATTGTGGACCAACACACCCCCCCACCTACGGGCGCGGGAGGGATAGTTCTTTCTATACAAGCTTACCCAAACACAAGGGAGCCTTTGTATATAAACCCTTCAAGCCTTTCATATTTTTCCAATGTGGGATAACCCACTTCCAACACTTTCAATGTCATACTTTAAACCTCTATAACTTATTCATCCGATATCCAAATTGGACAAATAAATATGATATTCTTATGTACTCATGGAGAAGAACATAATTCCACAATTACCATAGTCATTACATAAATGACTCACAAATAAATTAGTGCCTCAAAACCCCAATTTACTTCACTTAAAAACACTAGTTTTCCAACAATCCCCCACATGAAGGAAATTGACGATAACGGTGATAGACTTCAACAGTTGAAACCTGCATAGGATAGGTAGGTGTTAACCTTTGAACCTTCCCTTGCGAAAGCATGCTAACTTTACCGGCTGATCAGTAGACATGATGTCTTTGAACTGTTCTGCCTTAGGAGTAAACGATTATATACTTCACACATGAATCTTCCCGACACAATTCAGTTCTCATAGTTATGTTCATTCATGGCCCTGAACATACGCCTGGTTCTGCAAGAGGGTCTAAGAATTGATTCTCATACAATTCTTTTCGAAGTGGCTCCACTTCTCTCTCACATAGGTGATTCTCAAGAATCATTAAAAGCCATATGCTTATCCTTTTTATTTTACACTCATAACTTGATAAGAGATGAATCCCCCACAGTGACTCAAAATCTTTTTACAATTAGGTTGTCCCTTTGAACCTAGATCTTGGGATCTCCAGTCAACTAGGTTGGGTTTCCATTGTATAGACTTATTTTTCAAGAGGTTTAAGACCCATTCCTCTTAATGACTTCTCAACTAACTCTCGATTTAACCCTTTGGTTAACAGATCCGCTATATTATCCTTTGACTTCATGTAGTCAATAGAGATAGTACCAGTAGAGAGTAGTTGTCTAATGGTATTATGTCTACGACGTATGTGTCTAGACTTACCATTGTACATGTTGCTCTGTGCCCTGTCAATAGCTGATTGACTGTCACAATGTATGCAAATTGCTGGCACATCTTTTGTCCATCTTGGAATATCTTCTATGAATTGGCATAGCCATTTAGCTTCTTTACCACTTTTATCTAGTGCTATAAACTCAGACTCCATCGTGGATCTAGCTATTATAGTCTGTTTAGAAGATTTCTGTGGGTCCCAACGGGCACAATAATAAGCTAGAATGGGGGGTTGAATAGCTTATTGTACACTTAAAAACTTTTTAGTAAGTTCTTTGAAGGGTACTTGCAATCTATTGAAAAGATTGAAGTAGCGGAAGACCTTCAAAGTATCTATTACAGGTCTGCCGATAAGGACTACCGGTAGACCTTTTACAAGTTACTTAAGTTCTGCTGTAAAACGGATAAAGATAATCAAAGTACTAAACAATTCAAATAGCGGACAAGCAAGAAGGAAATAACACAAGTATTTTGGGATGGTTCACACTATAAAAGAGTGCTACGTCCACCACCAAGGCAGTCAACCTTGGATTTAAATAGTGCACTATGCTTTCCACTAGATCTATTACAAAGAATATTCCTAATGGACCGTGTAAAAAATATTGACTTGTGTTTGGGGTCTAGGGAATTAAATATCTGTAAATACAAGATATTTAATTCGTGCAGAAGTATAGCTAAGGAAAGAATAACAACAAGAAGTAGAGAAATAAATGTTGATGCACGGCTTCTTGTTGTTAACGAACTTCTAGATCTGTTGAGGATCTCTTGAATGCACTGAGTTGTAAGACTTGGAGTTATGGAGTTTCGGGGCAATCTTTTAAGTGTTCGATGATCTGTACAGTTGTGTATGTCTCCAGTCTTCAATGGCAGCATTTATAGCAGGCGCCTTTCGAAAAGATCCGTTGGAGAAGATGAAGACTGTTACAGCTCTGTTAGGTTGAATGCATTAAATGTATGGGGCTGTCAGTCAGGGATTTCGTCTTCATAGATATCTAGAGCAAGGAATGATTTCTGAGATCTTCTAAAAGTTGTGCAATCTGGGTGTCGATCGAGAGTTGTTCTGACGCAGTAGGAGACGATGCATTTTTCCTTTCCTTTGTTCGAGGCGAAAAGTCTTCTGCTTTTCGGAAAATTTGCTTCGTGGCTTTGATGTGTCAGGGAATGTCTCAGTTTAAATTCAAACAGAGATGAGATAAACTTAAAATGATCTAATAAATCGTTGAAGGATAGGACACGTCATGATAGACCAGGTGGACACAGTGCTTAGTTTGTAAGCTTTGAAAGCGGTCTTCGGTGAAGGCTGTGAAGATGTCTTCTTGAACTGTAAAGTCCTAATAAAAACTATACTTGGCAAAGTTCTATACAGGTTGCCACGCTAATCGATGCAACCCGATTAGCCATTGAAGTATAAAACTAGGGTAATGGGCGAACATATATAAATCTAACATAAGAATCAACAATCTCCTCCTATTTATATCTGGTCATCATTACTACAAATGAGGGCTAAAACCGACTATGTGATAGATAATAGCATGTCTAAGA
The DNA here is from genome assembly GCA_013146195.2 of Codonopsis lanceolata. Lineage (NCBI taxonomy): Eukaryota > Viridiplantae > Streptophyta > Magnoliopsida > Asterales > Campanulaceae > Codonopsis > Codonopsis lanceolata. The sequence goes on along the minus strand of CM028380.1, from coordinate 27,758,948 downwards.
AATTTATATAAATATTGGTAGAAGACATGCCTCTATCAAACAGAAGAGCACCTCAAGTGTAAAGAACTAATCTAAGTGCATACAAGGATAAGGAAATATAGAATAGCACACAGATCAGTAACAGTTCAAATATAAATTTAAATTTAGTGTTTAAATTCTGAGCAGATGTAGAAAATAGAGTAACAAGAATTTAAACAAGACAATTTTGAAAAAACAGATAATCTTCTGTATTATAAACAAGATGTTTACATATTACAGAGTTTTCAAAATGTAAGATAAATACAAAGGTAAAGGGAGGAAAATATACAAATCTACCAAGGTCTTTTCCTTTGCCTTTGTCTGCGACTCTTTTCCCTTCGTTCTCTCTCTAGCTCTTCCATTCTACGTGCGTACTCGTCATCGGCATCGGTAGGAGTGCGGTGGAGCAGGCGGTAGTCGAGTTCTTCACGAAGGCAGTTTCTCTTCCATCGGCATACGGTTGATAGATCTCATTTGCTTCTCCTCCGTGATGGCCTGATCATGATCACGATGGGCATTCATAATGTTGTGAGCAGAGTCTCGAGCTAGGTTGTTGAGCTCTAGAACAGGAGGGCGGCCATTGCCGAGATAGAGAGTGATGGCATGGAAAAGCTCGTAGAAGAGGGAGGAGCAGATACGTACACATTCGTCTCTTTGGGCTTCAACATTGATCTTGACGTCTGTGAAATCATGTCGTATCTGTCCAAAGCGAGTCCAGACATCCTCTTGAAATTGTCGTAGAAGAGCTGCAGTACGATCATTGGCTTTGGGCCAGCGGCGGTGGCTATCTCGGTAGCGGTAGTGATCTAGTGAGGCGCTGGTCGTTCGTATATGGCGTCCGGCCTTGACAAAACTTGACATTGGCAGTGAGAGGAAGAAGTTGCGGCCAGCGTGAAGGTAGCGATGCGGCGGAGGTAGTGGCTTGGGAGACAGCCGGAAGGACTGTTGGAGTGGTGGAGTGATGGAGTCGGAAGAGGAAGAGTCCTGGGTTGGTATGGTGTTGGTAGAGGAAGATATGGTTTGAGGTGGAGGGGGAGGAGGGGTTGGTGGGGAATCGATCTCAATGTCAGTGTCGAAATTTTCACTGACAAGGGATGATCGGGTAAGGTCGGTAGAGAACCAATAAGAGGCGGGGGTAGAAAGGGATTTTGGTTTTGCGAAGGTAGGTTGAGGAGGTTGTTGGTCAGGGGTGAATAGCTCTGCTACTAAGGAAAGTTCAAAGAGGAACTTGGCAGCAGCAGAGTCTATGGGCTTTGTGGGAGGGTTTTGAGTTTGTGGAGGTGTGGGTGATGAAGTTGGTTGGGATTGGTGAGGTGAGGTAGGTGTAGATGGGTCAGGTGAGTAGTTGAAGGGTGAAGGAGGAGGAGGAGTGGGTGTTCGGTTTGGCTCCTCCTGTGTATGAGGCTCCTCCTGAGGGATAGACTCCTCCGGAGGTGGTGAATTCCTCTGAGTAGATGACTCAAGAGGAATAGGTTGTTGGGTAGGTGTGGCAGAAGGTGGTTCGGTAGCGGTAGAGGGTTGGGCGTTGGTAGTTGGTTGGGCGTCGGAAGAGGCTTGGCTGGCGGTAGTTGGCTTGGTACCGGCAGACCTCCTTTTCTTCCTTAGCGGTGAATAGGAGACTTCAGTGCGTCATCGGTAGTGATGGCGGGGATGTAATCTTTGGTGGTGGTCCTCGAAGGTTTTTCGAAGCCTTCGACGTTTTGGTTTAGGAGTAGGTGTAGGAGAGGGTGAGGGTGAGGGTGGTCGTTTGGCTTGAGTGGAGGGCTGGGAAGAAGAGGTTGGATGAGTTTGAGAGGATGGCTGGGCTGGTGAAAGTGATGGTATTGGGTTGGCTGAACTCTTGTCCTTTTGGCCTTCCTTCATCTCTTTTCTAATCCACCTTGCCTGCTCCTCTTGATGAAGCTTACATCTTCTGGACTTGTCTTCTCTTTGCCCTTGGCTTTACTGCTGGCTCGTAGCTTTGCTGCCTCATCAGGCCAAGTCTTTGGCTTTTTGATGGAGGGACGTGGCCACTTGTTCATCAAACTTTGCAGAGGCCTTTTTGAAGGTTCTGCTGGCCGCGTCGTATGCTTCCATGTTGAAGCGAGTCACGATGATCGGTAGCGGCTTAGCAACCTTATCATGAGAGGCTGGCGGAAGACCCTTTTGCAGCCTTCGCTTGTTCTCATATTTAGTGTATTCTTGAAGAGCAGGCGGTCATCGGCTTCTCTCTTTGGCCACCACTATCGAGTTCGTCTTCCTTCAAGGAAGAGTTGACATTCGTCGTCTGAGAAGGGCATTGATCGACACCGAGCGAGGCGCTTGCAAGTGGGGTTGTTCTTCGCTTTCTCACCCTTTGCTTTAATTCATTGAAGATGATGGCCCGTAGTTGAGGAGGCGGATCTGAAGGAATCTGGCATTGGTCGGGTTGATCTGTTGTGCTTAGTGAACATGTCATGAGCTCCACTTTTGAATAGAAGCCCTTTGTCTAAAAGGTGGCTTGTGCGATGAAGCGTCGAGAGGAATAGATTCCTCGGCATCTTTCCTTGTGGTTCTCTATAGGTATCAACTCCCTCATTGCTTCCAGGCATGAGCGGCCTCGGCAATGATAGTTGCCTTCAAGTGCTCCTCCAGAAAATGTCTGTAGATGATGGTGGAGATGGTCTTGGCGGTGATAAAATGGGGCCGGTCTCTAATCCATCCTCGAAGGCGTTCTTGTTCATTAGCTCCATCCTTTGATAAAATTCTTACGCAGGGGAAGATCTTTGTAATCTTTGTCATTGAGGCGAGAAGGAGGTATACGAGGCGTTCATATCCTCGCATGCCTTGGCCGCCCAAGCGGCTAGTTGTGAAGCCGGTGAAGGTCGATGCACATCCACGGAATATTCGGTTTTGGGTCTAGGGCCACTATGGCGTCATGAGGCGGGGAAAAGTTGGATATCAGGAAGGTTGACATCGAACTTGGAGGAATGTTGGTTTTGGGTCGGTTTCTTCTTCTTTATCACGTTTTGATTTTGAGGTTTTGCTTTGAAAGAAATACAATAAAAATTAGGGCTTTTACCTCAAGAACTAAACAAGTAGAAATTTCAAGGTTTTATGAGATTATTAGAAATTTTTGAAATGAAAACTTGAAACCTAGAATTTTAGTGAATCCAAACGAGAGAAATGTATATGAAGTTCTTCAGAGGATAAACATTGAAAGCATATAAGCATTGTTAGTTTCTAGGTTTTTAAGAACAACAATGGCGGAAACTATTAGAAACTTCGAAAGTGACCGTTTGAATTCCAAAACAATTTAGGTTATGAAATGAAATGCAAAATAAAGCGATAAGTTTCAAGTAGTAGAGTAGAGAAGAACATACCATTGATGCTTGATGAGAAGAAGAAACAAGAAGATTTGGGAATAATGACGATTATAGATAGAGAGTTTGAATAGAGAAAATAGTTTATCAAGGGGTTCAGTAAAGTTTTGCAAAAGGCGGTTCAAGGTCTATTTAAAGCGAAAAATTTTAGCGCAAAGCGGGAACTTAAGATATTTTCTAAGTACCAAATTTTGTTCTTGACCCCTTTATTGCTTTAGAAACCTCTTTAATAAAAATAGACTAAGTAAAGAAACTAACCTTTAAGTCTCGCTCGGGAAACTTACGTCTTCGGTTCGATCTAAAACTAAGTCTCTTGGTATGAAAAAACATTAACAAAACTTTGAAATTAGCGATAGGATCAATCATACCAAGATTTCTCCTTAAATAAGCGGAACTGGTGGCATCCGGTGGCTTTGTGAGAATGTCGGACTAATTGATGCTCGGTTGGAACATATTCGGGCGATGTTACCTTTCTCCACATGATCTTTGAGGAAGTGATAACGGATATCAATGTGCTTTGTCTTGGAGTGCATCACTGGATTTTGGAGGCTGAAATTCTTCGTGTGTTGTCACACATAATTGGACAATTTGCGATCTTGATGTTGTAGTCCTTGTTGTTGCTTCATCCATAGGAGTTGAGGCAGCAGTTTGCTAACAATGTATTAAACTACGTGGTTGAGTTGCAAGCGATCCTTGTTTCTTGCAAGACCATGAGACAAGTCTATTTCAAGGAATTGACAAGTTCCTTTGGTGCTATTCACTTCTTGTTTATCATATGCGGTATCAACTAGATGAGATTTTGTGTTTGGAATACCGGATGCCTAGATTTGTTTTGAAA
>CM028380.1:27719431-27754651 GCA_013146195.2 Codonopsis lanceolata | reverse complement strand
AAAAGAAATTTCTAAGCCTCCGCCGGATTTCGCGAGAAGAACCCTCAGCAATTACCATTATCCAGGCCAAATATTCAAGGGACAAGAATATGTAATCAGAAAACAAATAGGCATCCAGAAGCCTATCGAAGTCCAGACGCCACATCCTCTGGAAGTCAAAGTCCAGAGTCCTGTCATTCCTCATCTCCAAAAACACCGGACGAGTTGTGTCTGGAATAACTTGCTCCAGCCCGAACTGACGCAGTATTCTGTCAGCACTATAAAAAGAAGTTCTTCTAATGCCCAACATGACGACTTGAGCATAGCCGGCGGAGTGCAAAATAAATTGCCGAATCTCCCAATGGTTAATCACCCAAGAGATGTCCATGGAGCCCCTCCGAAAGAAGTCCTCGGACCAATCATAGTCGAAAATTAGTTTGAGGAAAGCGGCCTCGGAAACCATAAAGCCCCGGATCATATCTCCCGAAAGGAGCAGAGCCATCACGCATTGAAAATGCTCCTCCAGCCACATATGTATCAGAATGGGACTGCCAGTAGGGAAAAGTTCGTCGCCCCTGGAAAAGGCATCCAAACCAGAGTTTCAAATTAATTACCGGACAATGTTAGCTGGCGGTCACGGGCCTGACCCGGCAGAGCAAGATCCACAGCCCGCACATCAATGAATCCCTGGGGGCTCACCAGTAGATATCTCCCCACCAGACATAAGAAAAGAGCCGTCAGCTGGCGCCTCAAATAGTCCACGTCGTCCTCTATGAACTCTGTAAATGCTCGCGGAAGAACGGTCAAGTCGAAGTTCTCCCCGTTATAGAAACCCGGGGTGGCTTGGCGAGCAGTGCGGAATAGCTCCCTAATTGCCATGTAAGGGCGCCTCCGGGGCGAAGGAACGGCAATATTACGAGTGGCAGCAACTCCCAGCATGGCACAAAATTCTTCATAGGTCGGGCACATTTCATTCATCCCAAAGTTAAAAAGATGATCTTGACGAGACCAGAACCGGGACGCTCCCCTCAGCATGTCCCAGTTGATCACGATATTCCTCCAGGAAAGAAGGCACCTAAAGCCAAAAAGATGATCGAACCAGTCACGCTCGTCGGCTCGGAGGGCAAGAATCCATAAGTCGAGGGCATTTTCATAAATTTCTAATTCTAAAGGGGTATGGTACGGGGCAGCCATTAGAGCAGAAATATAAAACTCTCTCTGACAGAAGACGGAGCAATTGAAAAAGAGAAGCTGAGAAAAGATGAAACAGGCTGAGAAAAGATGAAGCAAGCGTGAAGAATTCATGTTCGCCGAGTCCCCTTTTATAGCAGAAAATCAGAGAATCGACAAATTAGACAAACAGTGGTGAACAGAGGCCAAGAAAACTCCCAGGAAAGGCCAGTTTAGGCGCCCCCCTTATGGAGTTTGGGCATGGCGCCTAAACCTCTTATAGGCCATGCCCAAACTTGCTCCTTTATTGTCCTGCTGTGCCGATTTCTGTCCAAATCACCCATTAATCCTTCGTCTGATCGCGAGAAAAGCCTAGCAGATATTAAAGAAGGCTATATGGCTCCAATTATGCTTTTCGACAGAAGAGGCGGCCTCTTCCCCTACCCGCAAATCGCCAGAAAAGCCTCCTCAAAATTGAAGGTGTATTCTTTCTGAATTTATTTCTAAAAAACAGCGTGCCATTACCATTAGAAGTCGATATAGTTTATTTTTTGCATGTATTTTGAGTGTGCATTTTATTTTATCATGCCATTTAAAATTATGTTGCATTTCATCCTTCATATTTGTACAGATACTAATTACTAATTACAGACAAAAGAAAAAAAAAGCTGACATGTGCAGGAAAATAAGCTAATAGTCACAAGATACTCTGCCTCTGCTCAAACCCCCTCCCCTGACTCGAGGACCCAACGTGCCATCAGGTCTGCGCATCCGTCCCCCCTGGGCACGGCTTGGCCCCACGTCCGCATCATCATCATCATCATCGCTGCGGCGCCTGGTCTGCCGCATGGCCTCATTATTCCGACATGAATAATCATCTATCAGCCGCTGATATAATTTGCTGATGCCAACAAAGCCCCTCAAGAGTCTTTTGTAGGTGGATACTTTGACCTGAAAATAAAAAAAAATTATTAGAAAGAAAGCATCAGTCAGCCAAGAAAAAAAAAAGGGAGTGATGAACGTACCGTGCGGGCCTGATCAGGGACGCGATACTCCTCCGGAATCTCCGCATCTGGAATAACTTCCCTTATGAGCCTGCCATCTTGCCGGTATGGGAAGGATGAAAAGGCATCGTCAGGCATGGAAAACTCAAGCCGTGCATCCAGAACAGGTGAAGAAGGCTCAGCCCAAGCACCATCGACAGATGCCCGTCTCCCGATCACATAAGGAGGAGGAGGAGGATGAAGCATTGTCCTCAAAAAGTCTTCATAAGATATCACTGGGAAGTCACTGAGAGGCATCTTATATTTGTCCAAATACCGGAGCCTGTTTGGTATGAGGTGTGGCTCAATCACATGCGGAGGAGGTGGAGGAGGTACCACCGGAGCTATTGTAAATGGGACATGCTGGCGGTTGACCCGCTCACCCATATACAACGAATCACACATAATGGACACCATTAAAATCCGGCAACAACTCAAAAGCAAAGTTACCTCGATTGGCCCTACCAGATGCTTCCAAGGGAATAAAGTCACCGAACCAGAAGTTGAGCTCGCCACTCTGTCCTGCAGATCCAATGACTCGACATATTGACCCCAGGCGTCCGTCTCTTTCCGATTCGCATTTACAAATTTGGGCAGATATGGTGGGCCAAGGACGTCGCTACGCAGTGTGCCTGGTAAAAAGTCAAAAACAGAATAAGCCCACACCTGAAAAAAACAAAGGGTAAAAGTCAGCAAAATAAAAATATATGTGAAGAAAATATATATATATGCTGATAAAAAAAAGAAGAAAGTACCTCCCAGGCAGGGGCAAAACCAGTCATCACCTTCGAGTCGTTCCGACTCAATTTATCCATATTGAAGTAAAGCTCAGCCAGGCCAGCCTGCCCCCAGTCATACTCAATCACCCGGTCCAGATCACGGAGACAGCTCAGTAAGGAAATCCTCAAGGAAGTAGAGGCATTGGCAAAAAGAGACGTGCCCAAGAAAAAGAATAAAAATGTCCGGGCAAGACGGGTCACAAGAAGCTTATCCTCTGGATCAACCCGCCCAAAGATTCCTCAAAAGCCATGTCTTTACACTACGAATGGTTACCTCATCAGCCGTTTTGTACTTGGGCACAAATCCCAAAAGATCCTCCACCTCGTCGTGACGTTCGCGGAGAGTATAGTCAGGTTCCAGTTTCCGCCCAATACTGGTAGAAATACCAGTAATAGCCGCAAAGTCACAAGGAGTCATAGTAATCTCTCCCCAGCTAAGATGGAAAGTATGGGTGGTATCCCACCAGAAGTTCCGCAGCACGTCAAAAATGACTCTGTAACTACGGAAGGGAGTAAAGGCCCGCATAAAGACTCCCAGACCCGTGTCATCTACCAACGTCTGAGCTGCCGGAGGCATCGAGCAAAATATATCAGAAACACTGGCGCAAGAAGCCCTGACCTTGTCCAAAACCCCGCGCTCCTGGAAACAAAAGAGAGAGAAGGAAAATAAAGGTAAGTATCTCACAAACCCTTTTCTTCTTGTACATTCAATACATCAGATTTTTCAAAAAAAAAAATAAATAAATAAAATAAAAAATATATAAAAAATACAAACAAAAAGAAAAGAAAGTATATATGTATTAAAAATTATTTTTGTACATAAAAATCCATACTATCATTTTTTTTAAGTACATAAAAGACTTTGCATGAATATACATGTCAACATGTTTAAAAAATATATAGGGTATATACCTTGCATTTAAATATACATGCCATATTTCTTTTATTTTCACATTTGTGTAAAATTTTTTTTATGCATTCACATCAAAAGAAAAAAAAAAGAACATCTCATTGTATATTCAGCATCGCATTTGCATCAAAATAAAATGATACGTGCATCATTTCTTGCATTTATTGGTCAATAAGCTGTATCAGGAATGCACGAAAAAGAAATTTAAAATGCCACCTGCCATGGAAAAATAATATCTTATGGGCATTTCTTATATCCCTACAACATCAACATGCATAAAAAATAAATTCTAGTACATAAAATATATCTGTTAAGTCATGTATATATCCGAAAAATGTGTGTTCAGAAAATTGTGCATTTCATTCCGAAAATTCCGTCATGTGAATATATGCCATGTAAAAATATTTTCAGGACTTAAACATGCATCATATAGCTTTATTTGCATTGACATTGTAAATTATGCATAGTAGAGTCAAATAGTAACTACTAGTTCAATTTGGGCATCGCAAAAATAAATTGTCCGAATTTCATACATTATTACTAAAATTGCATCATTTTAGTCTATAAATTGCATGTGTAAACATCATAAGCTGCATATATATGCCCCAAAAGTCCAAAACAGCACAGAAATTGAGCAGATCTGAAAAATTGACCAAATGGGTGGAGGAAAATCATGCTCACATTGGAATCAGGAAGATTCGACACGTGCTTGTACCAGTCTCTCACCAAATTGCCCCAGTCATGCTGTGAATAATAATAACCGATCTTGTTTCGAATCAAAGGAGGAAGTTCTTTCTTTTCCTCGCCAGATTCCGGGTCCATCGGCGCCTTTCCTTTCCTAGATCTAGAAGAAGAAGCCATCTGCGCAAAAAAACAAAATTTTTGGCGGAAGAAAATTGAGAAAATGGGAGAAAATGAAAAAAAATATAAAAGAAAACTCACCTTCGTCGTCGGTAATGGAGGCAGAGGGCTTAAAGCAGAAAAGAAAGAATGAAGGCTTCTTCCTTCATTCTCCCGTAAGGAAGAAAACAAAAGGGAGGAAAAAGTGATATTTTCACTTTTCCCCCTCCAAGCAATTCATCATTAGCACTTAAGTCCTCCAAATTTCAAAGCTGCAAAGTGGTCCCTGAAACTTAACAGAAAGTTAACAAAAGTAATTTTGTTAGCCACATTTGGTGATCTTTCACCCAAAAAGCAAGGAAGGCTCATATCTCCCGCAGACGCCGCACAAGCAGAAAGTCGAAAGTTCAAGCAAAAGGTAAATTCCTCTTCTTTTGAAAAAAAATCAATAAAGAAAAAAAATCAATCAAAAGAAAAAAAAGAGAGAATCAGAAAAAAATAAAGTCATGAAAAAAAAAATGAAAAATGCAAAAAAGAAAAGAACAAGACCAAAGTTCCCAGCAGGGATGAACTACGTTGGTCTGATTCCCTGAAAAGGGATACGTAGGCAGCCTATTTCGGTAGGTCCGACCGTCACAAGAAAAAAAAAAAAAGAAAAAAAGGAAAGAGAGAATAAATTCCCAGCAAGAATGGCAGAAATGCCAAGATCAGCCGAATCCGCGGCAGTTACCCCGACGCAAAAGGTAAGTCAGGTACAGTATTCTTACCTTGACTATTAGAATAATTTCCTATTAAAAGGAAAGTTTGCTTTTAATTTTTTTTTTTCAGAATGAGTTTTGATTTCAAAAGAGAAAAAAAAAAAAAAAAGAGGAATATTAAAAAAAAAAAACGAAAAAAAAGAAGAAGAAGAAAAGAAAATTCTTTATCGTGTCCAACCGGTTTCGGTCAGTTGGATATAGTTTTTGAAAAATTTGAAGAAAGTTCTTTATCGTATTCGATGACGTGTATTGATCGGCCGAGTACGCTAAAATCAAGGTCCTCTTATTGTGTTTGGAAATCGGAGATATGGCCAGCCAGACACAATTTTGAGATTGATCTCTTAACATATTTCCACGGCGGATATAGACCGGTTGAAATATGGTTTTCGAAAAACACAAAAATCTTCATACCGTATTTGACAACGGTTTCGGACCGGAAGAATACGGCCGAAAAACATGAAAATCTTTTCTTCTTCAATTGGTTGTTTGTTTCGCTTAGGCCGAACTACGCTTGGTCTCGATTCCTTTTATTAAGGGATACGTGAGGCGTACTTACATTAGTAGGTCCGACCATCGAGCATTCAATTTGCGTGATCCGCTTAAAAACTACGATAACCCGCTATAACCGACTAAAAATGTCTAGGATATGGAGGTTTGATAAATTGCTGCATTATAATCGCTACCACCGCATATTTCTCCCTCGCTTTGAAATGAAACGAAATTGGAGAGTCTATTCTAATCAACGATGTTCGCCTACTCTCAAGAAGTCGGGTTACCCGTAGACTCCATCGTTGAGGGGCTCAGAGACACCCCAATTTCGTACCCCGATACATGACATGACATAAAATATCAAGAACCGTTAAAACATTAACAAATGTCAAGTTACAGGGTCAAAATTGCAAAAGGACAAAGCAGGATGCACAAAAGGACAAACTGCAGGGACCAAAGTGTCAAAAATGAGCATAGTTTGAGGTTTAGGCTTGGCCTACCAAAGGTTTGGGCTTGGCGCCCAAACCTCCAATGGGTGGCGCCCAAACCATTTCTTCAGCCACTGTTCATCAATTCATTTGCCGTAAAATGCAATTGCTCAAATGTACCAACCTGATCGACGCGTGAAGAAGAAAATTTAATTACGACGATGTCCCAGCTCCAGCCTATAAATAGAGGCATCCGGCTCTTCATTCAGCACACCTTTCTTTGCGTAAAATTTCTCTGCGTCCTCGTTACGCTGAAGAAATAAATACCGAGTGATCACCTTCCAAAGCCTCGAAACCCCGCCAAACCTCCGCCAAACACAAATCCAACCAGAAGTGTACCTTAGCCCCCGCCTAGGTATCCACCCCTTTTCCCGGCCCAAAAATCGTGGATAGAGCAGCTTGCTGCTTCCGATTTAAAAGGCCAAAATAGCCGCAGTAAGTCGTTACTCGCCCAAATTCAGCCTTTTCCACCAAACAAACAACCGAAACAACAGCTACCCCGCCCGATCCCGAGGCCGAAAAGTAACTTTCAGAGCAGTTACGCTGCCCAAATTCACACAACACACAACTTCAACCAGACCAGACACAGAAAAAAGACTCTCTCTCCCCGAGGGACAGAGCGAGCACACCCTACGTCGTTTGTAAGTTTTTATTGTTAAGTTTTCATTTTCATGTAATAGTATTATTTCCAGTCCGGCCCAATGTAGCCATTTAAGCAGTTGTGCTGCCCGGATTTATTTAGGAAATAACACTAAATATAGCCGTTATTATGGCAAAATGTTTTTAGATAAGTTTGTATTTATTTACTTCATTTATTCAATAAAGTCTTTATTTGTAATGGTATTATTTCCGGTCCGGTTCAATATCAATATATAGCGCTATGTCTTTGCCCGGATTTTGTTAGGAAATAATACTAAATGTAGTCAGCACTATGGCCAAATATTTCCAAGTATATTTGTAATTGTTTGCAAAAGAGTCTGTTTCAAGTCCGTAAATAATATAGATGTAACGGATGTATTTGTAGGAAGTTAATGCTTTATTTATCTGTTTAATAAATATAACAAAAAGCATACTTTAGCCAAAAACTGTTTTGAGACCGAAAGGGCGAGTTGGGTGCCTAGCACCTTCCCAACTCGTAACTTAGCCTCCGAACCCGTTTTCTTCATCTCTGGTTTTCTTTTTCTGGTTTTGCTTTATTTTTGCCTTAAAATAAAGATGGCGACTCTAAAAACATTTTGGATCCAGTGGGGCCTCGCAACATCTTTCTTTGCACTTTCAAATTCTCCCCTAAAAAAGGGAGAATGGGAATGGAAAGGTGATGTATTCCTATGTCCTGGTATCCCCTAAACAAGGGATAACTTGACGTAGAAAACCCAAAGCACTCATAGTGATCCGAAATAGGCCATAAGGCTATTTTCATAAAATCCATAGTGGGCGCGCAACATCTTTCTTTGCACTTTCACGTTCTCCCCTAAACAAGGGAGGATGGGAATGGAAAGGTGATGTTTTCCTATATCCTGGTATCCCCTAAACAAGGGATAACTTGACATAGAAAATCCAAAGCTTCCATATTGGATCAAAAATCCACTAAAGGCAACCGAGGCGCATTCCAACGCTATTCGACAAAGACTCCTCCCGCACTTTTGATTTCGATCTCCCCTAAACAAGGGAGGCTGGGACGGGAGCAGTGGATGTCACCGCATCCGCACGGACGCGCACCCCTATCCAAGGGCGCGGGGGGCGCGGGAGCACCCATCCCGGGAACCCACATATACCCTTGAGCCACAAGTCTAGCTTTATTTCTTATTATCTCTCCCATTTCATTTGTTTTGTTTTTGAAAATCCATTTAGTTCCAATAACATTTACAGAAGTGGGTCTAGGAACAAGATACCAAACATCATTTTTAGTAAATTGATCTAGTTCCTCTTGCATGGCATTTATCCAACATTCATCCTTAAGAGCATCATGCACATTTTTGGGTTCAATGGTGGAAACAAAACAAGATGCATGGATTTCATCAAATTCTAGTGTGGACATGCATGCAAGTTTTTTGTAATCCACCTTACCTTTCCTTCTAGTTGATACACCATCCTGAACATTACCTATGATCTGAGAGGAGGGATGTATTTTCTGAATTTTGCTTGGAATATCAATTCCACGATCGATCAAACTCGATCGATTCTCTCGCTTGTTCGATCGTTAGCGGTTTCACGCGAGTTTCGTCAATGTGACTTCCGATGTAGCTACATTCGAAATCATATTGGGTGACACATTCTGAATTGCATTATGCATCTTTGCTGATTATTCGCAGATCCTGCTTCGTCACCTACTGGATTACTGGATTCAAATGCTGCTTCCAGATCAAAGTCTCCAAAATCAAGGATTCCTGAAACATCTTCTTCAACAGTTTTATGGCCAAGATCGGTTAGATCATCAAAAACAATGTTCATAGATTCCATAATAGTCTTAGTCTTGAGATTAAAAACTCTGTAAGCCCGACTATTAGTAGAATAACCCATGAAGACACACTTGTCACTCTTAGAATCAAACTTGGAAAGTTGGTCTCTATCATTGAGAAGGTAGCACACACAACCAAAAACATGAAAGTATTTTAAGGTTGGTTTCTTTCCAAGAAAAAATTCATAATGAGTCATTGTACTACCTGGTCTTAAGAAAACCCTATTTCCAATATGACAAGCTGTATTTAAAGCTTCAACCCAAAATCTTTTAGCCAAATTATTTGAAGTTAACATCACCCTTGCCATCTCTTGTAATGTCCTATTCTTTCTTTCCGCCACTCCATTTTGTTGTGGAGTTTTGGGAGCAGAAAATTCATGAGAGATGCCGTTAGAAGCACAATAGTTAGAAAAGGATGAGTTTTCATATTCCGTGCCATGATCTTATCTAATTCTAATAAGCTTTAGATCATACAAGTTCATCACACGGGTGTACCAAATTTTAAATGCCTCAAAAGTTTCAGATTTCTCTCTTAAGAAAATCACCCAAGTGTATCTAGAGAAGTCATCCACACATACAAAGGTGTATTTTTTTCTACCTAAACTTTCTACCTCAATGGGACCCATGAGATCAGTATGAATCATCTCTAGACACCTAGATGAGGAGCATTGTGTTATGGGAAGATGAGATGCCTTGGTTTGTTTACCTTTTTGGCAGGGACCACATACCTTTGTATAATTCTTTTCCAAGTTTGGCAATCCTTTGACTGCATCATGTTTCACAAGCTCATGGAGCTTACGAAAACTCATATGTCCAAGTTTTTGATTCCAAAGATCTGTAATATCAAGACTAGCTTTTTGGCATGAATGACTATTGTTGAACATGTAACAATTGTCAGATGACCTTGTACCTGTCAGAAGATATTTGTTAGTTTGATCATAAACTTCACAAGAATTTTTATCAAACTTTACTTGAAGGTCATCATCACACAATTGACTTATACTGATCAAATTTGTTTTTAGTCCTTCCACATGATACACATTGGTGAGGTTTGGAAGTCCTTCAACATTCAATGTTCCTTTGCCAATAATCTTGCCCTTGGCACCACCTCCATAGGTCACTGAACTACCATTGATGTTCACATAATCTTTCAAATTCTCAATCGAACCTGTCATATGTCTAGAACAACCACTGTCAAAGTACCATGACCCAGCAATATGAGATTTCAAGGAAGTGAAAGTGACATTGCACATCTCATCATCAGACATAGTAGCACCAGGACATATGTCAAAAGGTTCACAATATTTGGCTTTACACTTGGCATCACAGGTTTTGGGAACCCACATTTGTTTAAAGATTTTAGGTTGGTGTTTTTGAGAATGATTTTTCTGATGAGACTTCAGATGAGTCTTCCAATGTGACTTCCAATGTTGCTGCATTGGCTGTCTCATACGATGTTGCATCTGATTTTTTGCCAAGAAGGCCTGCCTAACATCATCCTCATACATAGCCTTTTTCAGAAAACAAAAAGGTTGTATATGTCCAGGCTTATGGCAGAAGTGACAAACAAAGTTTTTCTTTCTTATTTTTGGCTTTTCGAAGAAATCAGGTTTTTGAAAATTTTCAGCAGTCTGTTTAGGTTCAAATGTACCTTCTCCTTCTGTCACAAACACTTTTGGAACAAAACCTATACCTGCCTTGGATGTGCTACCTGAATTTAGCATCTCATCCATTTTATGTTGGCTTGAATTCCATTTGGCAATGGTTTCTTTTGCTTGAATGAGATGCTCCTTCAAACCTTCGATCTCAACATCTTTTTTGCTCAGCAAGCTTTCCAACCTTACTATGCAATCTTTCTGATCTTCATTGGCCTTTTTCAACAACTCATTTGCCTTACCAAGTAATGTAACTTGGTGAGCTCTTTTCTCCCAGTCTTTGTACAGTTCCTTGTACCCTTCCAGCAAGTCTGACTCTGAATCTCCACAATCTTCTGGGATTGAGGAGTTAAAACAGAAGAGATCGTCCCTGTTTCTGTTCTCTGCATCTGCTGATGTGACTCTGGATGTAGCTGCATTGGGTGTCACATTGGCTGAAGAACCTGCACTTTCAGTTTCAGAATCATAAACAGCGATGAGAGTGATAAGATCACCTAGATCTTCTCCATCATTATCACTCAGAGTTGCTGAAAAATTCAAACCCTTTTTCCTTAGAGTATTTGCACATTGGTTAGCATAATGACCATAACCTTGACATTCTCTACATTGAATTGAATCAATGTTCTTACCACTGTAGGAAGTTTTTGAAGCAAAGGGGTTTGTGAAAGGATTTTCTGGAGTTTGGAAAGAATTTTCTTTGGGAACAAATTTTTCCAGAATCAGGTTTAAAATTGTTTTTGGAGCTTGATGATGGAGTTCTATTTTGACTCTTATTTTTCAAAAAATTTCTAAATTTGGTAGTCAAAAGAGCAACAGATTCTTCTCCAAAATCAGACTCATCAATATCCTTTTGAATTTCAAGCAAATCATATGAGATATCAATGGGAGCAGGCATAGCAATATTTTTCACAATAGGTGTAGAAGATGATGAAGCTCCATTGCCTTTTTGTTTTATTTGATCATTTAGGTTCAATTCAAAGTTTTGAAGAATACCAGCCAATCTTTCAAAACTCATCTTGTCAATATCATGTGCTTCCTCGATAGCACATATCTTGACATTGAACCTTTCAGGCAAAGTTCTCATCATCTTGCTAACAAGACGCTCATTAGTGATGGGATCTTCTAAAGCAAGTGCAGAATTAGATATGTCAAGAAGTCTACCATAATATGTCATAATATCTTCAGACTCATGCATTCTAGTATTCTCAAATTGAGTGGTGAGCATTCTTAACTTAGAGGCACGAACACTGGCAGGTCCTTCACACAAGGTCTGTAGGGCCTCCCAAACATCTTTAGTAGATTCATAGTTTGCAATCACCCTAAAAGTATTAGCATCTAAAGCTTTATATATAGCAGACAAGGCTTTTGAATTAAAAGATGCAGTATTCCTATCTTCATTGGACCATTGAGATTCTTTGGTGACCTTGACATCACCATCAGAATATGTTGTTTTAGGAGGACTCCATCCATTCAAGACAGCAAGCCACGCTCTTTCATGAATCGATTTGATGAAGATAAGCAACTTGACTTTCCAAATAGAGTAGTTTGCATTAGTGAGAGTAGGAGGGCGAACAACGTTCTCATAATGAGAATCCATCACGGCTATAACCAGAATCAACTCTTAGTGATATCAAGAGAAGGCTCTGATACCAATTGAAAGAACAGAATAGCACGGATTCTCAAAAGAACTCAAAGTGATTTCCAATGTAGTTATGATTGTAGCTACAATGGGAATCACAATGAACAACAAATAATAGTAGCAGCGGAAGAATAAAATTAAAACAGAAAAACTGAACTCAAGGTTTACCAAAAACAATCTACAAGCTTATACTTGTAGACCTAGCCTCATGGCCAAAAAGATTTCACTAAAAAGATTAATTGTTTTACAAAAACGATTGTGAAATCACACACAAAAATATTCTCACAAGACAACAAGTCTTGGAGAACAAAAACCCCGCATAAAACAGTGCAGACAAAACGTGGGAAGAAATAAAAACAGCTTCCTAAATTGAAATAGGAAGACAAAACAATTTTCCAGAATTCCAATGTTACTGCCAATGTTATAACATTGACAGCCTTCAGCGAACTGGTGTGCTTTAGGTCTGGAAAATAGCTTCAGAATCTCCCTGCTTCTGCTCACAGATGTATGGTTTTTATTCTCTCTCTGAAGCTCTGCAAAAAAGACCGTATCCTTGCTCTTGAATATATAGCTGTCCGATCCCTACACAACACGCAAAAGAGACCAACTACTACAAGGAAAAGGATTAGGTGTAAGGAAAGATAATCAACTTACCATTCGTGTGAGATTTTGTTAACAAACATGAAAGGACTTAAGAATCTTGGTATGACTAGGATTTATTCAAAGATTTTGTTACCAAATATAAAGCACCCGAAATCTAGTAAAGATTATGATACCAAAAATACCAAAACTAAATCTAACAAAAAAAAAAAAACTAATTTCCAAATAAATACAAACTTAACAAAAAACATATTTTGACCAAGAAAGGTGAAAACAAGTAAAAATAGGCCTTGCCTATTTTACCCTTACAGTATTAGACACCAAAAAAGTGTCATTAAAAAAATATTGTACACCGTCTATGAATATGAACATTTTACTTTCATTTTTTAGATTTTGGTTGACCACGTGTTGTGTTCTGATGCGTCCAAAGTCTTCTGGAAGCACTGGATTTGTCCAACTGGATACCTGGCTTTCAACGTATCCACTGATCTCCAAAGCCCAACTCTGCAATCAGACAAAACAACCTGTAAACTAGGCAGGGGCACTCCCTGGAAAGGCCCTCTGGCTTGAGAATTAGTCCAAGACTAGCAAATGTCTAAACAATTCAGCAGAGTTTTGGCTAGAGAGTAAAAATCACATACATTCCCTCTTCATTTTGAGGGGCTTTTATAGTTGCCGGAGGGTATAACCGTTCATAACTGGCCACTAATAATCATGGCCTTAATGGCGGGCACATTAACTGCCCCATTAACTGTCCCATTAATCACAACGGTCAAATGGAGAAGTTTCCAAACATAACCGTCCTTAACTGTCAACAATTCTTAAATCCACGAGCATGATACCGCATGCTCGCTACATCTCTGCTCATTTGGTTAAGCCCCCACTGGCCGACATCATTTACTCGCTAAAGACTGTGGCCCTGCTCGCAACGCGCAAGAACCCTTTAATCTTCTCCTTGTAGCCTTAACTGTAAGATGGTCGCCTGATTGAATTGTAAGCATGCGCTCAGCACGTGACCTATGGCTTGGGCCTATTGGGCCGAGCGGCTCAGTAGTCCCCTACTCCTTGTCCATCGAGTATTCATGCTCGAGGCGAGGAGAAGGACTCAGAATTCGTGATCATCTTACAAAGCATAATTGAATTCTTTCAACATGTGAATCAAACTATCTTCGAGCAAAGATTTTAAATAGACGGTTGGCCAAAAGGTTTTTAGGGAAATGTATTCAGGAAGCCAAGCCGTCAGCCGCCGCTTTTTGAAGAGACAGGCCCGTTTTCCAACAAGGCATTAAATGCTGCCTCGAGAATTGAGCCTCATAACGCGAACCCTAATGATGAGTGATCGCCAACCGCCGGTTTCACCAGGTATAAAAGACAGGAAGTTCCTTCATTTCAAACTTTATCACTTTCGAAAACTTCCAGAGCTTCTAGAGAAAACTGATTTTTACATCTACAAACTCCAACGAGACCAGCACCAGGATTCGATCTTCAACAACTTTCCAAGATCAGAAACCAGCATCCCTCAATGAAGAACATGTACTTTCTCACCTTTCCATTTCTGTTTTTCCACTTTATTTTCATCGCTTTGACCTCGAATTAGGGTTTTTCTGCACCATTCGACCTTAGACTCACAATGCAAACCATTAGAAGCGTAGATTTTCAAATTCCGATCCCTTCAATTCGTCTTGCTATCCCTTCTACCACCCAATTACTCCAAACCAAACCGTGGGAATCGAGGAATTCATGATCGGTGCCCTGTTCACCGATCTCATGACCAGCTCTTGCCATGGATTTTAATTTAATTTATATCGGCTTGACCACCTCAAACAAGGTTTAAATCGTGTTCCTCGATTCTTTTTCCAGTAGGATGTCTAGCGAAGGTACTCAATCAGGAATCGAAGGTCGGAGCTATGACCATGGCGCACCAGAACAAAATCCACCATCCTCTAGTTTAAGCTCCGAAGAAAGCGAGCAGGAAGAGATCACTCTGATTCCTCGCAGACGAAAACCCCAGCAAACAGCCGAACAAGGCGCGAGCAGCACCTACCAAAACCCTTCTGAAAATGACTGAGCAGGAAGCCTTCCTAGTTTAAGCAATCACCAACCCGGGCAAAACCCAAATTCTTCTACCCACATCATTCCACATATTCCTCCCTCAATCAAGTGGGACGACCTAGCTTCTGAAGATGAAGTCAGCACATGGTTTTATTCTCTAGGAATGGATCCCAAACATTATCGAGTCCACGCCTTCGATCTTGACATCGACAAGAAATGACATAATTTCCAGGGGGATAACATGGTTTTCTATTTTGACTTTTTCCTGGTTGGACTTCGCCTTCCCCTTGACCCCTTTGTTGTAGAATTCTTAAACGAGTCCAATACCCTTCCATGCGACCTAACCCTGACAACAGTAAGATTCCTGATGGCCTTTATAGTAGCTTGTAGGTTGCTCGGGTTCGAACCCGACATGATCTTATTTAGAAAATTCTTTTTTTTTTCTTTGGACAAAAAGTCTGGGCGTATCACCAGCCGCTCCAACCCGAACTATTTCAAACTTCTCAACGAGGGCCCGAACAAAGTAGATGGCTGGGATAGTAAAGCCCTACTGGTCGAATCAAGCATTGGCTGGCCCTTCGCCCCTTATCTTAGCGACTATGGGCTCCCCAAATATGACAAGAACGCCTACCGAGCTGGTGAACCCAGTATAGCAAGGGCTTTCAGAACACTGCTCGAGGTGAAAGATGGACGAGATGGCCGGGCTGGTGAGGATTTCATACTCGATTGGCGAGTTCTCACATCAGACCTAGCTCTTCTTCGTCGAGCTGGAATTCTAAACTGGCCAATGGAAGGAGTCGAGCCAAGAGTTACTATCGAGCCCGAGCTCCCACACCCATACTGGGGCCCGTGTCACGGGAACCAATTTCCAAGTGAATGCCTTACATGTGCTCAGACTGGAACCCACTGCAGACCTCCCTTCTCTCTCACTGGTTTACCCTTTTAACTATGCTTCTTTAAATCGAACTTACAAACTTTGCTCTCTTCATATTTTAATGCTCATTTTCATTTTTGCAGACATGAGGCAGTTGACAGATGTTA
This sequence comes from Codonopsis lanceolata, assembly GCA_013146195.2. NCBI lineage: Eukaryota > Viridiplantae > Streptophyta > Magnoliopsida > Asterales > Campanulaceae > Codonopsis > Codonopsis lanceolata. Next base: position 27,738,750 of record CM028380.1, on the reverse strand, counting down.
ACAAGTTCCTCCAGGCCGCCAAAAAGGGAGCAAGTAAACGGAGCAAACACCTGTCAACCCATCCTACTACTACTCTTCCAACTGTTTCGACCACCACCACTGGTCGTGGTACCAAACGTAATCAGCCTGAACCCAGCCATCCTGCTACAATTATCATCCCAACTCCTACTGCACAAAGGGTCGTACCAACTCCCCAGCCCGCAATCAACATTACCGAACCAAACCAAAGTCCTAGAAGGGACAGAAGTACACGCCGAGCAGAGAAAGTCGTGCTCGAGGAAGCTACCCCCTCCATACCGTCTTGGCAAAAGGAAAATTTCATCATGCCCAACGATCGAGAAGCAAGCTGGGGCCCTCGTCGCTGAAATCGGTAATGTGCCCGACCTTAACAAAATCAACATCTTCAAACGCAGTGGGTATCCAGCGACTGTGGGACTTGGCCTGGTAAAGAGACTACGTCATGGTGGGGTTAGGAAAAAGAGTACCGACCAGGCGGCTTCTGTTATGGTGGGTGAGGTTGGGATGTGCCTATCTGAGGTAAACACTTTCCTCGCAATCCATCCTTTTTAACATTCTTGAGATGCTAACCACATCTTTATTCACAGATCGTTACAAAAATGGAGATGGTGTATGAACGGCTGATGGACAACATCAACTCAAATGCCTCATTATTGAAGGAAAAGAATCAACTGGAGGAGACGATCAACTCTGTCCGTGCCGAGCTAAAGTCGACCGAGGAGTCTCTCACCAGCAAGGTGACTAAGCTTTCCAAAGTTGAGGCAGAAAAGAAGAACCTGGAAGCTCACCTCGATTTTTCCAAGAAATCTGAAGAGGCAGCCTTAAACAATATTTTTGGAGTTCGTAAGGATCTTCGAACCAGCCAGGCTCAACTCGAAGAAGCCAAAGCCAGGATTGCCGAGCTAGAAGGAAAACTGAAAGCAGCAGAATCTCTCCCAAGCGAAGAAGCAGAAACGAACTATCATTGAAGATTACAAAGATTCTAAGGACTTTGCAGCCTCAGTGGAAAGTGAAGCATATCCCTTCTTCCTTCAAGGAGTCAATCACGTGCTAAGGCAACTTTCATGCAGTGGGCTGGAAATCAAGTCAGAACTGGTACCCTCGCTTTTCTGTTCTTCAGCCCGACCTGGTCACGCCTTCGTCCCATACATCGAAGATGAACTTGACTCTCTTGCTGAAGTTGACGCAGAGAAGAACCTGTCTCCATGGGCCCCACCTCCAGTTGCCGAAAGCAACATAAGCGAGCTTATGACTCAAATTTTGGAAGTCTCAGGCACAACCGATGGGAAATGAATGTACCTCCGAACAGGCTGGAGATGATGAAGTGATCATCCTCGAGGTCGCCACAGAAGGAACTGCCGAACCAGACCCAGCAACCCTCAATAACACTGCTCCAACTGCATGAAATTACTATGTTTTGGCATGTGTGCCCTGATTCCTCAAAAACAATTTACATTTGTGTTTCTGTAATATTTGCTACTCGCTTCCTTGTTTGATGAATGCCTTTATTCCTCTATGCCTGTTTATACTTTAACTAGGAATTATTAATTTGAATGTCCAAGTCTTTTCCCGAGCAAAAACAACCTTTGCTCGTGAAAAAGACCACAACTGGACAAACAACCATCTCGAACACCAACTCTTTTCCACGAGCATAAATAACTTATGCTCGTGAAAGAGAATAATCGAGAGCAAATAATAGCAACATCTCAAACACCAACCCTTTTTACGAGCATAAATAGCTTATGCTCATTATAAGAGAATAATCAAGAGTAAACAGTCAGCTCGAACACCAACCCTCTGCACGAGCACAAATAACTCATGCTCGTGAAAGAGAATAATCGAGAAAAATAACAAAAGTAACTAACTCAAACACCAACTTTCAAATCGAAAGCATAATTGAGCTTCACATTACTCATTATAAGCTAAACACATCTGCTTATTCAATCCCTTATCACTTGCAAAATAAAAAGAAGAGACAAACGAATCACATACTGCTAATCACCGATAATATTTCTTCAAATGATCTGCATGCCATGGATGTCTCAGCTCGTTTCCATCCTCAGTTCGTAGCATATAAGTGGCTTCCTTAATAATTCTAGCATTCTGAAAAGGTCCTTCCCAATTTGGCGAAAGTTTCCCCCACTCAGCTCGATGACCTGTTGCTTCAATCTTACGAAGAACCCAGTCGCCCACATCAAATGACCGACCACGAACCCTTTTATCGTGGTGGGCCTTTGCTCACTGCTTGTAATTTGCCATCCTCATGTTTGGCCTCCAACCGTTTCTCCTCTAACAAATCCATATCGGCTGCCCGAGCTGCACTATTAGATTCAGCATTATAATGCAACACCCTATGATTGGGCAAATACATTTCCACTGGAGCCATAGCCTCAGATCCATAAGCCATAGAAAAATGTTTTTCCAGTAGGACCTCTGACCGTTGTTCTGACCGCCCACAAGGCAGAAGGTAACTCATCCACCTATCTTCCTGCCTTATCTTCCAGGTTTCGCTTGAGGACATGCAAGACTTGTTTATTAGCGGCCTCAACCTACCCATTACCTTGTGGGTAAGCCACCGAGGATTGCCAATGCTTCACTCGCATCTGCTCACATGCCTTAGTAATTTTTTTGAAAATTGAGTCCCATGATTGGACACAATTGCTCGTGGAACTCCAAATCGACACCATATAATGCTCATGAACAAAATCGATCACGTTAACTTCACTAATGGTCGCCAAAGGCTTAGCCTCCACCCATTTAGTAAAGTAATCCACAACAACCACTGCATACTTAAACTTTGACCGAGCTACTGGAAATTGGCCAATGAGATCTATCCCCCACATATCAAATGGCCATGCTACAACCACAGGAGTCTGCTCGGTAGAGGGTAGTCGAGGGATAGCCGCATAACGTTGGCACTTATCACAACGCCTAACATACATCTCTGCATCTCGCCTTAAAGTGATCCAATAGAAGCCAGCTGCCAAGACCTTTTCTACTAATGATCTTTGGCCAGGGTGACCGCCACATTTTCCTTCATGTATTTCCCCCAAAATACCCTCAGTCATCTCTGGTCGCACACATCTCAACAATGGTCGGGTGTAAGACCGCCTATAAAGTATGTTATCCAAAATAACATACCGACATGACCGCTTCTGAATGGTTCTGGCCTCCGTCTTGTCCTCGGGCAAGGTCCCCTGCTCGATGTAAGCCTTTAAATTCGTCTATCCAACACTTTGAAGCTGGCTCAATATCCATGATCACTTCTTTTTCTATAGCAGGAACCTTCAAATGCTCGATCATGACTCCCGGGTGCAAGGACTGAATTTCATCTTCAGCTATTTTAGATAAATAATCTGCCCGCATGTTATCCTCGCGAGCAATTCGCACCAATTCCCAATAGTCAAAGTCCTTTAGAATCTCCTTCACCATCGCACAATAACGAACTAACACTGGATGATGAACAACATAATCGCCTCTTACTTGGTTCACAACCAATTGAGAGTCACAATAAACAATCACCTCTTGAACTCCGACATCTTGTGCAAGCTCGAGCCCAGCGATCAATGCCTCATACTCAGCTTGATTACTGGAAGCCGGAAACTTAAAATGTAATGCCTTCTCAAACTCCATATCCTGCTCGAGTGGGACCAACACCAACCCGGCTCCACTCTTAAACCTACTGGCCGAACCGTCCACATGTAATTCCCAACAATACTCTGGCCGAACCCTTGTTATTGGAGTACTTGCTGATGCTGTCTTAGATGGAACCTCCTCCTCGAACGAGTCTTTGTAGCTTGTCTCAGCTACAAAATCTGCCAAAGCATGTGCCTTAATCGCCCGTCGAGGTTGATAATCAATATCAAACTCGGTTAACTCGATAGACCAAGTGAGCAGACGACCAGAAGAGTCTGGCATGTGCAAGATTTTTCTAAGAGGCATATCAGTGTATACAATAATCGAATGTGCAGAAAAATAAGCTTGAAGTTTCCGAGCAGCAATGACAAGCGAATAAACCAACTTTTCTGCATTAAAATATTGTCCCTCTACAGCAGTGAGGGCTTTGGACACATAGTAAACAGGCTTCTGAACATTAAACTCTTCCCCAATTAACACAGCAGCTACAGCCTGCTCTGTAGCCGCTAAATATACAAACAATTTTTCACCCAAAACCGGGCTGCTCAACAAAGGAGGACTCCTCAGGTACTTCACTAACTGCTCGAAGGCCTTCTGACATTCAGGTGTCCACTCAAACCCTTTGTTCCCACGAAGAACCTTGAAGAATGGCAAGCACCTCTCTGCCGACATGGAAATGAAGCGACCAAGGGCTATCACCCTACCATTAAGCTTTTGCACATCTTTGATGCATCGGGGAAGCTTCATAGTAACCAATGCCTTTATTTTTTTTTTTCAGGATTGGCCTCAATGTCCCTCTCAGTCACCATAAATCCCAGGAACTTGCCCGCTTTCACCCCGAACAAACACTTGCTCGGGTTGAGCTTCATGTTATTTTTCCTGAGGTTGGCAAAGGTTTCGCCCAAGTCCACCGTATGCTCGTGCCCTTTAGTCTTTACCACCATGTCGTTAATGTAAGCTTCAACATTCCTCGCGATCTGCGAGCTAAATATCTTATTCACCATTCTCTGATAAGTGGCTTTTGTATTTTTTAGACCGAACTGCATCATCTTGTAACAATACAGCCCCCCTGCTGCTCGGAAAGCTGTCAGAGCCTTATCTTGCTCATTCATCTTGACTTGGTGATACCCAGAATATGCATCAATGAAACTGAGGAGCTCAAATCCTGCTATAGCATCCACCAGCTTGTCAGTTTGTGGCAAAGGATAGCAGTCTTTCGGGCAAGCCTTATTCAAATCGGTGAAATTCACGCACATCCGCCATTTGCCGTTGGATATCTTAACCATAACTACATTAGCCAACCAAGTTGGGTAATGTATCTCCTCGATGATGTCCATGTTGAGCAGCTTCTCAACCTCCTCCCTGATCGCTTGATCCTTCTCAACAGAATAGATTCTAGGCCGCTGCTTAATTGGCCGAAAAGCAGGATCCACATTAAGTCGATGCAAAGCCGCAGTCTCACTCACGCCCTGCATATCCTCTGGCCTCTACGCGAAGACATCCAAGCTATCTTGAAGTTGTTTAATCAAGTTTGCTCAAGCTTCCCTTGACAAAGCCTTTCCGATTTTTATTTTCTGCTCGGGGTAGACATAATTTATAACCACCTCTTCGAGCTCGTCCTGAGCCGTAAACTCTGGCTCATCTCGCATTTGGAAGTGTATCACACTCCACTTTCCCCTCTTTCTCAGCTTGAACCTCAACCGCGTCAAGCTGGTCTACATCCATATCCTCAACTTGTTTCTCTTGTCCCCCCGACGTCAGTGTCGGCAAAGGACCATCAAAACTCACACCGACCTTTTCTGGAACCATACTTGCCTCGTCATGCTGTTCAACCTGCTCCCCGACTTCAAAGTCGGCAAAGAGCAAATGTCATCACCACCAGTTTGACTCACAGGCAAGCTTACACCAGCCTCGTGTTCGTCCTGCTCCCCCGACTTCAGTGTCGGCAAAGAACTAGCATCCATTTCGCAATCTTCATTTACCATTGCTATTGTTGGCCCCACAGTCACATGAGACGTTTCCTTGGTGCTAATAGTTATTTTCTTCTCGCCGTCCTCCAAGGTCAACTTCTATTTCTTCCGTTGACTATCGCGCACATATTCAAGCACTGCTCGGGGCTGACTCCTCAATACACGGACTCCTTGATCAGTGTAGAACTTAGCCCGTTGATGTGGGATAGATGCAACCATCTGGAATTTGGTCATGCTCGGCACACCCAAGATAATATTGTAGGGAGATTTCAAATCAATCACCATGAAGGTAATCTTTTCAACTCGCGTCCGGCTCCCTTCACCAATAAATACCTCCAACTCGACCGTGCCCTTAACCGGCACCTTATGATTAGTGAATCCCTCCAATGTTCCAGCATATGGCTTGAGTCGATCATCACTCAGCTCCAAGCCCTGAAAGCATGAGTAATACATCACATCCCGACAAGCACCGGTATCAACCAGGATTCTGTGCACAACCCATCCATCCACCAAGGCTGAAACGATCAAGGACTGCTCGCTGGCCACATTACTTGCCAACTCGCTGTGAGTAAATTGTATAGCTTCTTCTTCAGCCTACAAAGCAGTTGGGCGATCCACAACTTTCGACAGAGAATAAATTTGTTTCCCGAGCTGGGTCGGAGTGGGTTCTTCATCCATTATGACATTAATGACCCCTCTGATCGGTGGGGCATCTCTCCGGGGAGCATTCCCTCTGTTTCCTCCATCTCTTGAAACGGTCAAGCTGACCTTCATTAATCAATTTCTGTATGGCCTTCTTCAATGGCCAACATTCCTCTGTTGTGTGCCCATAATCATCATGATAGGCACATCTCTTTGTCTTATCCTGAGCATCAGCTGTCTCTGGATTCATGCGAGGCGGGCGAGGAAGTTCATCTCGGATCTCGTACATGATATCCTCGCGCAACGTATTAAGCGGAGTAAGATCTGCCTCGCGAAGAAATTCTCTTGGTTGATCATATCGCGACTTACCCTTATTATAGCCTCCGCCCATAGCCTGACCATTCCCCTTGGAATTTCAAAGAAGATCATTATTCTTTTTTCTTTCTCCTTTTTGTCGCTCTCCCAAGACACCATTTTTGAGCCCGCATCAACATTTCGGCTGCTGGCTCACGCATGCTCAACTCCGATCTCAATCCACCTTCACCCTCGAGCAAGCCTCGTTTGAAGCAAAGTAACCTCCGCTGGTCAATCCCTGCACTTGTTCCGACTTTAGTAAATCTCTCCAAGTAACTAGTAGTGGACTCATGAGCGCCCTGCTTAACCTTCGACAAATCAGCCCTTGTCTTTGCCAGTGTGCCTGTAGTGCCGAAATATGTCAGAAACTTTGCTCGCAAATCAGACCAATTATTAATTGATCGACGCGGCAAAGTTCCCATCCATGCCAAGGCCTTCCCTTGCAAAGCTCCTACGAAAGCTCGAATTTTCAATGCCTCATCCGAAGTCACCAAGCTTATTTGTGACTTGAATGACATCAGCCAGTCTCTCGCCTTTGTTTTCCCAGTATACTCCTTAATATTTGGGAAAATGAGCCCCTGTGTTGGCGGTGCATTCTCGATCCATGGTGCCAGCGGGCTAGCTGAAGTGCCTAAGAAGTTTCCATCCAAAGCTTTACCTTGCTCCCACGCCTCCATGCGGCGTTTTAACTCTTCAAAATCTTGCATATTTATGGTTGTTGGCAAACCACCCTCGGGCTGAGGTTGTACCACAGGCATAGGAGGGACCTGTGGGAGACCCATAGCTCCAATAGCTTGAGTTACTCCCACGGCCTGAGCCACCTGTGCCTGAGGCGCCCCAGCGAGCTGAGCAATTGGTGTAGCTGGTTGATGCAAATCCCTCTTTTCTTGAGAATGATGAGATACATGCCCCTGAGATTTCTTAGGAGATGGAGTTCTACACTAACGAGCATAAGATCCCCTTGGCGATGGAGAACGACGACTACGAGCACGCGATCGTCGTGGCGAGGGTGAACGAAGCCTACGTGCATGAGACCTCCGCGGGGTAGGTGAACGCCGACGACGACGGGACTGTGCTGAATCATCCCCCACTCGTGGTCCCAGCCATGAACGAACACTGGGCACCACCCTGTGGCTAGCCCTACTTCCTTCTGGCTAATCACATACCTTTGACCCCTGGACACGCGGCTGAGAAGGAATGATCAATGGGTTTAGCTGATTACCCCCAGTCCTGGATCCTCCTGCAGCTTGACTTGGAGTTGACAAAGATGGTAAAGGGTCCAATTCAATGGGTAAAGGCGGTTTACCCATGGCAATCAACTGCAGATTGAGTTGATGCATTTGGCCCAAATATATAGCCCTTTGACGAAGAGGTTCCTCCCGAAACTCATGTGCCAAACCAACTGTTGCCACGACACTTCTAGCTAGAGAATCCACTCCACGCCTTTGATTTAGTTGGTGACGAGCATCATGAGGAGGAGGATTGTTCCCAGCCAGTTGATTATGACTAGGAGTTGCTTACACCTCTTCATGTCGACTTCCACTAACACCATTAACGCCATTTTCTGCCATTATCCAAGCTAACGAATGCTAATTCAAGAAAAACTGCTACCGTTTCCCGACAACGGAACCAACTGATGCGTCCAAAGTCTTCTGGAAGCACTGGATTTGTTCAACTGGATACCTGGCTTTCAACGTATCCACTGATCTCCAAAGCCCAACTCTGCAATCAGACAAAACAACCTGTAAACTAGGCAGGGGCACTCCCTATAAAGGCCCTCCGGCGTGAGAATTAGTCCAAGACTAGCAAATGTCTAAACAATTCAGCAGAGTTTTGGCTAGAGAGTAAAAATCACGTACCTTCCCTCTTCATTTTGAGGGGCTTTTATAGTTGTCGGAGGGTATAACCGTTCATAACTGCCCACTAATAATCATGGCCTTAATGGCGGGCACATTAACTGCCCCATTAACTGTCCCATTAACCACAACGGTCAAATGGAGAAGTTTCCGGACATAACCGTCCTTAACTGTCAACAATTCTTAAATCCACGAGCATGATACCGCATGCTCGCTACATGCTCCTGCTCGCTGGTTAAGCCCCCAGCTCGCTGACATCATTTACTCGCTAAAGACTGTGGCCCTGCTCGCAACGCGCAAGAACCCTTTAATCTTCTCCTTGTAGCCTTAACTGTAAGATGGTCGCCTGACTGAATTGTAAGCATGCGCCCAGCACGTGACCTATGGCTTGGGCCTATTGGGCCGAGCAGCTCATGTTCTAAAAGGTCACTTGCACAAAAATGTTTCTACACCACCGGTGGATAAAAAATTATTTTTTAAAATGATTTTTATATTATCATAAGTTTCATGTCTAAAAAAAATGAATGTTTAGCATAATATATATATATTAATATAGATTCCAAACTCATATTACTCCTTCTTTCCTTATGCAAAAAATTATTTAGGCATATTTATTTATTTAATTTCTATACATCAAACTAATAATATTTATATTATGATTATTTACTTATTTTGTTAGCAATAATGTTTTAAAAGTGATTGCATAACCCTAAAAAATGGAAGCCTTGTGATTGCTTACCAGAAAACCCTGATAACAACTCCCTTTTTATTGCACATCCCATCTGCAGGTAGAGAAACGTATATTTTGGTATATTAAAAGGGAAAATTACTCTTTGGTTGACGCTTTCCGCCGCCTTCCATTACTTCCTTGCGAGCTTTCGAATGCAAATTGGGCTCGTAGTCCGATGATCATCATTCTATTACCGATGATTGTGTGTTTATGGGTCGAATCTTGTCACTTGACAACAAAGTAACATCTGCCTTCTTGATTGAGTAGTAAGGTTGAATATCAAGCGCTTGAGACCATCTCCACGCTTTGAAGTTAAACCGCATCAAATTTTTAAATTGGTGTAATTTATGTATCGAATTTCTTCCACCATCTCCAACGCTTCTACTTCAAAATTTACTCTAAAATGAATATTCCAAATATATTCTTCATTATTTCATTTAATTTGTATTCCAAGTATATGTTTTATTTTATTAAATTTGCATTAATGTATTTTAGCAAAACAAATATATTATTTATTGATTTAATATTAAATTAAATTAAATATTATGCATTAAAAATAATAAATATTATATATAACTAATAACTAACAATATAAATAAAAATAATTGAATTAATTTTTTTATTATTTAAACCAAAACATCAAAGTGGTATTTAAACTAAACAACTAAACTAACAATAATAATGAAAACATAAAATACAAAATAATTACTTAAAAAAAAAATAGGAGAGGGAAAATGAAGTGTGTACAGTATGATGTTGGAGCATGCAACCGTGATGAAAAACTCTATATTTGGTGTTTTAAAGCCACCGTTGGAGATGGTCTCGAAATCACGCCACCGAAGCTTCACCGGTTTGCCTATCTTTATCACGAGTTGGGTTTGTTTCTCTCTTCACCAACCTTTGTTTTGTTATGTGACAGTGTCTCGGCTCTTCATACGTCTCGTAATCCCGTATTTCATGCTCGTAGTTGCCATATCAAGATTGATTATCATTTTGTTCGTGAGATGCACCGGTGTGGCTTTCTTTGTTTGGCCTCTGTAATTTCCACTACTAACCAGCTGGCCGATATTTTCACTAAATCTTGATCGTGCTCAACCTCGATCCTTAGCATCCAAGCTGCAACTTTGTCCACCTCCATTTGGCTTAGGGGGTGGGGGGATAATACATAAATTAAATTAGGGTGAATTACAATCAGGTCCACTTTGGGGAATTTTCAACCGCTTTAGTACCTTATAATATTATCAAATAGCTTAAGCACACTTTTCAAGGGTATGATGCATTGTGGTTTCAAATTGATGCATCACGATTAAAGAAAGTTGAATTTAGGGGTTACAAATTGTAAGTCCAGTTGGCAATAAATAAGGCTAGAGAGGGGTGAATAGCCTTTTAAAAATTTGAGAGTTGTTTTGAAAAACTTCAAAAGTTACAGCGAAAAATACAACTTTTGTATATAATGTCAGGTGGCTGATGAATTTAAGATCTCTTAGATGCTGATGGTGTCAGCAGGAAAGAGAAAATTGGTGAGCTAGCTGACACAATTTGTTATGTTTTCAAAAGATCACAAGTTATAAAGAATGAACTGAAAAATAATTTACAAAGCAACTACGTAATCAACTGATGAAACTCAATGGTTGACACTTAAGTAGATTGAAGTTGTTTAAGTGTTAGGACAACTTGTGTAAGCTGATGAATAAGAGACTAAGCAGTTAAATTGGTTCACAGTATAAACTTCTACATCCATTACCAAGTTGGTCAAACATAGATTGTGCACTAATTTTATTAATAATCTAGGTGATCACTAATGGATCAGTGTACAACAAAGACCAGTGTTTTGGGAGTATGATTGAAAGTCAATCACACTCGTGGGACAATCAAATGATTCTTTAAGAATATGAAAGAAGTAAGGAATATCAAGAACAATTATTGTCAAAACAAAGAACTAGAAATGAATAAGAATATATAAGTCTATATAGCTAATGTTTCGGTTGAGTGAGTATGAATGCTTCAATTGTTTTCTTCAAGTGGTTCCTGTGAATATATATAGAGATACTTGAAATGAAATCCGTTAGAAATACAATTGAAATTGGAAGAGCTCCAATAATTTGAGAGTATATCTTTCACAAGATATTTCATAGCACTGTAAGATAGAGCTTACTAAGAGACTCTTCTATGAAGCACAAACAAAGAAACCGGTTAGTACTCAATATATTTTTCCATAAGAGGAAACATGCTGACATAACTTGTTCTAGAAGCAATTGCGAGCTGACATAAGTCAGCTACATATTTGCGAAGATCAAAGTTAGTAATTTACTTGGTATGTAATTAGCCTCAATGGGTTTAAGCAGAGAATTGCAAAAAAAACCCTGTTCTATTTCACGTTTTGCACACTAAACCTCATGTTTCCAAATTCGACAATTAAAACCTCCACCTATTTTTTTTTTCAATGTAAACCTTCCGTCTGTTAGGCGTTAGCCTAGAAGACGGAATGCTGACCCGGCTGCTCGCGTGGCGGCTGACGTGTCTTTAGCGGGAGTTTTTCCAACGATTTCCCCCAATTCCAATACATTTCTTTGCAATATAAACCATGTCCAAATAACAGGTTTGCAAATTTAATCTTTTTTCAACGATTTCCCTCAATTCCAATAAATTTCGTTCCATTATAAACCCTGTCCAAATAATAGTTTTGCAAATTAAACCTTTTGTCTCACTTATAAAATCAACAAAATTCCAATTAAATTCAACTAGGGCTGAGAGGGAAGTTTATTTGTTTACATTTGTTTATTTTATTGTAAGAAATTCATAAACATGTATAAACGAGAATAATATATATATATATATATTCTTTTTCCAAAAACATGAATTAAAAAATTATGACAATTGTCACTAATAAAACATGTTATAAAATCGAGTAAAGTGAACAGAAAAAATGCAAAGTAACAAAACAAATAAGATAAATTATTGTGCTTGTATTAAGCCCAAGAGAGAAACAGAAAAAGATAAAGTTAATAGTCTGCCCCTACCCCGTGAAAACCCAAAGAACAACACCAAAACAGCAAAAAACGCCCCCAATCTAAATATTAGGCAAGCAAAAGTCATTGTCGAACTGTTCTGTGGAGCACCGGTGAAAAATTCCAGCGCGAGTGTGTGGACACGTGAGCCTGACTCCGACAATGGAAAAGACACAGACGAGTTCGCCTAGTTGAGGTTGTGGCAGTTCGGGGCTTAGATTGGGTGAAAAGTGAAGACATAGGCTAGATCTAGAATGAAATCGTTAAGATCTGAGCCATAATCCTTCTTTCCTTGCCTTTTCAAGCCTTTCGCGATGTGTCTAAGATAGAAAGGCATCTGTCTCCTCTCGCATCTAGTAATATATATATGCACCATTTGGATTTTTGAACATGCGTGCCATCTAGCAATCCCACTCATATTTGTGACGAAGGGGAATGATACGTATATGTGCTAGTCAGAACGTTCTTTCTCTATACCCATTATATTGGTAGGCTCTCAAATTGAGCATACCTCCTAGATTCTTTTTTTAAAAGTAAAATCGGATGGGGCTTATATATAAGCAGTGCTTCTTTCTACTTTAACTATGTAATGTAGCTATTTTTCTGTCATTTTTCCTATGTTCAGGGCAAGTTTTACGTCCTTGGCTAAGGCTAACGACAAGAGTACTTAAGATGTGCAGACCTCAGGGCAGTTGAAATCACCCTTGTATGCGCACCGAGGACTTGGAACTTCCCTCTCACTCCTGAAACAAAGTAGTCTAAGCTCCTTCTTAGTTTTTTGGTACCAGGCCATTTAGGCCATTTATGCTCCTATGCTCCTGGGGCAAGGGGAGGTGTTGGCTACACACAAGGCTTCCCTCCTCAAAACGTAAAGAGGGTGGAACTCTATTCTAGTCTCTCCTACAACATATAGGCTTCAAATACCAAGACAAGGCCGGAAGACTCCTTATAATAGCTGCAGAGTATAATGAAAATTCAAAAGAAAAAGGCAAAATTGATAGTGTTGAATTTAATTGAATTTGTTGATTTTATAAGTGAGACAAAAGGTTTAATTTGCAAAATTATTATTTGGACAGGTTTATAATGGAACGAAATTTATTGGAATGGAGGGAAGTTGAAAAAAGGTTGAATTTGCAAACCTATTATTTGGACAGGGTTTATATTGCAAAGAAATGTATTGGAAAGGGGGAAATCGTTGGAAAAACTCCAGCCGAAGACATGTCAACCGACACGCGAGTAGCCGAGTCAGCATTCTATCTTCTAGGCTAACGCCAATGTATGGAAGGTTTACATTGAAAAAAAAATAGGTGGAGGTTTTAATTGTCAAATTTGGAAACATGAGGTTTATCGTGCAAAATGTGAAATAGGATAGGGTTTTTTTTGCAATTCTCTCAGTTTAAGCAAATCTAAATAAGCATATTTCAACAATCTCCTCTTATTTGCTTAAATCCATTCACTTAAGCATAGAAAGAAGAGTTAAAACCAATAATTTAGTGACTAATATATGGCATATTAGTGAATCAAGCATGCAGAAGAGATTAGATAAACCATTATCCAAAATAGAGATAGCGTATCAAAAGATAAGTACTAAAGCAATTTTAAAGCATGAATTGAAAAGTGTTTTGAGAGAATAAGAGTCAATCATGAGATGATCCAGAGCGTTCTTCTGGAATAAGTTGATTTGGCCGAGCCGAGGGTTGTCACCGATGTCAAGAAATGTTAGTGGCCGAATCGAGGAATGTCACCGGTCGAACTTGAGGGTATGTCGCTTGACTAAACAAGTATTGCATCATTTGTGGAAGGTTCAACCGCTGAACGCCTACATCTTCAAAGAAACACTCAAGTCCTAGAACTGCCTCACTCATTGTTCTCTTGACTTAGAACCCTAACTTATTATTTATCCTTCCTTTCCTCCTGAATGAACTGAAGCAAAAGTAATTCTAAATTAGTGGCTCTGGCAGCCCATTCCCGTTGATACATCAGCACAGAGTTCCAGTCATTCATTGTTTCTTCTTGAGGGGCTCCTATAGCAACTGTAGCCTTGACTTCTGTGGAAATTATCTCCTTAAGATTTGGAAGAATTGAAACAACATGATGCTAGATGTCATGAAACTATTGAGAGGGGACTTTGAGAGAAACTTCCATGTGGAGTTGATGGATATGGTAGATATCCGCTTTATCACCAGGAGATTTGTGTGGGAAGAGGAGCGTAATGGTGAAAACATATTTTGGGGCAGGGACCTCAGAAACAAAGTTGTATTTGCAAAGCCCTCCTCATCGATAGAGGAGGGAGAGACCGCACATGGGAGATTGGGAGTCTCCAGAGAGATATCTTCAAAGCCGCCATTCCAATTGGTTTAAGCAGGCCGAAATGATGATAGGTTGTTGATATTGTTTTTTCTATTGGACAAGTTTTTGAGTGGAGAGAGAAGAGCATCTTCATTAGTTGAGCCGACCGATCTCAGATGAGGTGATAGATGATTCCTCATCACCCTCAACTCCTACTTCAACCGATTTGGATAAGCGTAAGAGGATGCAAAAGAAGAGGAGAAGAGGATCCGAGAGTATTGGGAGAGGCCAGCTTGCTTAAGTATCGAGGCTTGTCAACTAGAGCATATGTAGCTTGCTTGTTATAGAGCTTGCTTAAGTATCAAGAGGCTTGCAACAATTGGAGCATATGTGGGTAAAGCATTGACTTCAACTTGTTAGCTAGAGCTAAAAGAGAAGTAACAATCGGAGGTGTTGCAACAATAGTGGATCTGAGAGATGGTTGGGACATCTATTTAAAGCATTGACTTCAACCGGTCTAAAAGAGGTAACAATGGAGGTGTTGAATAGTCTGAGAGATGGTTGGGACATCTATTTGCATGTCACCGGTAAAGGAATGTCGGTTTGAAGAGGTATGATTGGAATGAGATTGATAATTTGTGGAACTAGAGGTAGTTCAAGGTTGAGAAGTGGAGGTATTTCTGGTTGAGAGATGCTTTGTTGAAATGCAAGATGATTATGCTTGGCCTTGTTGATGGCATATTCAATGCATTTGATGACCGACAATGAAATTGTGCCAATTTTTCTCGGAGCTACAGAGGAGTGATCCATACTTGGTTTACTTGATCATCTTCAGACGAGCCAACCGGCCCTTGAAGAAAGCAGAGAGTAAAGAGAAGGCATGTCAAGTACTCGATTATAGATTTTCCAATTGGTATAGATGACCTCATTTTGGACAAATCTATCACAAGATAGGTAGAACTGATTCCATCGAAGGGGCATGAGATCAAAGTACCATAGTTGTCAATTAGGTCTTCAACGTAAAGATTTGGAGTGATCGGATAAAGGACATTGAGCCTTCGCTTCAGAGGTGATCAATATACTTGGCTCGATTGACTGGAGGCTTATCTTCCTTCTTGACTTCAAGAAAGCTCAAGTGGACAAAGTGTGGAAGATGATCTATTGGAAAGATCCAGTTAGGAGATATGGGTTTTGGGCTTGCATAGTAAAGGGTATGGTAAGGATGAAAAGTAGGGTTTCGTGATTGGAGGAAAGAATTTGATGGAGTGAAGAAGGTTTTGGTAAGGTAGAGTTTGGAATAGGGGTAGTGATAGGAACTTTAAGATGTGGTTTGAGAGAGGCATAAAATTACCGGATTTAGTGTGGGGTTTCTTCTTTGTCTTTTAGATCGATGAGGCAGAGGAAGCTTGTGTAGTTGGTTGGTTTGATCTTTGATTACCGATGGATTAGAGTGGTTTCTTTGTCAACCGAGTCATCGTGGTTATCCCTTTGCTTTTAACGAGTCAAAACAGTGGAGGTAAGTTGTCAATTGGTTGAGCTACGTCGCCTAGCTTAGTTAGCTAACCAATATTAGCTTGTTAACTGTCACCGGCCGACTAGATGAGATTGCGATATGGAAGGTCCTTGACTTCATGATCTTTTGATTCTCAACCAATGGGTGCGGTGGGAAGATGTTGACCAAATCGCTTGAGGAAGGGCTCGATTGACATCGTTTCTACATACTTCTTGGCAAGAATAGTTCCATGTCACCAATGGTGAAGAGATGAGGTCGAAGAGCAAAGATGTGATCTAAGAAAATGATTGATGATAAGATGGTATGTTAGCTTTAGGTTACCGACTCCATCTTTTCTTTGTATATGGATATGTTAGTCTTGACACACTCAACAAATACATCTCCCCGCTTGATCTCAGCTTTTCAACGATGCCCTCCATAAGAAATAGTTGAGGCTTAGTGATTTTGTCATGACCACCGATTTGAAGATCGACACTTGTCTAATACCTGTGGCTAGGCATAATGAAGAGGGGCAAAGCGATTTTTGTGTCTATCATAGGCCGCTCGACAGAACTTCACCACGCATAGAAATCCATCATGCTTGCCGTGGTGGCTTCGGAATGGTAGAGATTGAAGACCCGTCATTAGAGAGGTTAGGGAAGGCTTTAGAGATGGTCTTTGTGTCAAAGTTAATCTTGACCCCTCTAATGGTACCAAAGTGAGAGAAAAGAATCGCTTGGGTCTTCGTCCATAGAAATGAAGAATTCTTCTCGTGAGTTGAGCTCTATAGTTGCAAATTTTGAAGCTTAGTAGAGGAAGTACTCCGAAGATGTCAAAAGATGGACTAGTTCGAGTCCCAAAGTGGAGTTGTATTGAGAGAGGCAATGTCGAGAATACAACCTAGATAAGTGTTGTATACCATTCCACCTTGTTTATTTTTTCAAGAAGAAGTTAGTATTAGAAGGATAAATAAAGTCGAAAACACTCGATGAGAAACAATTGAGAGCTAGAAAGAGTTGTAGAATTTGTAGGGTTTAAGGTGGGTATATATATAGTAGGTAGGTTTAGAGCAGTTTGAGTAAGGTATAAAAGGTGATACAAAAAGGTATTAAATATGTATAAGTGCGTGTTCGTATGTGGAATTTTGGAAGTAAGTTTTAAAAGCGAAGATATGGCGTGTAGTGAGTAAGTACAGAGAATTTTGGTTTTTATGCTTAAAGGGTATGATTGATGTTGATTTATGATGGAGGTCAAAAACCTTTTTGATGGGCGCTTTTGTGTAGGCACGCCACATCAACCATCGTGTTGGTGAGATAGTGCGAGGCGGTTTGGCTTCTCAAGGAAGCTTCGCATGAGTTCCAAGGAAAATTTAGGTAGGAGATAAATATTCATAAAGATAAATATCTCGATTTAAATACATATATTGAATATAATTTGGAAATTAGTTGTGATACGATCAGCTAATTTCAAAGTTTTAGAGATTACTTGTGTGGTGACTAATATGTTAGTTGCAAAATTTGATAATGCTTTTGGCCGACGCTTGTTTGTCGCCTTTGAAAGTGGTTGGGGCATGTCATTGATGATAAGGTCACTGGTTGAAGGATGTTAGCTAATACCCTTATGAAACAAGTTGATGAAACAAATACTAGCAAAGATCGATCGACTCTATAGACAATATGTCTCTTTGTTAGCCATGACTTTTGTACCTGGAATAGTTAGAGATATACAATACCTATATCTATGATAGAAAAAGAATTCCTAATTCTCCTATAAGAAATTCAAATATGTCTGGTTTTAAGGCTTTTGTAAATATGTCAGTTAATTGTAATTCTGTAGGGACGTGCTCTAGCTGAGCATTACCTTTTCCAACATGATCTTTAAGGAAAGGATTTCTTATGTCTATATGCTTAGTCTTAGAATGCATCACAGGATTTTTGGAAACAGATATAACTTATGTATTATCACGTAAAATAGGACATGTTCCCATTTGCATTTAATAGTCCGGTCGCTTGTTGTTTCATCCAAAGAATTTGAGAGCAGCAGCTATCAGCAACCATGTATTCAGCTTCAGTAGTTGAGGTAGAGACTGATGCTTGCGTTTTGCATGCCCAAGATATTAGCCTATTACCAAAAAAACTGACATGTTCCACTTATGCTCTTTCTGTTCACTCTACAAGCTGCAAGGTCATCATCTGAATAATTAAATTAAAAGATAAATCTCTAGGATACCAAATACCAATTTTTTTTAGCATAAATCAAGTATCTAATAATTCTTTTACAACAATCATGTGAGATTCTTTAGCATCGCCTTGAAAACGAGCACATACACATACAACAAACATAATATCTCGGTCTACTAGCGGTTAGACTGCCAGAGATCCAATTATACCTCTATACTCACCATATTGACTGATTACCTTTCTCATCAGTGACCAAATGGCATTCAACTCCCATTGGAGTGTTTGCTGAATTTGTCTCTTGCAAATTATATTTCTTGATCAGCTCTTTGGTGTATTTGGCTTGATGGATAAAAATTCCTTTTTCAGTTTTCTTGATTTACAAACCTAGTAAGTATGTAAGTTATCCCATCATGCTTATCTCAAATTTTTCCTCTTGAGGTTTTCAAACCTCTTACACAAAACATTATTAGTAGAACAAAAAATAATATCATCAACATAAATTTGAACTAATAAAATATTACCCTTGTGCTTCATTGAAAAAAGAGTTGTATAAAGTTTACCTATTTGAAAACCTTTTTCCATGAGAAATTTGGATAGAGTTTCATACCATGCTCTTGGGGCTTGTTTGAGACCATAGAGAGCCTTTCTTAGCTTGTAGACATGGTCCTTCTTCTTGTTGTCATGAAATCCGTGGTTGTTCAACATAGACTTGCTCTTGGAGGTCACCATTTAGAAATGCACTCTTTACATCAATTTGATAGAGTTTGAAGTCCTTGAAAGTTGCATAATCAAGGAACAATCGATAGCTTCTAGCCTTGCAACAGAGAAAATGTTTGATCATAATCAATTCTCCTCCTCGTCCATAGCCTTGGGCTACCAACCTTGCTTTGTTTCTTATGACATTTCCATCTTCATCCAACTTGTTCCTAAAGACCCATTTAGTTCATATTACTTGTTGATTTGATGGTCTTGGAATAAGTTGCCAAACTTGACATCTCTCAAACTGATTGAGTTCTTCTTGCATGGCCTCAATCCATTGGGGATCTTCAAGAGCTTCATCAATCTTCTTAGGTTCAATGGAGGAGACAAAGGCATGTGAGTCAAGAGTTTCAATCTTTGAGCTGCTTTTTGTCCTTAGTCCTAT
>CM028380.1:27659687-27719331 GCA_013146195.2 Codonopsis lanceolata | reverse complement strand
AGGAAATTGGTCGGCGGTGAGATGTACACTGTCACAATTGCGTTGATGCTTTCAATCGAGATGATGCCACATGGTATGTCCCGTATTATGATGACATTTCAGTGTTTGACTCTAGCGAGCTCGGGTGTCGACCATGGAATTTCCTGGTTGGATGATTGTCCGTGTCTGGGCTTTCCAGGTATTCTCGTGGTCGGCCAGTGGCCTGGTCGGCCATCTTCATCGGCTTATCAGGCGAATGGTTAGATCCCTTGACTCGATCTTGGTTGCATTGACCGCGTGTCATTCCAGTGGGGAGCATCAATCGAGTCACCGGTGCCCTCGACTTTTCGAGTGTGAGGATTTATCCTTAGGTCGGAAAGTAAGACTTGGTTCATCCTCGTTCAAGCCCGTCTTTGTTGACCATGTACTGCATGTTGTTGGCTTGGTTAGGATGTAAGCCGGGGATGTGTTTAGTGGAGCCCTTGGATCGAGCTTGGTTTGCGCGGGGAATCGAAGTGTCACTTGGGGTCACGTCTCATTAATAGCACATTTTTCGAAGCGTCGTTTAGCCGAATTATCATTTATCTGATTTCGGCGATCTCTTTCTTTTGGCGGCGTCGTTTGATCCAGTTGCTCGACACGTGTCGGTCGGGTAGTGGTTAAATGAGATCCGGGTGTTTTGAATTGGGTCGACACGGTTGATCGCAGGTCGTATAAAACTCTAAAACCCCGGCTTCCCCCCTACGTTTCCATCCATTCTTGTGTTTTTTCTCCCGAGCGATCAGGCGATTTTTCTCTCCACTGTCGAATCCACCATTTTGGCTCTTTTTTTTGACACAGAGGAGCAACTATCTTGAACAAATTTCCTATATGAGGCCACATTTTAGGTCCATTTATAGGTTTGATTGTGTGCTCATATATCTTTCTTTGACATTCTATCTTATAGCATTCATCAACCCACAACTCAGGGACCCCATTTCCCTCATTTTTACCATCATACCATATGGCAGAAACACCATTCTTACATGGAACCCCACTCAATTGCCATTTCCTACAAGTGCAAGTTCTATGACTCAAATCAACTACACATTGTTCACCCTATGGTCCTCTAACTTGGTATTGAGTTCCTCCATTCCAAACACAGATAAAATCTATTGCCTCATCCTTTGTCTGTTTGATATTCTTTTGTATCCTTGGCAACAAATAATTATCACATTTCTGAACCTCTTTTCTTTTCTTTCTAATTCTAATCATCAAATAATTCCTTATCATCTCTAGCATTGTGATAATAGGCTTATCTCTAGTGGAAACAATATGCCCATTGAAACTCTCGAGATGTTATTCATCAAAGACATCACATTTGGCGCATCAATGAAATGGGATCTAGATCGGTCTTAGGACTTATGCGACATGCCCGCTCGAAATGCTTCGGTGAAAAATGACTTAAAAGCCTCCATTGCGGCCTCAAATGCATGAATATTTATTGATAAAACAGCTTTGTAGAGTTTATCCTTCATCTATTTACCTTTAAACAACTTTTTGAAATTGTTGTACAGGTTTAACAAGCAGAATATGTGCTCCACATCAGGTAATAAATCCCTCAATGCCAAGTCCAATCCATGTATTACCAAAACAAAGAAGAAATTGGTTGTGGAATAAGTGGAAAATTGGAAAATAGTACACAAAAGCAGAGATCAATTAAGAAAATACCTTTTGTTGGTCAGATATGAAGACCCACTCCTCATTACTTTGAATACCAGAATCATTATCAAAAGTTAGGAACCACTTGCCGAGGTTTATCTGTTTCACTCTCCACAATAGCATATGCAATGGGATACATACCATTATTAGCATCTATACCAATTCTAGTAAGTATCGACTGAATGAGGTCCACTTTAGAAAGCATCCATCTAGCCTATCACCTTCACCGCATCCAGGTACAAATCACGCTTTCAATGGCCCCAAACAACAGTAGATCCTTTTGAATTTTCTTTCATTTCCATTAACACCCTCCTCAGATCTCAGCTCAATTTTTCATGGTTGAGTTGATATTTGTTCTCTTAATCTCTGCACAATAATCCCATAGTAAACCAAACTGCTTTGAATGGTTTCCATGGTTTAACGGATCTGCAATCCTTTCGGCTCTGTATGCTTGACTCAAGGAAATTTCTAGATGTGTTTCTTCTCTAATTGTTACCATTATACCCTCCAAGGTCCAGTTAGGTGTAGACGTAAACCTCTCAATAAATCTCCTTGCAACCCACTCAGATGTCCGATGCCTATTTGTATAGGTGGGGATACATGTGCATATGCACATTCACAAATGTCTTTACTTCCCATGTACTCTCAAACTTTTTTTTTATTTTTTTTTTTATTTGAGGAAGCAGGACGGCACCTGCGGAATTTTATTAATAAAAGAAAATCAAACATGAGGGGGACAACCCGCCATCAACAGGCAAGGAGCCTAACCTCTATAATAAATACAAGATAGCCTATTTCCGAAAACTATAAAAACCAGCAGCATCAAACGCCAAAGTTTTTTTAACAACAGCAGGCAAAATAGAATAATCTGTGTAAACTATCGACTATCGTGCTTTCATGGGCAATAGGCTGCAAGCCGATCGCGCCACCATATTCTTCTCCCGATAAACATGCAGTAAAACATAATCACCCAATAATTCCTTACAATCTCGAAGAGAATAAGCATATCGCCAAGGCTCATGGTGCCCTCTCGATAAAACATTCCTTTAGTAAGCGAATCGATTCGACCACCACGGGACCAAGCCGAAGAGACCTACATAGATGAAGCCCCTCTTTGAGAGCTAAAATTTACGCCATCATATTTGTACCATGCCCGTAACTACTAGAAAAGGCTGAACAAAACCCCAGTGAGTCTCGAATGATACCTCCACATGCACCTCCCATCTTTTGAAGAACCATCCGTGATTAAGCTTGAATCCAACGGTAGAGGATTCCCAGCGAACCCAAACCCCTCGTTTTATACGGATTGGCTTGACCCATAAATGACAAGCTTGAATAGCGATGGCTTGCCCGCTTTTAGACTTGGGATGAAACACATTGAAGCATCTCGGACCCCTCAAAAATCAGAAATTAGCGATTCGTTGCATTCTCTCTCATCCTCAAAGCAGGCACATCGAGCTTTCCAAAGCTCCCGGCAAGTATAGGCAAATATCTTGAAAAGAGTTACACCTATGGGATCTTAAAGAAACCGAAGACCATACCTCAGATGGGTGAGATTGTTATATTCGCAACCAAATGGCTACTTGTAAAACAAGACCATAAATCCTTTGCCATACGAGATTCCACAAATAAATGCAACGGCGATTCAGGAAGGCTCATCGGCACAACAATGACAACGCGAAGCTAAATACACATGGCGGGCTTGAACATTTGTATCAGCGGCAAAGCATTATGGAACAACCTCCAAAGAAAGCAACTAACCCGGCTAGGAAGCCAAGGCGCCATATAAGTTGAGCCCACAAGAAATTGCGGATTAGGGGTTCGATAATAATTCGATAAGAGCTTGCTTTGAATTCTCAGTAGTCGACTCACTAACCAACCGATGCGGTATAGGCGGATCACATTCATCGGGAAAACCAAATCTTTATGCGCCTGGAGCGACTTTGTTTGATAGCCTCGTAGTTACGCATAAATTTGAAGCTACAGTGAGCATACAATCCATAGGCGGCGGGCCGATCAACCTAGTGCCACACCAGTTATCTTCCCAAAAAGATCTGTTTCCTTGGCCGATAACCCACCGACTAGTCTGTACAACCGAAGAAAGCTGAGCCGAAATAGCAATCCATGACTGCGTTGCAAAACAGAACCCGACCACAGGCTTCAAACCATATTTTCCAACGCCGAGCCCATGGCCCACAGGAATTTAATGCCTTCAAGCAAGCTTCGGCGTGTAGAGAGTTCATGATCGATTCAAAGGTCTAATACCTAGACCACCTACGCCAAAGGTAAACAAACCCTATGCCATGCAATCCAATGAGTGCTTGTAGATCACCTTTGTTATGCCAAAGAAAATTTGCCATCTTTTGTTCCAAGCGACGAAGAATCGGCTTAGGAACATGAGGCTGCCATAGCATAAGCGGGAGGCTACATAAAACCGACTTAAGAAGAGTAACCTTTGCGCCAAGCGAAAGAAACTTAGTATGCCACCCTTGAACCCGACCGCCACTTTGCGCATTAGGTTATCAAAATAGACTTGCTTTAAACGGCCTTTGAATAGAGGGAGACCCAAATAAGTCATCGGCCAAGACTTATGTTTGTAACCCGACCAACGCTCAACATGCACAGCTCGGTTATGTGTAAACCTCTTCGGAAGAAAGAACCCACTTTTCTTGCAATTAACCAAGCGGCCCGAAGAGGCCTCATCTGATCCCAAAATTCTTTTTAAACCACGAATTGATCGCTTAGAGCCATTCTGAGAAAACCAACATGTCATCTGCGTATAACAGTGCGAAATCAATGACCACCTCTACCATGTATGTAAAATTTGAATTTGTCCTTGAGTATGACTCTCGAATATTATGAGATAAAATTTCTGGGCAAGAATGAAAAGCAAAGGGAAATTGGATCCCTTGCCGCACTCCTCTATTAGCCTTAAAGAAGCGGAGGTAGACCCATTAATCTTGAGCGAATACCAAGCTGTTGCCAAGAAGGCGAGAGATCAAATTACAAAACCGGAGAATCAAAACCAAAAGCTTTGAGGCGATCTAATAAGAAAGCTCCACTCTAAGCGATCATACGCCTTTGACATATCTAGTTTGAACACCATATTACCCCCGACCTTGGATCTATTCTTTGAACTAACTCATGGGCCAATAAAATATTTTCTTGAATGCTCCGGCCTTTGACAAACCCTGACTGCTGTTCAGAAATCAACCTAGGAAGAATCGGAGCCAAACGGGTAGCCAAAATCTTGGAGATGAGCTTCACTGCAAAATTACATAAACTAATCGGTCTTAAATCACCAAAACTCTCAGGCTGTCTATCTTAGGAAGAAGAACAATACTAGGCGTCGATAGACCTCTATGTAATTCGGCGCCTGAAAGAAATCATTAACCGCCTCCGGGGCGTCCGTTTAATAACGGACCAACAACCTTGAAAGAACCACCACGTGAAGCCATCAGGGCAGAACAGCTTTGTTGGGGTTGGCGACTTTATAGCTAACCAGACTTCCTCTTCAGAAGGAATAGCAATAAGAGAAATATTATCCTCCCTCGTTACCTTAGGCTGGAAATTCATCGAATAAGGCTTCCTCAATACTTGGTCGGTCGGCGTAAAAATATTCTGAAATAATCCTCATGAAAGGACCAAGGCAGGGTCTTCACTATACGTACCATCGGGAAGACGAATACTAATCACATTCCGATGCGCTCTGTCTTTAATGCTAGCGTGGAAAAAAGCGTGTGCGGTCACCCTCACTTACCCACTGCGCCTTGATTTCATTTCGACCATCTCCGTTTCCCAACCTATAAGTTGGTTAAGTCTCTTCTTAGCAACAATCAGACCCTCTTCTGCAGCTAAATTACACCCAGACTGAATATCCACCTCAAGACGTAAAATATCATCTTGAGTAGAAGCAATATTCCTCTGAATATTTCCAAAAACACCCCAATTCCATTCTCGCAAAACGCCTCGGAGACGCCTAAGCTTCCCATACAAACGAATCATTCCCGAACCCCAACAAGGATTATGCCATTGTTCTGCCACAAATGATAGAAAATCTGGATGGTCGAGCCACATACGCTGAAAGCGAAAACCACTCTTAAACTTAATAGCCTCCCGAAAATCTAACAGAAGAGGAACATGATCAGATACAGAAGTTACCAAGTGCGAAACCTGAAGTCTCGGAAAATTAATCTTAAACTCACCATTAACCATAACTCTATCCAACCTTTTCCAGATCCGTTGACTCCCAGATTGGTTATTACACCATGTGAAACAAGCGCCTTCATAACCCGCATCAACTAAACACACTTTTGAATACAATCATTAAAGTCTTCAATTGCACCAAGATCACTTGGGCGCCCAGAGTTTCTCTCCCAAGCCGGCGATGGCGTTGAAATCCTCCAACCAACCAAGGGATAGAACATCCCATAGAAAGATTGACTAAATCTGTCCACAACTCAGAACGATCCTGACGATTACACTTAGCATATACAAAAGTGGCCATAGTTGTCATAAAAACCGGCGAAGAAACCATAACAGAAATCTGCTGCGAAGAGCAATGCACTACATTAATATCAACTGGATTATTCCATAAAAGCCAGATATGCTTATTAATTGGATTTGCATGCATGTTGTTATCAAAACCCACCCGACGACAGAATTTAAACAGACGATCACCCGTAGTTTTCGGCTCCAAAACCGCACGAAAAAGGTTTATCTTTGTCTTATTAGAAGTTTCAAATAAGAGCAGTGGCCTTATTGCATTGCACTCCCTCGCATTCCATATAACTATCGTCATAAATTAATTAGACGGAGAGACAACCTGAGCCTTCTTTGCAGCCCTAGTGATTCTTACGTTCTCTTTTAAGAACCGCGCCTTTTTGACCTCTGCATGCAACCTATTACAATAAGAGATAAATGACTGGCGTGTAGCAACGCGACCTGCATCTAAATCTGTAAACAGACGGCTGGTCTCCACTAAAGTATCCGCATAATCACCATTCGTGGAATGAGCCTTCCCAAACCGCCTCGGGGCTACATGCATAACGCCATCCCAGAAGTCACCAATGTAAACCGAATCATTGTAAGGTTTCAGTTGCTTCACCTGATCTGGAATCGGCAAGACATTCTGATCAGCCGCAATGATCTCCTCGGTAACCTGATTAACATTATCATCCTCCAAATCTTCCAATAAGTCAAAAGAATTATTCAAAGGAACGGTACTGCAGTGATGAGTCTTCACCGGCTGATGGACCTTAGGTTGCTCCGTACTACCATCCTTGCTCACTAGATCAATATGTTCCACTTCGACAGGTTGCCCTTGAGAATCTTTCGCAAGAGATACCGATGCACCATCACCCTTGGAATGTTTAACTGGAGTCCACCGTTTACCCGTCTCAACAGGTTTAGCTGGAGGAATGTGCACACCAGTCCCATTTGTTTTAACCTCCTTAGAAGCCTCCGTAATCGGCGTCTTCCCCAAACGACCAGCCCCATCATTTGATTTGAACGTCTCCACTCGCGGTTTGGCAACCCGATCGGCTGGAATACCATTACTAGGGGGATGAGACAAGCCCTCCTTTTCATTACGGCTATGCATACCACGGGAAAACCCTTTTTTGCAATGTGGCTGTGTATGACCTAACAGCCCACACCCGGTGCAATACCTGATATTGCCTTCAAATTCTAGAGACTGCCAAAAGCCATCTTCTTTGCTTGAACCTATCCAAACCCGAGACGGAAGAGGCAGGGAGACATCGATTTCAATACACATCCGAGCAAAAATGGGCCGAACCAACGTTAATGTTTTCTCGTCAACACGTAAAAAGTGCCCTAAAGAATTCCCTATGCATTCCAAAAAGGATGGATTGAAAAACATTAGCGGCAAGTGATGAAGTCGAACCCATACCGCTACCTTAGTAACATCCTTTCGAAAAGCGAAATCCGCCGACCACCGAAACGACCGGTACATACTGCGTTTTCGGCTCACGCATGCTCAACTCCGATCTCAATCCACCTTCACCCTCGAGCAAGCCTGTTTCGAAGCACAAAGTAACCTCCTGCTCGGTCAATCCCGGTACTTGTTCCAAGACTTTAGTAAATCTCTCCAAGTAACTAGCAGTGGACTTATGAGCGCCCTGCTTAACCTTCGACAAATCAGCCCTTGTCTTTGCCAGTGTGCCTGTAGTGCCGAAATCTGCCAGAAACTTTGCTCGCAAATCAGACCAATTATTAATTGATCGGCGCGCAAAGTTCCCATCCATGCCAAGGCCTTCCCTTGCAAAGCTCCTCTGGCTCGAATTTTCAATGCCTCATCCGAAGTCACCAAGCTTATTTGTGACTTGAATGACATCAACCAGTCTCTCGCCTTTGTTTTCCCAGTATACTCCTTAATATTTGGGAAAATGAGCCCCTGTGTTGGCGGTGCATTCTCGATCCATGGTGCCAGCGGGCTAGCTGAAGTGCCTAAGAAGTTTCCATCCAAAGCTTTACCTTGCTCCCACGCCTCCATGCGGCGTTTTAACTCTTCAAAATCTTGCATATTTATGGTTGTTGGCAAACCACCCTCGGGCTGAGGTTGTACCACAGGCATAGGAGGGACCTGTGGGAGACCCATAGCTCCAATAGCTTGAGTTACTTGAGTTACCCACGGCTGCCCACATTACTGCTGGCGCCCAGTGGCGAGCCCAGTGCGGTGGTTGATGCAAATCCCTCTTTTCTTGAGAATGATGAGATACATGCCCCGAGATTTCTAGAGATGGAGTTCTACACAACGAGCATAAGATCCCCTTGGCGATGGAGAACGACGACTACGAGCACGCGATCGTCGTGGCGAGGGTGAACGAAGCCTACGTGCATGAGACCTCCGCGGGGTAGGTGAACGCCGACGACGACGGGACTGTGCTGAATCATCCCCCACTCGTGGTCCCAGCCATGAATGAACACTGGGCACCACCCTGTGGCTAGCCCTACTTCCTTCTGGCTGATCACGTACCTTTGACCCCTGGACACGCGGCTGAGAAGGAATGATCAATGGGTTTAGCTGATTACCCCCAGTCCTGGATCCTCCTGCAGCTTGACTTGGTGTTGACAAAGATGGTAAAGGGTCCAATTCAATGGGTAAAGGCGGTTTACCCATGTCAATCAACTGCAGATTGAGTTGATGCATTTGGCCCAAATATATAGCCCTTTGACGAAGAGCTTCCTCCCGAAACTCATGTGCCAAACCAACTGTTGCCATGACACTTCTAGCTAGAGAATCCACTCCACGCCTTTGATTTAGTTGGTGACGAGCATCATGAGGAGGAGGATTGTTCCCAGCCAGTTGATTATGACTAGGAGTTGCTTACACCTCTTCATGTCGACTTCCACTAACACCATTAACGCCATTTTCTGCCATTATCCAAGCTAACGAATGCTAATTCAAGAAAAACTGCTACCGTTTCCCGACAACGGAACCAACTGATGCGTCCAAAGTCTTCTGGAAGCACTGGATTTGTTCAACTGGATACCTGGCTTTCAACGTATCCACTGATCTCCAAAGCCCAACTCTGCAATCAGACAAAACAACATGTAAACTAGGCAGGGGCACTCCCTACAAAGGCCCTCCGGCGTGAGAATTAGTCAAAGACTAGCAAATGTCTAAACAATTCAGCAGAGTTTTGGCTAGAGAGTAAAAATCACGTACCTTCCCTCTTCATTTTGAGGGGCTTTTATAGTTGTCGGAGGGTATAACCGTTCATAACTGCCCACTAATAATCATGGCCTTAATGGCGGGCACATTAACTGCCCCATTAACTGTCCCATTAACCACAACGGTCAAATGGAGAAGTTTCCGGACATAACCGTCCTTAACTGTCAACAATTCTTAAATCCACGAGCATGATACCGCATGCTCGCTACATGCTCCTGCTCGCTGGTTAAGCCCCCAGCTCGCTGACATCATTTACTCGCTAAAGATTGTGGCCCTGCTCGCAACGCGCAAGAACCCTTTAATCTTCTCCTTGTAGCCTTAACTGTAAGATGGTCGCCTGACTGAATTGTAAGCATGCGCCCAGCACGTGACCTATGGCTTGGGCCTATTGGGCCGAGCAGCTCATGTTCTAAAAGGTCACTTGCACAAAAATGTTTCTACACCACCGGTGGATAAAAAATTATTTTTTAAAATGATTTTTATATTATCATAAGTTTCATGTCTAAAAAAAATGAATGTTTAGCATAATATATATATTAATATAGATTCCAAACTCATATTACTTCTTCTTTCCTTATGCAAAAAATTATTTAGGCATATTTATTTATTTAATTTCTATACATCAAACTAATAATATTTATATTATGATTATTTACTTATTTTGTTAGCAATAATGTTTTAAAAGTGATTGCATAACCCTAAAAAATGGAAGCCTTGTGATTGCTTGCCAGAAAACCCTGATAACAACTCCCTTTTTATTGCACATCCCATCTGCAGGTAGAGAAACATATATTTTGGTATATTAAAAGGGAAAATTACTCTTTGGTTGACGTTTCCGTCGTCTTCCATTACTTCCTTGCGAGCTTTCTCGAATGCAAATTGGGCTCGTAGTCCAGATGATCATCATTCTATTACTGATGATTGTGTGTTTATGGGGTCGAATCTTGTCACTTGGACAACAAAGTAACAGTCTGCAGCTTCTTGATTGAGTAGTAAGGTTGAATATCAAGCGCTTGAGACCATCTCCAACAGTTTGAAGTTAAAACTGCATCAAATCTTTAAATTGGTGTAATTTATGTACTGGATTTCTTCCACCATCTCCAACAGTTCTACTTCAAAATTTATTCTAAAATGAATATTCCAAATATATTCTTCATTATTTCATTTAATTTGTATTCCAAGTATATGTTTTATTTTATTAAATTTGCATTAATGTATTTTAGCAAAACAAATATATTATTTATTGATTTAATATTAAATTAAATTAAATATTATGCATTAAAAATAATAAATATTATATATAACTAATAACTAAGAATATAAATAAAAATAATTGAATTAATTTTTTTATTATTTAAACCAAAACATCAAAATGGTATTTAAACTAAACAACTAAACTAACAATAATAATGAAAACATAAAATACAAAATAATTACTTAAACAAAAAAAAATAGGAGAGGGAAAATGAAGTGTGTACAGTATGATGTTGGAGCATGCAACCGTGATGAAAAACTATATATTTGGTGTTTTAAAGCCACCGTTGGAGATGGTCTGAAATCACTGCCACCGAGCTTCACTGGTTTGCCTATCTTTATCACGAGTTGGGTTTGTTTCTCTCTTCGCCAACCTTTGTTTTGTTATGTGATAGTGTCTCGGCTCTTCATACGTCTCGTAATCCCGTATTTCATGCTCGTAGTTGCCATATCAAGATTGATTATCATTTTGTTCGTGAGATGCACCGGTGTGGCTTTCTTTGTTTGGCCTCTGTAATTTCCACTACTAACCAGCTGGCCGATATTTTCACTAAATATCGATCGTGCTCAACCTCGGTTGCAGTCCTTAGCATCCAAGCTGCAACTTTGTCCACCTCCATTTGGCTTAGGGGGTGGGGGGATAATACATAAATTAAATTAGGGTGAATTACAATCAGGTCCACTTTGGGGAATTTTCAACCGCTTTAGTACCTTATAATATTATCAAATAGCTTAAGCACACTTTTCAAGGGTATGATGCATTGTGGTTTCAAATTGATGCATCACGATTAAAGAAAGTTGAATTTAGGGGTTACAAATTGTAAGTCCAGTTGGCAATAAATAAGGCTAGAGAGGGGTGAATAGCCTTTTAAAAATTTGAGAGTTGTTTTGAAAAACTTCAAAAGTTACAGCGAAAAATACAACTTTTGTATATAATGTCAGGTGGCTGATGAATTTAAGATCTCTTAGATGCTGATGGTGTCAGCAGGAAAGAGAAAATTGGTGAGCTAGCTGACACAATTTGTTATGTTTTCAAAAGATCACAAGTTATAAAGAATGAACTGAAAAATAATTTACAAAGCAACTACGTAATCAACTGATGAAACTCAATGGTTGACACTTAAGTAGATTGAAGTTGTTTAAGTGTTAGGACAACTTGTGTAAGCTGATGAATAAGAGACTAAGCAGTTAAATTGGTTCACAGTATAAACTTCTACATCCATTACCAAGTTGGTCAAACATAGATTGTGCACTAATTTTATTAATAATCTAGGTGATCACTAATGGATCAGTGTACAACAAAGACCAGTGTTTTGGGAGTATGATTGAAAGTCAATCACACTCGTGGGACAATCAAATGATTCTTTAAGAATATGAAAGAAGTAAGGAATATCAAGAACAATTATTGTCAAAACAAAGAACTAGAAATGAATAAGAATATATAAGTCTATATAGCTAATGTTTCGGTTGAATGAGTATGAATGCTTCAATTGTTTTCTTCAAGTGGTTCCTGTGAATATATATAGAGATACTTGAAGTGAAATCCGTTAGAAATACAATTGAAATTGGAAGAGCTCCAATAATTTGAGAGTATATCTTTCACAAGATATTTCATAGCACTGTAAGATAGAGCTTACTAAGAGACTCTTCTATGAAGCACAAACAAAGAAACCGGTTAGTACTCAATATATTTTTCCATAAGAGGAAACATGCTGACATAACTTGTTCTAGAAGCAATTGCGAGCTGACATAAGTCAACTAGATATTTGCGAAGATCAAAGTTAGTAATTTACTTAGTATGTAATTAGCCTCAATGGGTTTAAGCAGAGAATTGCAAAAAAAACCCTGTTCTATTTCACGTTTTGCACACTAAACCTCATGTTTCCAAATTCGACAATTAAAACCTCCACCTAATTTTTTTTTCAATGTAAACCTTCCGTCTGTTAGGCGTTAGCCTAGAAGACGGAATGCTGACCCGGCTGCTCGCGTGGCGGCTGACGTGTCTTCAGCGGGAGTTTTTCCAACGATTTCCCCCAATTCCAATACATTTCTTTGCAATATAAACCATGTCCAAATAACAGGTTTGCAAATTTAATCTTTTTTCAACGATTTCCCTCAATTCCAATAAATTTCGTTCCATTATAAACCCTGTCCAAATAATAGTTTTGCAAATTAAACCTTTTGTCTCACTTATAAAATCAACAAAATTCCAATTAAATTCAACTAGGGCTGAGAGGGAAGTTTATTTGTTTACATTTGTTTATTTTATTGTAAGAAATTCAAAAACATGTATAAACGAGAATAGTATATATATATATATATATATATATATATATATATATATATATATATATATATATATATATATATATATATATATATATATATATATATATATATTCTTTTTCCAAAAACATGAATTAAAAAATTATGACAATTGTCACTAATAAAACATGTTATAAAATCGAGTAAAGTGAACAGAAAAAATGCAAAGTAACAAAACAAATAAGATAAATTATTGTGCTTGTATTAAGCCCAAGAGAGAAACAGAAAAAGATAAAGTTAACAGTCTGCCCCTACCCCGTGAAAACCCAAAGAACAACACCAAAACAGCAAAAAACGCCCCCAATCTAAATACTAGGCAAGCAAAAGTCATTGTCGAACTGTTCTGTGGAGCACCGGTGAAAAATTCCAGCGCGAGTGTGTGGACACGTGAGCCTGACTCCGACAATGGCAAAGACACAGACGAGTTCGCCTAGTTGAGGTTGTGGTAGTTCGGGGCTTAGATTGGGTGAAAAGTGAAGACATAGGCTAGATCTAGAATGAAATCGTTAAGATCTGAGCCATAATCCTTCTTTCCTTGCCTTTTCAAGCCTTTCGCGATGTGTCTAAGCTAGAAAGGCATCTGTCTCCTCTCGCATCTAGTAATATATATATGCACCATTTGGAGTTTTGAACATGCGTGCCATCTAGCAATCCCACTCATATTTGTGACGAAGGGGAATGATACGTATATGTGCTAGTCAGAACGTTCTTTCTCTATACCCATTATATTGGTAGGCTCTCAAATTGAGCATACCTCCTAGATTCTTTTTTTAAAAGTAAAATCGGATGGGGCTTATATATAAGCAGTGCTTCTTTCTACTTTAACTATGTAATGTAGCTATTTTTCTGTCATTTTTCTTATGTTCAGGGCAAGTTTTACGTCCTTGGCTAAGGCTAACGACAAGAGTACTTAAGATGTGCAGACCTCAGGGCAGTTGAAATCACCCTTGTATGCGCACCTAGGACTTGGAACTTCCCTCTCACTCCTGAAACAAAGTAGTCTAAGCTCCTTCTTAGTTTTTTTGGTACCTGCCAGGGCCATTTACTATGCTCCTTGGGGCAAGGGGAGGTGTTGGCTACACACAAGGCTTCCCCTCCTCAAAACAGAAAAAGGGTGGAACTCTATTCTAGTCTCTCCTACAACATATAGGCTTCAAATACCAAGACAAGGCCGGGAAGACTCCTTATAATAGCTGCAGTAGTATAATGAAAATTCAAAAGAAAAAGGCAAAATTGATAGTGTTGAATTTAATTGGAATTTGTTGATTTTATAAGTGAGACAAAAGGTTTAATTTGCAAAATTATTATTTGGACAGGGTTTATAATGGAACGAAATTTATTGGAATGGAGGGAAGTTGAAAAAAGGTTGAATTTGCAAACCTATTATTTGGACAGGGTTTATATTGCAAAGAAATGTATTGGAATGGGGGAAATCGTTGGAAAAACTCCAGCCGAAGACATGTCAACCGACACGCGAGTAGCCGAGTCAGCATTCTATCTTCTAGGCTAACGCCTAACAGATGGAAGGTTTACATTGAAAAAAAAATAGGTGGAGGTTTTAATTGTCAAATTTGGAAACATGAGGTTTATCGTGCAAAATGTGAAATAGGATAGGGTTTTTTTTGCAATTCTCTCAGTTTAAGCAAATCTAAATAAGCATATTTCAACAATCTCCTCTTATTTGCTTAAATCCATTCACTTAAGCATAGAAAGAAGAGTTAAAACCAATAATTTAGTGACTAATATATGGCATATTAGTGAATCAAGCATGCAGAAGAGATTAGATAAACCATTATCCAAAATAGAGATAGCGTATCAAAAGATAAGTACTAAAGCAATTTTAAAGCATGAATTGAAAAGTGTTTTGAGAGAATAAGAGTCAATCATGAGATGATCCAGAGCCTTCTTCTGGAATAAGTTGATTTGGCCGAGCTGGAGGGTTGTCAGCTGATCCTGAAGAAATGTTAGCTGGCTGAACTGGAGGAATGTCAGCTAGCTGAACTTGAGGGTATGTCAGTTGACTAAACAAGTATTGCATCATTTGTGGAAGGTTCAACTGCTGGAACAGCTACATCTTCAGCAAACACTCGAAGTCCTAGAATCCGTCTCAGCTCATTGTTCTCTTGACTTAGAACCCTAACTTATTATTTATCCTTCCTTTCCTCCTGAATGAACTGAAGCAAAAGTAATTCTAAATTAGTGGCTCTAGCAGCCCATTCCCGTTGATACATCAGCACAGAGTTCCAGTCATTCATTGTTTCTTCTTGAGGGGCTCCTATAGCAACTGTAGCCTTGACTTCTGTGGAAATTATCTCCTTAAGATTTGGAAGAATTGAAACAACATGATGCTAGATGTCATGAAACTATTGAGAGGGGACTTTGAGAGAAACTTCCATGTGGAGTTGATGGATATGGTAGATATCCAGTTTATCAGCCAGGGAGATTTGTGTGGGAAGAGGAGCAGAATGGCGAAAAACATATTTTGGGGCAGGGGATGAAGCAGCCTCAGGAAACAGGTTGTAATTTGCAAAGCCCTCCTCATCAGATAGAGGAGGGGAGAGACCAGACATGGGAGATTGGGAGTCTCCAGAGAGATATCTTCAAAGCCAGTTTTCATTCCAATTGGTTTAAGCAGGGCCGAGCTGATGATAGGTTGTTGATATTGTTTTTTCTATTGGACAAGTTTTTGAGTGGGAGAGAGAAGAGCATCTTCATTAGTTGAGCTGACTGGATCTGTAGATGAGGTGATAGATGATTCCTCATCACCCTCAACTCCTACTTCAACTGATTTGGAATAAGCAGAAGAGGATGCAAAAGAAGAGGAGAAGGAGGCCTGCACACCAATGTTGTGAGTATTGGATCCAGAAGAGAATAGATTCACTGGAGCAGTTGGTTGAGGTGGAGGAGCAGGAATAGAAGTGTCTGCTGTAGCATCAGTATGCTTGTCATCTGGATAATCAGCAGGCTTGCTTAAGTATCAGTAGGCTTGTCAACTAGAGCATATGTAGGCTTGTTAGCTAGAGCTAGGGAAGAAGATTCTGGAGCAACAATTGGATCATTCTGTAACAGGGGTAATAAAGCATTGACTTCAACAAGTGGTTGTTGAATGGTGGGAAGAACAGCAGGGTCTAAAAGAGGTAACAATGGAGGTGTTGCAATAGTAGCCTGAGAGATGGTTGGGACATCTATTTGCATGTCAGCCGGTAAAGGAATGTCAGTTTGAGGAGCTGGTATG
Organism: Codonopsis lanceolata; assembly: GCA_013146195.2. NCBI lineage: Eukaryota > Viridiplantae > Streptophyta > Magnoliopsida > Asterales > Campanulaceae > Codonopsis > Codonopsis lanceolata. The sequence continues at coordinate 27,703,141 of CM028380.1, read as the reverse complement.
ATTGGAATGAGATTGATAATTTGTGGAACTAGAGGTAGTTCAGAAGGTTGAGAAGTGGAGGTATTTCCTGGTTGAGAGATGCTTTGTTGAAATGCAAGATGATTATGCTTGGCCTTGTTGATGGCATATTCAATGCATTTGATGACCAGACAATGAAATTGTGCCAATTTTTCTGGAGCTACAGTAGGAGTGATCCATACTTGGTTTACTTGATCATCTTCAGGACGAGCCAACTGTCCTTGAAGAAAGGGGTCAGTAGCAGAAAGAGAAGGCATGTCAAGTACTCGATTATAGATTTTCCAATTGGTATAGATGACCTCATTTTGGACAAATCTATCACAAGATAGGTAGAACTGATTCCATCGAAGGGGCATGAGATCAAAGTACCATAGTTGTCAATTAGGTCTTCAACAGAAAGATTTGGAGTGACTGGATAAAGGACATTGAGCCTTCGTCGGTAGAGGTGATCAATATACTTGACTCGATTGACTGGAGGCTTATCTTCCTTCTTGACTTCAAGAAAGCTCAAGTGGACAAAGTGTGGAAGATGATCTATTGGAAAGATCCAGTTAGGAGATATGGGTTTTGGGCTTGGATAGTAAAGGGTATGGTAAGGATGAAAAGTAGGGTTTCAGATTGGAGGAAAGAATTTGATGGAGTGAAGAAGGTTTTGGTAAGGTAGAGTTTGGAATAGGGGTAGTGATAGGAACTTCAGAAGATGTGGTTTGAGAGAGGCATAAAATTACCTGGATTTAGTGTGGGGTTTCTTCTTTGTCTTTTAGATCGATGAGGCAGAGAGGAAGCTTGTGTAGTTGGTTGGTTTGATCTTTGATTACCAGATGGATTAGGAGTGGTTTCTTTGTCAACTGAGTCATCAGTGGTTATCAGCCTTTGCTTTTAACGAGTCAAAACAGGTGGAGGTAAGTTGTCAATTGGTTGAGCTACGTCAGCTAGCTTAGTTAGCTAACCAATATTAGCTTGTTAACCAGCGTCAGCTGGCTGACTAGATGAGATTGCAGATATGGAAGGTCCTTGACTTCATGATCTTTTTGATTCTCAACCAATGGGTGCAGTGGGAAGATGTTGACCAAATCTGCTTGAGGGAAGGGCTCGATTGACATCAGTTTCTACATACTTCTTGGCAAGAATAGGTTCCATGTCACCAATGGTGAAGAGATGAGGTCGAAGAGCAGCATGTGATCTAAGAAAATGATTGATGATAAGATGGTATGTTAGCTTTAGGTTACCAGACTCCATCTTTTCTTTGTATATGGATATGTTAGTCTTGACACACTCAACAAATACATCTCCCCAGTTGATCTCACAGTTTTCAACGATGCCCTCCATAAGAAATAGTTGAGGCTTAGTGATTTTGTCATGACCACCAGATTTGAAGATCAGACACTTGTCTAATACTGTGGCTAGGGCATAATGAAGAGGGGCAAAGCGATTTTTGTGTCTATCATAGGCCAGTTCGACAGGAACTTCACCACGCATAGAAATCCATCATGCTTGCCGTGTGGCTTCTGGAATGGTAGAGATTGAAGACCCGTCATTAGAGAGGTTAGGGAAGGCTTTAGAGATGGTCTTTGTGTCAAAGTTAATCTTGACCCCTCTAATGGTACCAGTGAGAGAAAAAGAATCAGTTGGGTCTTCGTCCATAGAAATGAAGAATTCTTCTGTGAGTTGAGTTCTATAGTTGCAAATTTTGAAGCTTAGTAGAGGAAGTACTCCAGAAGATGTCAAAAGATGGACTAGTTCGAGTCCCAGTGGAGTTGTATTGAGAGAGGCAATGTCGAGAATACAACCTAGATAAGTGTTGTATACCATTCCACCTTGTTTATTTTTTCAAGAAGAAGTTAGTATTAGAAGGATAAATAAAGCTGAAAACACTCAGATGAGAAACAGTGAGAGCTAGAAAGAGTTGTAGAATTTGTAGGGTTTAAGGTGGGTATATATATAGTAGGTAGGTTTAGAGCAGTTTGAGTAAGGTATAAAAGGTGATACAAAAAGGTATTAAATATGTATAAGTGCGTGTTCGTATGTGGAATTTTGGAAGTAAGTTTTAAAAGCGAAGATATGGCGTGTAGTGAGTAAGTACAGAGAATTTTGGTTTTTATGCTTAAAGGGTGATGATTGATGTTGATTTATGATGGAGGTCAAAAATCTTTTTGATGGGCAGTTTTTGTGTAGGCACGTCACATCAACCATCAGTGTTGGTGAGATAGTGCGAGAGGCGGTTTGGCTTCTCAAGGAAGCTTCGCGAGTTCCAAGGAAAATTTAGGTAGGAGATAAATATTCATAAAGATAAATATCTCGATTTAAATACATATATTGAATATAATTTGGAAATTAGTTGTGATACGATCAGCTAATTTCAAAGTTTTAGAGATTACTTGTGTGGTGACTAATATGTTAGTTGCAAAATTTGATACGTTTTGGCTGACGTTTGTTTGTCAGCTTTGAAAGTGGTTGGGGCATGTCAGTTGATGATAAGGTCAGCTGGTTGAAGGATGTTAGCTAATACCCTTATGAAACAGTTGATGAAACAGTCAGCTAGCAAAGACTGACTGACTCTATAGACAATATGTCTCTTTGTTAGCCATGACTTTTGTACCTGCAATAGTTAGAGATATACAATACCTATATCTATGATAGAAAAAGAATTCCTAATTCTCCTATAAGAAATTCAAATATGTCTGGTTTTAAGGCTTTTGTAAATATGTCAGTTAATTGTAATTCTGTAGGGACGTGCTCTAGCTGAGCATTACCTTTTCCAACATGATCTTTAAGGAAAGGATTTCTTATGTCTATATGCTTAGTCTTAGAATGCATCACAAGATTTTTGGAAACAGATATAACTTATGTATTATCACAGAAAATAGGACATGTTCCCATTTGCATTTAATAGTCCGTCAGTTGTTGTTTCATCCAAAGAATTTGAGAGCAGCAGCTATCAGCAACCATGTTTTCAGCTTCAGTAGTTGAGGTAGAGACTGATGCTTGCGTTTTGCATGCCCAAGATATCAGCCTATTACCAAAAAAACTGACATGTTCCACTTGTGCTCTTTCTGTTCACTCTACAAGCTGCAAGGTCATCATCTGAATAATTAAATTAAAAGATAAATCTCTAGGATACCAAATACCAATTTTTTTTAGCATAAATCAAGTATCTAATAATTCTTTTTACAACAATCATGTGAGATTCTTTAGGATCAGCTTGAAAACGAGCACATACACATACAACAAACATAATATCTGGTCTACTAGCAGTTAGATACAGCAGAGATCCAATTATACCTCTATACTCAGTCATATTGACTGATTACCTTTCTCATCAGTGACCAAATGGCATTCAACTCCCATTGGAGTGTTTGCTGAATTTGTCTCTTGCAAATTATATTTCTTGATCAGCTCTTTGGTGTATTTGGCTTGATGGATAAAAATTCCTTTTTCAGTTTGCTTGATTTACAAACCTAGTAAGTATGTAAGTTATCCCATCATGCTTATCTCAAATTTTCCCTTCTTGAGGTTTTCAAACCTCTTACACAAAACATTATTAGTAGAACAAAAAATAATATCATCAACATAAATTTGAACTAATAAAATATTACCCTTGTGCTTCATTGAAAAAAGAGTTGTATAAAGTTTACCTATTTGAAAACCTTTTTCCATGAGAAATTTGGATAGAGTTTCATACCATGCTCTTGGGGCTTGTTTGAGACCATAGAGATCCTTTCTTAGCTTGTAGACATGGTCCTTCTTCTTGTTGTCATGAAATCCAGGGTGTTGTTCAACATAGACTTGCTCTTGGAGGTCACCATTTAGAAATGCACTCTTTACATCAATTTGATAGAGTTTGAAGTCCTTGAAAGTTGCATAATCAAGGAACAATCTGATAGCTTCTAGCCTTGCAACTGGAGAAAATGTTTGATCATAATCAATTCCCTCCTCCTGTCCATAGCCTTGGGCTACCAACCTTGCTTTGTTTCTTATGACATTTCCATCTTCATCCAACTTGTTCCTAAAGACCCATTTAGTTCATATTACTTGTTGATTTGATGGTCTTGGAATAAGTTGCCAAACTTGACATCTCTCAAACTGATTGAGTTCTTCTTGCATGGCCTCAATCCATTGGGGATCTTCAAGAGCTTCATCAATCTTCTTAGGTTCAATGGAGGAGACAAAGGCATGTGAGTCAAGAGTTTCAATCTTTGAGCTGCTTCTTGTCCTTAGTCCTATAAAGGGATCACCAATGATGTTTGCAATTGGATGGTGTCTAGCTTCTTTGATTTCCCTAGGAAGATCCGGAAAAGGTTCAGTTTTTGAGGTGATAGGAGAGAGGTTGCCAGCTGGTGATGATAGAGTGTCGATTGTGAGTAGATCTGAGAATCAGCAGGGTATGTGTCAGCTGACTGATCATTGTCAGCTAAGGTAGGTTATGAAGAATGGTTATGATTGTCAGCTGGTTGAGTTTCATCTGTCGACTGATGTTCATTCTAACTTTATGAGTTATCTGCTGGAAGAGTAGAGAATGAGGGATTATTTTGGGTTAAGCTAACATAATTCATCAAAAGTAACATGCATAGTTTCAACAATTATTTGAGTTTTTCTATTATAAACTCTATAAGCTCTACTATGTTTAGCATAACCAACAAAAATACCTTCATTAGTTTTCTCATCAAATTTACCTCTGTGGTCATTACCATTGTAGTGAATGTAACATTTGCACCAAAAAATCTTAAAGTAGGCAATGTTGGGTGTTCTTCCTCACCAAAGTTCATATGGAGTCTTTTTATGGAACTTATTGATAAGAGATCTGTTTTGAGTGAAGCAAGCTGTGTTGATAGCTTCTGCCCAAAAATACTTTCGTAGCTTTGCCTCAGCTAGCATTGTTATACTTGTTTCAATCAATGTCATGTTCTTCCTTTCAGCAACACCATTCTGCCGAGGTGTTCTGACTACTGAAAAATTGTGATCAATGTCATGATCATCACAGTATGTGTCCATTCCAAAGTTTTTGAATTATGTACCATTGTCATATCTTACATTTATAATTTCACACTCTTTTGGAGTTTGAATGTTTTTAACAAGGCAGTAAGAAAACCATAAGTTTCATCTTTAGATTGTATCATTTCAACCCATGTATACCTTGAGTAGTCATCAACAACAACGAGGGTACATCTGCTTTCACCTAAGCTTGCAGTAGAAATAGGACCAAACAAATCCATATGCAACAGTTCAAGTATTCTTTTGGTTGAAAGATATGGTTTGGGTTTAAAGGATGCTTTTGTTATTTTTCCTAAAGCACATGCTTTACATTTCTTGTTAGCAGGAAAATTAACTGATAGCAGACCATTCACTAAAACTCCTTTTGAAAGTTTTGAAAGATATTTAAAATTCAAATGTGAAAGTCTTTTTTTCCATAGCCATGAAGTTTTTGAAACATTATTCACTACTAAACAAATTTGAGAACTGTTATTTAAAACAGGTAAATCAATAACAAAAACATTTCTTTTTCTTGTTCCAGTAAGTAAAACTTCATTTGTGATGTTGTTTTTGATAAAACAATGAGTAGTAGAGAAAGTACAGTTCATACCTTTATCACAGAATTGTGAAATATTCATGAGATTATGTTTCAAACCTTGCACCAAGGAAACATTGACAATCTTTCTAGATCCTCTAATAATGGAGTCATAACCTATTGTTTTTTCCTTTTGAGTTATCTCCAAAAATAACTGAGGGTCATTTGGCTTTGATAATGTCAGTAAGTAGTTCAGCTGACCCAGTTGGTTGATCATCTGCCATTAAGCATACATGAACTATGAATATTCAAATCATGGTACCCTTTATAGCTTTGGGTCCAAAGGGTTAGCTTTCTTTGGTAGCCACAATTAGGGGTGTAAGTGATTCGATTCAATTTGGGATAAAACCGCAAACCGAACCACCCCTATCGATTTCAAAATTTCTCAAACCAAATCGAACTGTGTGAAGTCCGGAACCGACCGAACCACTCGATTCGATTTGGTTCGATTTTATGGTTTCAAAAAAAAATTTGAACTAATCAACTTGGAAGTTGGCAGAAACCAATAGAAGCACCCCAATAAATTATCAAAGATACTAGAAACTTTTAAAACAATTAATCAACTTCAATGAAAAAAGAGCAACACCAATAGACAAAACAAATAGGGTAGAATGTTTAGTGTTTTTTCAACTTTGAACGGTAATTAGATTTAGGGTTCTTTTCGTGTATTGGCTATTGAGAAATTTGACCTCATGAGTTGTATCAAATATCAATATGAAGGTATGGAGGACATTGGAAAATGGGCAGGAGTACAAGACTATGTGGTATGTAGCTGCCAAACACAAAGGAAGAATTAAAAATATAAAAAAGTAAATCAACAATTAGGGATAATATATATATATATATATATATATATATATATATATATAGGGCGGTTCGATTCGATTTGATTAGGTTTGACATATGATATCGCAAACCAAACCGAACCACCTGATTTTTTATTTTTCCAAACAGAACCGAACCACTCTGACTTCAAAACTGAACCAAACCACTCGATTCGATTCATCGATTCGGTGGTTCGGATTTACACCCCTAGCCACACTTTCCTTAGCTTAGGCAGTTTGACTTTGTCAGTAGGTTTAAATCTAAACAAACATTCATGAGACTGGTAGAACAAACTTTGCATTTGTGATAACCAGTTTTATCAGTCATTTGAGATGAATCCTTTGATTCATATTGATTCAACTTGGAGGTCTTAGCAGCAACAAAATTGATAGACTTAAATTTGTCAGTTGCCTTCCTTCTAAGTCCCTATCTTTTGTTAGAGCTTATGTTTGTCAGCTATTGTAGATGCTGACATTTTGTGAGGATTATGAACAGAAGACTGACGACTGACATGGTTTAGCTTCTCCTTATTGTTGGAGGACCTCATAAGTTGATTCTTAGGATATTTAAAAAGTACAACACTGTAAATTGACCCTTTATCCTTTTTGAGCAGAATCTTAGGTTCACCATTTGACTATTTGATTTCACATTTTCCAACATCTTTTGAGTATCCAAGACCATGTTGGTCTTCATGATCCTTTTGTTGATTGATGATGGTCTCAACAACAGATTTTGACTTTGAGTAGGTATCAACAACATTGGTCAGTTGAAAATTCCTTTCCGCAAGGTCAGCAATCTGAGCATCTGAGACTTTTGCTTATATCTCATGTTTTTCATTGATGCTTTTAAGTTGCAGCATTTCATTTTGCTGTACTTTATAAAGCTCATTGATCTTTTGAAGCTCACAGTTTTTATCATTTTTTTTTGAAGTCACCATATAAAGAAATTAAATATGAATTCTTTTAAGTGTTTCAAACTTGGAATACATTTTTTGCATTTGGTCCAAGAGTTCATCAACACTTTATGTTAGTAGACTTCTCCTCCAGCTCTTTTGACATTTTGGTTATCTTAATGTCAATAGTCCTTGGAGAGGTTGACTTGTCTTTTCTTTCTGGCTGACTTATGATCCCTTGTCGATAAAAACCATTTCCTATTTTCTTAAGCACAAACTGATCAGGTTTGATGACCTTTGTCAACTTGGGGTTTTTAATAGGTGAGCTTGGAAGCTCATCATCAGACTTATTTGAATAGATAGGACTAGGGCAATCATTTTCTGAATCATACACAACTGACTCTGCAACAAGACAAAGATTTGTTTCTTGCACAAAATCAGCAGATTCATCTTCAGAATCTGTCTCAATCCATGTTGCAAGATTTCGATCTTCAGCAACTAAACCCTTTTGTTTTTCAAAATTTATGAGAGCTCTTTTGTAATACTCATTTTTGGTAGATGGGCAGTTTGAAGCAAAATGTCAGGGTTTTCTACAATTAAAGTATAACAATTTTTCTTTCTCAACCTTTTCTTCATTGTTTTTGAAGTAAGACTTTTGAAAGTTTGAGGAAGAAGGTCTTTGAAAGCTTGAGAAAGATTTTTGGAAGTTCCTTTTGAAAGATTTAAACTTTCTAAATTGTTTTGCAAAAGCAGCAAATTAATCTTCATCAAAGTCATCATCTGACAGAGATGTAGAAGTTTTTGTGTCTTTTCTTGAGCTTGCAGAGAGATACCTTTAAAAAATTTCTCAAGCTCTTGAGTTTTGAGAACTTTTTTTTTTCATAAATCTTTAGACTAGCAACAAGACTACGTATATGAGTCTTGTTTAAGTCTTTTGCTTCCTTTATGACAGAGACCTTCACATGCCATCTACTTCCCAAGCTACTAAGAAAACACATATTTAAATCTTTCATGTTATATACTTTACCAAGATAAGATCATCTATTACTTAGCACAAGAAATCTATCATAAACATTCTTTAGGGATTCCTTTGGATCCTTTTTGAAAGAATCAAACTCTTGTATGCAATCATAGAGTTTGTTGTACTTGGTGTTTTGATGTCCTTCAACATATTCAACAAGAGCATCTCATATTTCTTTGGCAGTAACACAATCATATATTTGTTTATAGTTTTTATCTGGTACAACACTTAATAGAATATGAACAGCCCTCGCATCCAGCCCATCAGTTGTTTTGTCATCCTCAATCCATTCAGATTGAGGTTTGAGGACATATTCTTCAACAGCAGCAGCAAGAGGATTTATATCGTCATCATCAGCATCAGAAGATTTACCAATTTTAGTATTGATTTTCATGGGTTACATAGGACCACCTCTTACATATTCCATTAATCGCTTAATGTTGTTCATATATCTTATAATTCTTTCTTTCAATTTATCAAAGTGATCTTCATAAAAAATAGGCACTTGAGTAACATTGTTTGATTGAAAAGCCTTTTGTACTTGTCATGATTGAACTTTCAAGTTTTTAAACTTGAAAAATAATAATTTTCAAAAAGTCAAGCTATGATACCAATTGTAAGTCCAGTTGGCAATAAATAAGACTAGAGGGGGGGCGGTTGAATAAACTTTTAAAAATTTGAGAGTCGTTTTGAATAACTTCAAAAGTTGCAGTGGAAAATACAACTTTTGTCAGTCAGCTCATATAGTGTCAGCTGACTGATGAATTTAAGATTTCTTAGAAGCTAATGCTGTCAGCAAGAAAGAGAAAATTGGTCAGCTAGTTGACACAGTTTGATGTTCTTTTAAAAGATCACAAGTTATAAAGAATGAACTGAAAACAATTTACAAAGCAACTAAGTAATCAACTAATGAAACTCACTGGCTGACACTTAAATAGATTGAAGCTGCTTAAGTGTTAGGACAATTTGTGTAAGTTGATGAATAAGAGACAAAGCAGTTAAAGTGATTCAGATAATATAATGTTACGTCCACTACCAAGTTGGTTAAACTTGAATTTTGAAGTGCACTAATTTTATTAATAATTTAGGTGATCACTAATGGATCAGTGTACAACAAATACAAGTGTTTAAGGAGTATGATAAAAAGTCAATCACACTCGTGGGACAATCAAATGATTCTTTAAGAATATGAAAGAAGTAAGAAATATCAAGAATAATGATTGTCAAAAAAAAAAACTAGAAATGAATAAGAATATAATTAAGTCTATCTAGTTAATGTTTTGGCTGTGGCACTTCAAATAAATAATTTGCTTGAGAGAGTATGAATGCTTCAATTGTTTTCTTCAAGTTGTTCCTATGAATATATATAGAGATACTTAAAAGTACAATCCGTTAGAAACACATTTAAAATTTGAAAAGCTCCAATAATTTGAGAGTATATCTTTCATATGATATTTCATAGATACTGTAAGATAGAGCTTACTAAGAGAGTCTTCTATGAAGCACAAACAAAAAAACCAGTTAGTACTCAATATGTTTTTCCATAAGAGGAAAGGCTAACTTAACTTGTTCTAGAAGCAATTGCTAGCTGACATAAGTCAGCTGGATATTTACGAAGATAAAAATTAGCAATTTACTTAGCATGTAATCAACCTTAATGGGTTTAAGCAAATCTAAATAAGCATATTTGAACACAAATTATTATAGTAGACTAAAGTGGATGGAAAAAAATAGTGGAGTTTGGCGCAATTTCCACATTAAATCAAATTGTAGGGAGATGTTATTCAACTACATTAATTTATTATCGACTACATTCTTAATTATTAAGTTAAACTTATATATGTTATGACAAAACTACCCGTTAATTAATTACTTGTCATTTGAAATTAGGCAATACATATTGTATTTCTATATTACTTTTTTATCCTTAACACATCAACGACATGATAATTTTTTTTATAGATACATTTTTTAATCATGCTTATGACTCGTTTCATGTTTCATTATGGAAAAATTAATTCATTCAAGTATTTATCTACCAAGAATTTAAGTAAGTATTGAATTGATTATTCATTTTAATAAATTTAGAAATTAATATATATATAATCAATTGTTTTTAGTAGGTAAAAGGTATTAAAATTTTACGTTATGGTATTATAATATGAATTTATTATTGAATTATTTTTTTACAATTATATATTTTAATTAAATCTAATCATAATTTCTTTTTCATTTCAATAAGTAACTATCACATGTTTTCTCAAAATTCGATTGATTTTTTTATAATATTAGTTTTTATTATGTAACATGAAGCCATGAGTTCAATTCAGTGAATAATTTAAAAAATAAAGTAAGAATAATTATATAGTTCATGTGGACGGTAACTAAACATCGTTAGATTTTTTTCGTAGTAAAAATTATTATGGAGGAAGGTAATTAGGAAAGTAGAATTAATTGTTTGATAACTTAATATGGGCAAGTAATCAAATGACAATTTTGTCAGAATGTGTGTTATCTATTGTAATACTCCCACCATTCCACCAAAATAATCTTCATTTGAAAAGTCTAATTATTAAGGGGATATTTTAATGTTATTGGACTTAATCATAATTACAAAAATATTTAATGCACAAGCAATGTGCTTAGAAGACAAGTGAAGAATAAATATGAAATGTTATAGAAATTGTAAGCATACTTTTAAAAGTAGACCCTTTAAGTCATCTCAAAATAATATTACTCTTTACCTAGAAAGGAGTGAGTTTTGGTAATGTGGTGGATAAAAAAAATTTATTGTGGAAATAGCCTCTCCCTAAATTGTAGTCTGTCCCAAAATTATTGTCCAACTTTCTTTTTTCATACGTCTCAAAATAATTGTCTTATTTGAAACTTTATTTTAGGACAATACTTTTGTTAATTTATTCTCACTTTTTCATCGTACTTTAATTATGAGCCATATATACATAGACTTTAATTAGCACAATCAAATATAGCAATATCTCGCCAAGATGCACTTGCGAAAAATAGATCATATTGAAAATCATGATTCCTCACATCATATTTAGCTTGGCATAAGTGTCTAGATTGTCTTAAAATATGAATAAACTTGGTATTGACTGCACATGTTACTAGATACATTAAACTTTTAGAATGGAGGCTAATCATTTTTTGTTATAGACCCTTGTGCCCTTGCCCTTGGCCGACCTTGGTGACTTGAAGCCTCCTTTGTTGACTCTTCTAAGACCCTTTTAAGCCCTTAGATCATTTCTTATCAAGAGCTATCCTCCCTTGGCCAATGAGAAGCCTTTTAACACCCTTCACTTGGATTGGGGTTTTTGTGGGCAAGTATATAAACCACTTGCAACCAATTCAGCCATTGTTGATCAACAACAACCTGAACTTCAGAGGCATAAACTCCATTTTCGTCCATGGAGGTCACCCCAACTTGAAGGACCATTTCCCGGAGTTCTGGTGGTCCGATCGGCGATCCGAGACCGCCAAATCGAAGGCCTCAATCTCCTCTACAACAATTCTTGCTTTGATCACTCATTCATCCATTAATCTTAGGACTAAGGTGAGTGACAATTCCCTGAGATTTTCATGTTCAATAAAATAACATGACCCCTTCATTATAGTTGTTCTATTAATGATTGTGAACACATTTTGTTAAGACAAATCCTCCAAATCAACCTTTGAAACATGTGTAGGATTTTATGAATTCTCTATGAAGTTGTGATTTTGACATTTTGTAAAGCATGAATGTTGTTTATAATGAGTTTAGGAATAACTCTTTTGAAAGAATTTGGTTCAATTCAAGGTTTAACAAAATCTCCGATTCTAGGGTTTGAAACTCGGGATTGTGTTTAAGGCTAGTTTAAGATCATGAACGGCCTAGTTATCGAGTTCTTAATGAAAGGAGAACATAGGAAAGGGCAATGTGATGCATATAGTATCAACGCTCAACTTGGTTGAATTTTAGTAAAACTCACCGGAGTTGAATTTAGGGAGTTATTGAACAATACCGACTCCATAATCAATCCCTACGACGAATGTAGTTCGTTAGATTAATGAATTAGCTTACGATACTTTGAGATGGATTGATGCTTATGCCTTGATGTTTGTGTGCTTGTAAGACTCGATTGAGTTCTTATGCGGTTTATGTGATCGTGTGAAGTAAATGCATGATTAAAAGCATGTTGTAGAATAATGTATCTATTTGACATGTTGAATTCGCTCTTGTCGAATTCTTATTTGATTCCTTAAATGAGTAAACAACTACTTGTTGAATAAGTTCGCTCTTGTCGAACTTGTTCCTTATTTGAGATTTCATGACGAGTAAACATCTACTTGGCATTGCATGAGTCCAGCTGGCATATTTGGTTGAGTCGTTGGTGTGACAATGCATCGCCGTCACGAGTTATGGGACTCGTGATAGTGATGGGTTGTTATACCGGGTTTTTATCACACACGCCTCCACTGTTGGCCACGGTGGGAAGTAGCCCTTCTTGTAACCAAGAGAGGACATTGGCAAGTCTAAGTACCAAGGAGAGAGCTTGGTACCCGAGTAGAGAACTCGGTACTTTGATACACTCATCACGGGTATCATTGGCACGAATATTAACGCGGTGTATTGCAGGAGCTACGTAGCGGCACCGGTTCCATAACATATCCTCCTTATATGTGGTTTACTTTATAGAACTTATGTGAAACAATGTGCTACCATGGATATGTGATTTAAGTGTTTATTAAATGAATACTTTGAGTGACTTGATATTAAAGATGATATCTTGCTATGTATGTTGCATAATGCCATGACATGCATAATTGTTAACTCACAAAGTCTTTATGACTTACCCCCTCCCTTTTACTGCTTTAGATCTGAGCCGTTTGGGTACCGCTCGTTGAGGTGTGCAGGATTCTTGCTTGTCCGTGATCCCACGCGACGAGGTTGTGGTTTATAGATGTCCTTATTTTGTTCTCTTTTGTAAGGACGTTGGGTTTAGCAAGTCATTTAGACTTCGCTTGGGAACTTTGTTTATTTGGATTTATGTCTCTACTTGTAGTTCATGTATCCTATTTTTGAGTGCCGGCGCATGTACGCCGAGCCTTGTATAGCTGTAGTATGGTTCACCTATTTTAAATCTTCCGTTGGGCATTACTTTAGCTCTTATTTAATTATGTTGTTTCTCCGGCATGTTGTAGCCGTCGAGGTATATATGCATGAACTGTGTAGTGTTGGCTTCCGGTAGTAAAGTCGCCGATGAATTGATATACTTGTCTTTAATCGCTATATCATGTTTAAAAAGTTTTTAAAATTTTCGGCCTTTTGGTGCCGAGTTGCGCTTCATCTAAAATGTTGCGTCACGTCGTTTTCTATAATTGAGTCTTTGCATGTATTATTGTCCTATTTGGACGACTTGAACTTGTGATTCCACCTCGGGGTCCGGGTCGGGTCGTCACAATGCTAAACTGGTTCGTGACACGATGCACGTGATTGATACATCGACATACTGAGTGGCTACGCCTCAAGGGCAACCCTTTCTCAGTCTAGTTTAGCATAATCCATTCGCTCTATTGGTTACGAGATGGGCTAACTTCCCCACTGGGGCCAACAATGGAGTGTGTGTGAGGTCCCAGGTACGGCGATCCATAGCGAATACGAATCTTACGATTCGTATAGGCGATGTATCATCCTACCCTGACATATAAAACCAATCCAAATAATGCCAGCTGGACATACATGCAATGCACAAGTAGATATTTACTCGCATGCACAAACAAGAACCAAGACCGTCAAGAGCGGACTCATCAAATCAAGTAGGTCATAAAGCTCTACACACCAATTTAACAATGCACATATTTGCACGCACTTAACAAATCCAACTCACTTATAAGTTTAGTCCAAGGACCACATATTGAGGTACTCATAATCCTCAAGTCATCACCCAATCAAAAGTAGCATATAAGCTCAAGAAATCACAATGTGCGGTCTACTATAGTCCTCTACTCGGGATTAAACCAAAGACTATTATTTAGTCTAATAACAACCGTAAATCAAGACTTAGTGTTTAGTCTTTTAATAAAAGTATACCAGACTCAACCATAGTCCTAACTATCATACATAATTGACATCCTCAAAATCATTCTCATGAATGACAAGACTACCCCATAGTCCAAAACCCGCAAGTGTTTCCATGTACACGCGACCAAATTCCCTAAAAGAGATCTCATTAAAATAATCATTTCTTAAAGATATTCAAGGTCATAGGTTGGTCTCTAATGCTCCATGTTCTAACGAGCATGTTCTAAATAAATCTCCAATAAGCCTCTATATCGTGGATGTCACAATTGGACACAATTCAAGATGCTCGGGTACTCACAATCATAACCAACCAAACCCGAACATCGTAGGATTTCAACCTAAGGCTCATTAACATTTTATTGAACCTATAATGACTCCATTGAGTCTTAATACTACATTTCATTAATTACATATTTCATACATCCCCAAATTAACACACCATTCAATTATAACAAATTTCCCAAAAATCATCCGGGCTTGATTCCCAAGCCTTAAAATCCATAAAACTCAACATAGTCATATACCTTTTTTATAAATCACATAATTTCAATTAAATGATCCTACTCATGATATCTAGTGAGTTCACACATCCAAAGCCCCAAACATAGGCATATTACCACAATAAACCCAAATAACATGTGGACATGATTTCTAGCATGCTCATAATCCTAGAAACACAAGATGAAGAGTAATCATATACTTCAACAATCATAGAAGTCATTCTACATATGCTCCTAACAAGTTCATACTTCCAAAAATCCCAAAAATGGGCATACAAAGCATACCAAGTGTTCATTGCCCACAAATAGCACATAGGTTGTTTTCATTAGGGCCAATGAACCAAAACCAAAAGAAAGTAACTTACCTAGCTCGGATGAAAACTCCAAAGAACGAAAATCCGATCGGTGAACTTGTTCTACTCATCGAGGGCTTCACGAATCCGAAGTTTGGAGGCAATCCGACGGTTGGATCTTCATGGATCGAAGAGAGAAGGGCTAGGGTTTGAAATCTCCCAAGGACTCTCTCTCTAACTCACGGTTTGGGGGAGAGAAATGAAGGAGGAAATGGCTGAAAATGGTTGGGGGTTTGTGGTTATAACACCCACAATTAAAGAGGGTAGAATAGACATTGCATTGGTACACTTAGTGAATTTTTAGGGTTAATCACATCTTAGATTAGGCTAATGATGCTCAATAAAATCAACCCAACATCTTAGGACTCATTTAGGACTAATTAGGAAGGTTAGGGAGGGATTAGGATGGGTTTTAGTAAGGGTGGAATGGGTAAAACATCAAAAATCACAAAACAGGGCAAAGCCGAGTCGGGGCACCTTGCGGTCGCAAGGTCCCCCAAGCCTTGCGTCCGCAAGCTCCTCAGCCCTCTCCTTGAACAATTTCTGATGACCTTGCGGGGGCAAGGTCCTTCCCCCTTGCGGCCGCTAGCCTCCCAGACCAAAAAGGGCTTAGAATTCAACCTTAAATGACCTCAAACACATAACCAAATCAAACAAGGTTCAAACCCCATCCAAAGTAGGCCTAGAACACCCATAGAACACCCACAAACAACTCCCGAAACAACTCGGGGCGAAACCGGGAAGAGGTGCAACAACGTGCAACCGAAATGATGAATGAACTAGAAATTGAACGAGCAATGAAAGGAGACTTTAAAGAAAGTCTAAGGGCTAATAAAGAAGCTTGAATACTTCTAGAAAGTTGAATAACAACTAGGGGAATAAGAACTCCAAAGGAGAGACGATTACGCGACTCAATCCCCGAACTACGCGATAGTGACGAATGCTATCTCCAAAGCTTCCAAATCATCGATAGACTTAAGGAACACCTCCAACTTGAAGTCTAATACATCTCTAAACATGTTAATCAATCATTTTGTAGAGGTCTAGGATCAAACTGAGGTCTCAAACGCAATACGCGAGCAAACTCTCAATCGCGTCACATTCTGACTATCGTCGAGTCACGACTTGTGACTCTAGCAAGTCAAAAACTATATGGCCTCTCTTAGTAGTGTTTTGGTCTTAATGTGGTCTCTCATACACATCTGGACCCTCTTGCAAACAAACATACAGTCGACAAAGGAAGAAGTGCAAATATGGCACGCAAACCGAGCTAACCAAGGAGCGGGGTGTTACACTCTCTCCACCTTAAAAAGAATTCGTCCTGAATTCTAAACTATGACACAACCCAACGATAGGTCCGCACTCAACCAAAATACATCGAGACAATGATTACTATGTCTCTTAGTCCTGGGTGAACACTCGATCTCAAAACCGCCTACCTAGACTCGAATCTCCGAGTCTACCACTACAATATACACGAGGGTCAAACTCTAATAGTCCAAATTCAAAAGTCCTCGAACTCTCAATAGACACAAAAACATCAACACTTAAGATCGAAAATAACATGACTCATACTTGAGTCGCAAATACACATACGAACGACATTATGCCAATCATGTAAGTAAAACCCCAGATTTCAACATGAAAAACACATTCAAGGACACTTCAACATCCAACTACCGAAACTATTTGTCTCGGGGGTTAAACACGAAATTCAAGCACAAGAGTTTCTAAGTTAAAAAAATAATAATTGCCTATGGAGCAACTCGCAAACATGGTAGAGATAATTAAATTAACATTTAGACAATGCAAATCACACTCGCGATTTCCTAATCACGGGTATGAACACATAAGAGCACATAATTGAAATGTTTTGAAAAGTCATTCCATTTCTGTCCATCCCATTTGGTAACGGGTATAGTCAATTTCTAACTTAATTCTTACCAATCCTAGTCCAACGACGAATATCTTTTGGTCACCAATTCAGGGTACCTACTGAATTAGCTTCAAAAGTTTACGTCGCAAGGATGCGAAGGTTCATGAATAAAAAGTTTTAAGCATCCCTCAAACAGTCCCTTATACTAATGTAATGAATGGACATGATATAATAATCATGAAATGAGAATTTAATTTTATACAATGTAGATGCATCAAATAGATGTTTCCTACAACTAATGCACATAACTGAATAAAATCAAGCCAAGTAACAAGGTCTATTACCTTGGCAAACAACAATCATATCTACCACAAAACTCGTGTACCTAGTACACTCAACCAAGAAAACTTCCTAGGAATCACAATGAGTCGACAAGGCTACTAATACCCATAACGTCTATACTATGCAAGACTATCCTTTCTTAGGCTCCAGACCAAGTCTACAACCAACACACACTCTAAGCATCTTATCCCAACGTTAACGTCTCAATACTCTCGGTAAAGCGTCATTCTCTCCCGTGCAGCCGAAATCAACCGATAAATCGCAACACTTAACCTTCGCACTAATCGAGTGTATTCTACTCGAATAATAATCATTAACAATAATATAGTATAATATTACTCGTCACATTAAACATATCTCTATAGAATATACAAGCATCATACCAAACCAATGAGTATCATCATACAATTCATGCTTCATATATATACATATATATTCATACATATACATGCTATGGTCTTTTTATATAACCACACAAAACCACAACTCTATATATAGCATAGTCTTATACATATATAGACTAAACAAAAACCCACACCACAAGCGATTACCTACCAGTAATTCGCAAAACAAACCATATCATATATCGATCTCGCATTGGGGTATTATCCCCAATCAAACAAATAACCAATAACACATAATACACCATGTAATGTATGTATGAATACACATGAGCTACCGATTAAAACGCATACTCATAATAATGATAATAGTAACATTGGTCTAATATATACATGAGAGAATACCTTTCTAACTCGGGTAGGTTTCAAAACTCCGTAATGACAAACTGCCACTCACACGCGGCCTCAAACTCTAGGCCGACCATCACCATCTCTCTTGGAGCCACTAGATTGTTGACTAGTACTCCCAGACCGACTAACTCTCATCCTCAGGAAATCTTTACGAACATGATCACCGCCACAAGCAAAGCACTTCCCTGATTTACCCCAACATCTATTCTCGGCGTGTCCTGCTCTCATACAAAAGTTACATGTCAACTCGTCACTTCCTCGTCTCCGTGTAGAGGTAAAATTATCATTCCTAATATTCTCTGAGGTTCTCTCATGAGTATGATCCTCAATATCCAACTCCATCGCATACGCACGATCCACAGCCCCTTGGTAATCCGTAAGTTGTAACATAACGAGCTGCCTACGATATTTCATCCTTAAGCCTTTTACAAACCGCTCGGTCTTCCTAGCCTCTTCTGGTACCAAGTAACTACAATAACGAGCCAATTCTGCAAACTTTGTTGAATACTGAGTCACGGCCATATCTCCTTGTTCTAACGCTAGGAATTCCATCTCTCTTCGTCCTCGAATTATTGTCGGAATAAACCGTACCATAAACTCCATGACAAAGTTCTCCCACACTCGAGGCACTCCATGCTGTCTCCAGTGATCTCGTAATTCAAGCCACCAATGCTCGACCACACCATCCAATCTAAACACCGCTAAGGTCACCATCTCTTCTGATGTACAACCCAAAACTACAAAGATCTTCTCCATGCTTTCTAGCCAACGCTCCGCCTTAGCAGCATCTGGCTCTCCATCAAAACTTTCCGGTTTCAACTTCAAGAACCTTGCAAGAACAGTAGAATCGTCTTCCAATCCAAACATCTGTGGAGGAGTTACACGTGGATCACTAACGTTCTCCCCTCTCTCGTCGCCACGAGCTGTACTCGAACGAGGTCTACTAGAACTAGCTCCACGCCAAGTTCCTGACATAATACGCCTACAAAGCACACTCAGTGTTAATAACTCAACAATAAACCCAACCCAAACTAGGCCAAGGAACCTATCCTGGCGAAATAGCTAACATATAGCTCTGATACCAACTGTAACGACCCGACCCGGACTCCAATGTGAAATCCCAAGGTCGTGCCGTCAAGACAAGCTAAAAACGGACAAGCACCTGCTAAGCATAATGGTGCGAGTCAAGAGTTGACCCAACAAGCTCAAAACAGGAATGTAAGGCCATAACGGCAAAACGGAACAACAAAAACTAAAATCTGCGGAAGCAAATTATAAGTGGAACCCAAGCCTTTAATCCCAAACAAAGGAACGCAAGGCTGAGAGATAACTATCTCTCGACCAATCTACGACGCGCGTGACGCAACATTGCGCACGGGCAACAAACCATCGGCAACCAAAGGCCGGCGAACCAACATGAACCCAACCTGATTAACGACCACTCAACGACTATAACATGCCGGATGGACAAATCAACTAAAAGAATAAGAGGTTTAAATACTAACAACTAAACCAAGGTCTCACGACTAAAATTGTCGAAGATAGAAACGACCATAACACAATACTAGAATACGCGAGCTAAAACCTTGCTCTGGAAAAAGACAGAATAACTTCTAAATAAATACAACAGCTTGACAAAACAAGTCGGCTCCCAAATTAATACTATAATAAAACACTAACATAACTACCCAAGTAAAGTTTACATAACTTTACATCCGTATCTCACAAGATGAATAAATACAATAATAAATCCAAGCTATCACTGAGAAGACCACCTGTTAGAAATAAATACAATAATAACCGCAACGCGTACTAACGAGCTCACTGCACAAACTAAGGAAAACAAACACACGAAATGAGTCATAATGACCCAGAAAGCTACTAAATGCAACTATATGGCATGGCATGGCATAATGCATAAGCATGTATAAAATCATAGCATCTTAATAGCATACCAATAATAAACTTGTATTAAGTTATCAAGGAACATAAACTTCATAAACCGTAAAGCACATCATCTTTCATATAAGTGCTTATAGTAAGCCACATAAGGGTTAGAGAAGATACCCAATTAGTGCCGTTGTGTTTCTCCTGCAATACACAATGCTAAACTGGTTTGTGACACGATGCACGTGATTGATACATCGACATACTGAGTGGTTACGCCTCAAGGGCAGCCCTTTCTCAGTCTAGTTTAGCATAATCCATTCGCTCTATTGGTTACGAGATGGGCTAACTTCTCCACTGGGGCCAACAGTGGAGTGTGTGTGAGGTCCCAGGTACGGTGTGACGACCCGACCCGGATTCCAAGACGAAATCCCAAGGTCGTGCCGCCAGGGGAACAAATAACAACACACAAGTAGCAAATAATGGGTAGGGCCATAACGGCGATACACCGACAACTCAAAACACATGCGGAAGCGAAATAAAATAAAACAGTGGCGCCCGAGCTAACAAGCTCAAACTAAAAACAACCAAAGAGATAATTAATCTCTCGGTCCAAAAATTCGATTCGCGTGCCGCAACATTGGGCACGTAGGACAAACTCCCTGTTATGCAATTCAATAATAAGCATAATATAAACCAAGTCATCGGCGAAACTACGGCCGGAACCCAACATTAAACTAAGTCTAAGACTCTAGTCTAACAACTCAACGGCTAAAAACACGCCGGAGAACAAACATAATACTTTAACTAGCAATGTAGCATGCTAAACATGATCACCAAATAACCAAGCACGACTAAAACCCGTCGGCTACCAACAACATAAGTACCAATAATTATAGTACTAACAATAACAAAATATATGGGAGTATAACTACCAATATACATCTAGCACGACTTCTACTGGTCGGCTACCAAAAGAATAAGCTAACAACATAATTACAACATTACTAATCACATTCAAGTTTGCTACCCAATCATGAAGTTTACATAACTTCATCTTCCCAACGACCTCACCAAAAACAAAATAAACATCTAAGTAGCAACCTTGCCAAAGAATTCCTTTGTCAACGCAATCTTCTGATTTACTTGGATCCGCATGCTCGGCTCGGATCTAGGGAAAACAACCAACAAATAAAAGTAAGTCACAAAGACTTAGTAAGTTACTAACCGTAACTTCCTATCATGGCATAATACTCAATCATAAATTACATCATGCTATCGTCATGAAATAACCTTATATAAATCATGTTATGGCATCCATGCTCAACATTAATAGAACATGTTATCATTATAGTATAACATCTCACTAAAATCCATATCAAGGCATTTTATGCTCAACGATCATAACTCATGTTATCGGTATAACATAACCTTCCAATAATTTACATGTCAAGGCATATAAGCTTAACGACAATAATTCATGCTTCGGCATAAACCGATTCGAATAATATTCATGTTAAAGCCTACTAGCTTAACACGAATAATTCATGTTATTGTTATAACACGCCTTCCCATAATATTCATGTCAAGGCATATAAACTTAACGACATAATCATGCTTCCGGCATAAAACCGCATTCGAATAATATTCATGTTAAAGCCTACTAGCTTAACACAGTAATTCATGTTATTGTTATAACACAGCCTTCCCATAATATTCATGTCAAGGCATATAAACTTAACAACAATGATCCATGCTTTTGGCTTAATGCATCATTCAAATGATTTTCATGTTTAAGCATTCATGCTTAACAACCTTAAACAACATGTTATCTATAAAGTATAACATTTATAAAACCAAAACAACCATCATATCATATCCAAATCACCAAGCACATTATTCACAAAGCACTTGTGAAACAATTCATATAAACGGGATATGATACCATTACCAATTCCTTCCGCTGTCGCTCCCGCAAAAAACACGCAAAACCTTTATGTGCCCTCGATATCCCTCTCAGATATCGACGCCCCCGAGACAGCCTCCGCCGAGTTCCATAGTTATCAAAGTCATGTGTATTACTACAACTAAGATAAACTACTTCCCCACCGTGGCCATCGATGGAGGGGTGTGTGCAAACCGACGGCGATTCATCGCGATCACGAATCTCACAATTCGTGAAGACGATGTATCGTCCCACCAAAACTCAACCAAACCGACTCCAGCTGGACTCAAAACCCAAGCACAAGTAATATATACTCATATGCTCAAAACAAGTAGGTAAACACTCTACCATCAAACTAGTCATGCAATTCATCCACAACTAGCATAAACATCACAACCGAGAATCATATAAGTTTCATAATCAAGTGTGCTTCACACACTTCAAAACTTCTTGGAGGCTCGACCTCCATGAATTCTACCCAAAATTCCGTAGGACTTAAGATTATAGTTCCTAGGATTCACACTAACCCAAAGGTTAACTCCGTTGAGTTCAATCTAAGTTTTCCGAAAATTCAAGGAATAGAAGCTTAGGCTTCATCATCCCCCTATATTCATAACTATCGCCAAAACCAAATCCCAATGTTCAATAAACTCATATAAACCCAACAAACTAATTAACAATGCAACTTAGAATAAATTAGCCATCTTGTGCATAATTTCATCCAAGTCATCATACCAATCATAACCTTCAAATCATGATTAAAATTCACAACATGGTTTAATATACTCTCTTAAACATGTATAATTCAATAACTAGGCTTACAACCATGTTTAACAAGCCAAAACACAATTTGGGGAAAATCCCTTCCAAGCATCTTTGTCATTTAAGCTCAATACACATAACCCATTCATATAGCAAAGTTTAATATACTCTATTAAGCATATAAAACATATTAATCAAGCTCACATCATCCATTTGCAAGCTAAAACAAAATTAGGGCAAGGCACCCTCCAAGTATCTCAACCAAACCAACATCAATACCCATGGAAAATCAACATAACCAAGTTCAATAAACTAGTTAGAACATGAATTTCACATATATCATGGTCTCACATAGGTAAATCAAGTTCTATCATCAATTTGAGAAACCTAGGGTTCATGCTTTCTTCTATACCCTAACAATGGCTTCCATTGACCTCAGATAACACACATGGCTGTTTCCCTAGGGTCAATGGAGCCTAAAATCAAAGGAAGAGAGGTAGAAACTTACCAATTTTCGGCCTCCCAAACTGCCAGATTATGAAACCCAAAGATGAAGTCTTCTCTTCACTTCTCTCTCTTCAAACTTGTGGGTTGAATGGGGAAGAAGACTCCTAGTAATGGCCTCCAAGCTTGGCCCCTTGAAACCCTAGAATCAACACTCCTCAAGCCCTCTCAAGCTCTCTGTTGAGTTCTGCAGAAGAGAAAGGGGCTGAAGTCGCTTTCTGTGCTTGGCCGACTATGAGGAAGAATGCGTGATTTGGTTTATATATGAGGGATTAAATCCTCTAATCAAATCACTAATTATCACCCTAAACCTCTTAATAGATGATTAGGATTAGTGTTAGGCTAAGTAAGTGAGTTTAGGTGTGGTTTAAAATGGGTTTAAAGGGTCAAAATTCGACAGGAACACAAAAGGGGGCAAAATCCCGACTTTCTGATTTAAGGACCTCATGCGGTCGCCATAAAGGGTGATGCGACCGCATCACTTGCATTTTCAGCTTTCTAGGTTTTGTTCAATCCTTGCTCGATCCCGGACTCTCCCGCACGCATTCCCGAGTCCTTCCAAGCCAAAAAAGGTCTACAATTCAACCTTAATGTCCTCCAAATCATAACCCAAGCAATCAATCCTCAAACCTTAACAAAACAAGGCCAAGAACTCAGTGTAACTCCCGAACGACGACCGGAAAAGTCAAACTGAAAAGGGTTTTCGCTAGAATCAAACTGGCAACCAAACCGTCGATGCAACTAGCATCTAACCAACATCCAAGGCATGTTAATGATGTTATGAATGCCCTCTAACAATTATCCATGTGATAACAACATAAATCACAAACCGGAGATTCAAAGCATCTCGCGAAAGAAGAGTGCATACGTGCATCTCAAACAACGTCAATGATCATGCTATTGACTCTAAACATATACGGGAGCTAAATGAACATATTCATGATGATTATAAGTGTATGAATTCATGCATAACACAAGCAAGCAATAAATCAGGGTTTTACATACGGCGATCCATAGCGAATACGAATCTTACGATTCGTATAGGCGATGTATCGTCCTACCCTGAGATATAAAACCAATCCAAATAATGCCAGTTGGACTTACATGCAATGCACAAGTAGATATTTACTCGCATGCTCAAACAAGAACCAAGACCGTCAAGAGCGGACTCATCAAATCAAGTAGGTCGTAAAGCTCTACACACCAATTTAACAATGCACATATTTGCACGCACTTAACAAATCCAGCTAACTTATAAGTTTAGTCCAAGGACCACATATTGAGGTACTCATAATCCTCAAGTCATCACCCAATCAAAAGTAGCATATAAGCTCAAGAAATCACAATGTGCGGTCTACTATAGTCCTCTACTCGGGATTAAACCAAAGACTATTATTTAATCTAATAACAACCATAAATCAAGACTTAGTGTTTAGTCTTTTAATAAAAGTATACTAGACTCAACCATAGTCCTAACTGTCGTACATAATTGACATCCTCAAAATCATTCTCATGAATGACAAGACTACCCCATAGTCCAAAACCCATAAGTGTTTCTATGTACACGCGACCAAATTCCCTAAAAGAGATCTCATTAAAATAATCATTTCTTAAAGATATTCGAGGTCATAGGTTGGTCTCTAATGCTCCATGTTCTAACGAGCATGTTCTAAATAAATCCCCAATAAGCCTCTATATCGTGGATGTCACAATTGGACACAATTCAAGATGCTCGAGTACTCACAATCATAACCAACCAAACACGAACATCGTAGGATTTCAACCTAAGGCTCATTAACATTTTATTGAACCTATAATGACTCCATTGAGTCTTAATACTATATTTCATTAATTACATATTTCATACATCCCCAAATTAACACACCATTCAATTATAACAAATTTCCCAAAAATCATCCGGGCTTGATTCCCAAGCCTTAAAATCCATAAAACTCAACATAGTCATATACCCATTTTATAAATCACATAATTTCAATTAAATGATCCTACTCATGATATCTAGTGAGTTCACACATCCAAAGCCCCAAACATAGGCATATTTCCACAATAAACCTAAATAACATGTGGTCATGATTTCTAGCATGCTCATAATCCTAGAAACACAAGATGAAGAGTAATCATATACTTCAACAATCATAGAAGTCATTCTACATATGCTCCTAACAAGTTCATACTTCCAAAAATCCCAAAAATGGGCATACAAAGCATAACAAGTGTTCATTGCACACAAATAGCACATAGGTTGTTTTCCTTAGGGCCAATGAACCAAAACCAAAAGAAAGTAACTTACCTAGCTCGGATGAAAACTCCAAAGAACGAAAATCCGTTCGGTGAACTTGTTTTTGTAACGACCCGACCCGGATCCCAATGCGAGATCCCAAGGTCGTGCCGTCAAAACACGCAAAACAGCAAGCAAATATCAAATAATGGGTAAGGCCATAACGGCGATACGCCAATAACTTAAAACACATGCGGAAGCTAAACAAAATATCCTAGTGGCGCCTGAGCTAACAAGCTCAAACTAAATACAACCAAAGAGATCATAAGTCTCTCGGTCCAAAAATTCGACGCACGTGCCGCAACATTGGGCACGTAGAACAAAACTCCCTGTCATGCAATACAAATATATAGCACAAATAAACCAAGTCATCGGCGACGTTACAGCCGGAACCCAACATTACACTAAGTCTAAGACTCTAGTCTACACACTCAACGGCTAAACATGCCGGAGTACAACATAACCAACAATATAAATAACTTGAGATAGAATAAATATGTATTTAAACAACTTGGCTCGACTAACATTTGTCGGCTCACAAAAACCAATTATTAATAATTTACAATTACAAGAACCAAATCAATAACACAATCTTACTACCCAAAGTGAAGTCTATATAACTTCACTTCCCAAACGTCCTTTCCAAATAACTAAGGCTACAAAAATAAATTAAAGTAGCAACCTTTATAAAAATTACACTTCTATCGTAGGCTCGGCGGTTCCTTCGAGTACTAGCTCGGCTCGAATCTAAGGAAAACAAAGCAAACGAGTAAGTCATAATGACTTAGTAAGCTACTAAAGATGCAATGTCATGGCATGGCATAATGCTCAAATAAAACATGTACATCTTATGTCATACTCATGATGTAACATTTCATGGTATAATTTTCCACACAAACCAAATCCAACCATAGTCACATGGAATATAATTCTTCATAAATTATCATGAAATAAATCATATCAATAGATTATGATTCTAAATTCCGTAATATGTAGTATTTTATTTCTACATTTAAACTCCCATCAAACCATATAAACCAATTGCACCATGAGTTTCATAATTCTTCATTTATCACAACTCATATAAAAATTTATGAATGAGAGACTATTGTTCCCATTTTAATCATAAATAGCATGTTATATTTTTAGTATAACATAAATCATAAAAATCATCATTTCATTAGTATGTTATATTTTTACTATAACATCTTAACAAGAAATCATCATCTCATGAAAATAATCCCATTAACCATGTATCACAACAATTCATACATGCTCATAAAATAAACCACATAACCGAGAGAAGATGATTTTCTTTTTCCTATTTCCAGCGTGTAACTCCTGCGGAAACAAACGTGTCCTCGATAACCCTTTCGTGGTATCGACGTCCCCGAAACAGTCTCCGCTCGGGTTCCATAGCTATCAAAGTCATGTGTATTACTCTAACTAAGATGAGCTACTTCCCCACCGTGGCCATCGGTGGAGGGTGTGTGCAAACCCGGCGGCGATCCATTGCGATCACGAATCCCACAATTCGTGAAGACAATGCATCGTCCCGCCAAAAACTCAAACCAAAACCGCCAGCTGGACTCAAACTCAAGCACATGTAATATATACTCACATGCTCAAATAAAGGGAAAAGTACAACACACCGTACTAATCCATGCAAGTAGATATTTACTTAAAAATCACATAGTTATGCATTTCTATGCTAACTAACACATAAACATCTTAGAGCGATAATATCAAGTCTCTAATACCCAAGTGTTCTTCATACACTTGAAAACGCCCGGAGGCTTGACCTCCATCAAAACTACCCCAAATTCCATAGGATCTTAATATGTGATTCACTATATTCATATTAGTCCAATAATCGACTCCGTTGAGTCATTTCTATTCTTTTCAAATTTGAAGGCATAGAAGCTATTTGCATCATAGCCCTCCTATTATTCATTAGCTATTATTCTTGGCTAAGTTCTTAAGGTTAGCAACATTGTGCAACCCAACATTCCATACTTTCCCAACAAAAACCCAAGACATAGTTCATAGGTCAACACTTAACAATTAAAGTCAACCATTAGAATTTAAGCATGCATCTCAATATAGCATTTAATCAAGCATGCTTTCATCCAAAATAACCATTAATCTAAACAAGATGTAATTTCATCTAGTATGTTCATAACCAACATATAAATTCATCTAACATGTCCATAACCTTCAATTCATGAATTATAGTTGACCAACATACTCTTATTGCATAAAAGTCAACTAAACCCAATGAAGTCAAACCTTACATTTTATTCATGTGAACCATAAAGATAATTCATTTTACATGCTCACAACCAAAAATTCATGAATTAGATATTAACATACTCTTATTTTCATGGAAGTCAACTCTTATTCTCAAGGTCAAACGAAACATTCACATGTAATCCATTGTGACAAATTCATCCCTCATGCTTACAACTAACAATAGAGATTCATCAAGTATTCCAACATGTAACTCATTGTAAAAATTCATCCTTCATACTCTTATACACATGAAGGTCAACTTTATTTTCAAAAGTCAAACGAAGCATTATAACATGTAACCCATTGTCAAGATTCACCTTTCATACTTACAATCAAAATTCAAGATTTATCAAGTTTAATTCCAAACTCCCAAACATATAACTATGTATGATTCTAACAATTCATAATATCCATATAAACTCCAAAAATCATACATATAACCATTAACCCATTTAATTCATCAACATATAATCAAACCCTAGATTTTTAGGGAATCAAATACTCTTCATACCTAAGTCCAAATTATCAATTGAACATTAACAACATACTCCATTAAACATAGAAATCAACCTAATCATGCTTCTAGCAAGTTCACCCATCAAAATCCAAAAAATCAAAATAAAATCACACACATCATGCTTGTGTACTCATTGACCTCAAATAGCAATCCTCTTTGTTTTCCTTAGGGTCAATGAGCACAAAATCAAGAGAAGAGAGGGTCTAGTAGCTTACTTGACCCGAATAAAAACTTGAAGGAACGGAAATCCGATCGGTGAAGTTGTTCCTCTCGTCGAATACGTCAAGAATCCGAAGTTTGAAGGCGATCTAACGGTTGGATCTTCGGGGATTGGAGGAGGAAGGAGGCTAGGGCTCCAAGCTTCCATGTCTCCCAAGTCTCTCTCTCACTCATACGGTTGAAGAAGGGGAGGAAATGAGAGAGTTGGCTGAATTTGTGAAGAGATTAGGCTATTTATACCTCCCATTTAGTAAGGGCACAAATGAGATTTCCTTGGTACAATTAGGGAGTGTTAGATGTAATTAGCCACTAATCAAACTCTAATTAACTACCCAAACATGTTAGGACATGATTAGGACTTAGTTTGAGGGTTAGGAAGGGTTTAGAGGGGGTTTAATGGGGGTAGAATAGGAATTACACATCAAAAACCCAAAACAGGGACCTTGCTGCTCGAAGCTACAGTGCTGTAGCTACAGTACTCGCGCTGCGCGCGTCCAACTTGCGATGGCTCCAGTTTGAACACCGTTCGACGAAACGACGCGATTTCTTCTCCTGCCACTCTGTAAATGTCCTAAGTAGAAGCCTCAAAAACCCCAAACCAAACAAAAATTTTCTCGAAGGTTTCTCGATCAAACAAATCAGCCGCGTACCAAAAATCAGTTCGTAACTATTGTATAACGGATGAAATTACACAGAACAAACTAACGATCGAAACAACGAATGAACAAGCATAATTACTTGTTTTAAAGCATGTTAAAAGACTAATGAAAGGTCCCAAACACATACCCAATGTTACACCAAAACTAAGTGTAAGGAAAATACGAAAAGCGATACGTTAACAAAACGCGAATCGCGAAATCAAACATATGACGACGACTATACTTTGAACGTCGTGACCACATGTAAACTTTATAAAAATGATTATAAACACTTCAAAGGGCTATAGAATAGGATTGAATGTCACTCAGATGATGAACAACAGATAGGAGAAAAGAACTCCCGAAAGACGAGACGCTCACACGGCTCAATCTCAAACTACGCGATAAGGAGAGTTGCTATCCTCGGAGCGTCGAAACTTCACGAGACTTAAGGAATACATCCAAATAGGATTCTAACACATCTAAACATGTTATTTAATCATCATGTAGAGATCTAGGACATAATCGAGGTCAGGAACACGAAACCCGAGTAAACTCTCAATCGCGTCGCATTTCGACTATCGTCGAGTTACGACTTGTGACTTTGGCAAGTCAACAACTAAATGACATCTCTTAAAAGTGTTTTGGTCTTAATGTAATCTCTCATACACATCTCGACTCTCTCAGAAATCGAATAAGCCATAAACCAAGGAAGAAATGCGAGCATTGCACGCAATTCAAGCTAACCGGGAATCGGGGTCTTACATCCTCTCCCCCTTAAAAAGAATTCGTCCTGAATTCTAAACCGTATAACAAACCAACGTTAGCTCATCACCCAACAACAAATACCCAAACACAACTACGGTGTCTCTCAATCCCGAGTGAACACTCGATGCTCAAAACCATAAACCTAGACTCAATCTCCGAGTCTATCATAACAATAACCAAACCAAGTATTCAAAAATCAAACTATCAAAAATCTCACATTCACAAGTTCAAAAATTACTAATAACCATAATACTAAACACTTAAGATTAAAATTAACTTGACTCATACTTGAGTCGCAAAAGCACACACAATTCCATTATTAATTAATTAACCATGTGAATTCCAAATATATCATCGGAGCATATTCAAGGACATTATAAACATAAATCTCCCGAAACTATTTGATTCGGAGCTACAACATGAGATTTAAATATAAGAATTTCTAAATAATAAATAGTAAAGATTGCCGATAGGGCAATCCACAATTTTAAAGAAGAGTGCTCCACAACACGCTCCTAAAACAAGTAAACCAATCTTCATGATTATTCAAGCCGCACTCACAATTTCCAAATCATGGACAAAGCGCATAAGAGCACATAATAGCATTAAACGATATTCATTCCCTTTCTTTTGGTAAGAGGTTTAGTCAATTTCTAACCTACTTGCTACCAATCCTAGTCCACCAACGAACCTCTTTTGATCACCAATTTAGGGTACCGGCTAAATTGGATTTCAAAAGCTTTCGTTGCAAGGATGCGAAGGGTTATGAGAAAATCTTAAGCATCCTTCCCTACAGTCTCACATAATCATTAAGCAATGATAATCATGATCATATCATGCAATAGACTAAGTAAGTTATTCTTACTAATAATGCACATAAGCGTGTTCATACTCAAATACAACCATGTCCATTAATTACACTTATTACTTTTGCAAGCCACATCTTTACTTTTAACAAAGTGCATTTACTATGCATACTTATATAAGAGCCATATATTAATTCCTATTTTGAAAACAATACACATGCACCGATACTAGTCATGTTTATACTCATAACCAACAAATATATATGTATGTATATATATATTTTCTCATAATTTAATCATCAACCAAATGATATAATTTTTATCACTAACCATGCCACATATGAGGCAAATGCAATACACAATCACCAAGTATCATTATACTTCAACTCATATACTCCATGTAATTCATGCAGTTCATGCAACTCATATAATCCATATATTTCGTGTAACTCATAACCATGCATATTGGTTAATCAAACAATTATTATAGCACAAGTGATTACCAATCCAATCGTGCACATTCATAACACAAA
Source organism: Codonopsis lanceolata (assembly GCA_013146195.2). NCBI lineage: Eukaryota > Viridiplantae > Streptophyta > Magnoliopsida > Asterales > Campanulaceae > Codonopsis > Codonopsis lanceolata. The sequence continues at coordinate 27,671,747 of CM028380.1, read as the reverse complement.
ACCAACAAAACATACTCATAAATTTCCATCGTGATAATTCACTAAGCAATGGAAGTTCTAACAATTACCAAGGTTCGTATATCGAGTACACTCGCCTAATAATATTTTCATAGTAAACCCAAGGAAAAGAGTTAATATTTACTCTAGTACCCACAACCATCAGAACTCCGTAAAGTCTACCATTACTTTAACCAAAACCTTGTCTTCGACAAAACACACACGAAATACCCTCGCGTGATAACGACACTCTACTAGTCGCAATAAAACGGTATACCGATCCGTAATAATCTTAACGCATCCCATAACCACCAAGTTATCACCCGTGCGATTCGAGCGCATCTACTGCATAAAAATCACACAATAACGAATAATTATTTTTACTTACATAACTACACATATCTCTATAGAGCATACAAATTTGACACACCACTAGTAACATTATCACATATACATTCTTCATATATGCATAACATAGTCATATATATAGGCATACTAAAATCACATTTTTATACCATGATTGACTGCCTACCGACAAATTAAGATTCAACCCAAAACAATAAACCAATCCCAAACCGGGTTATCCCCCTCAATCATATTTATAAATTGAGGAAAGCAAAAATCAATAAACCTCAACACACAATGCAATGTATGTATGAATACATATGAGCTACCGATATAACGTGCACTCATAATAACGATAATTGTGACGACCGACCGGACCAATGCGAGATCCCGAGTCGCGCCGTCCAAATAGATAATAACACAAGCATGCATAGTAGGATTATAAAATTCATGTGGCGCAACATCGCATACAAACAACAATCTGGCTACACTTGGCCGGAAAAACGACCTAATTTAAACAAGTCTTCGGCGACGTTACAGCCGGAACCCAACAACTACTCCTACAATTATTAACACATGCTTATAATAACCTCAACGGCCACAACATGCCGGAGACAATAACAACAATAAATAACGAGCTTTAGCGGAAGAAAATCGAGTGAACCATACACATATAAACAAAGGCTCGACTTACAAGTCGGATACCAAAAGATTACAAGTATTAAGTAGTTAAGTTACATCAACATCAAAAACAACATAAACCCCAAGCCAAGTCTACATGACTTGCTTCCCATCGCCCTTTCCAAAATAAAAGGTTAACTAATAGATGTCCAAAAGATCAACCTTTATATTACAAACAACCAAACGTGGATCAAGCGAATCTATCCCGGACGGCCTCGGCTCTTCGGATCTAAGGAAACAAAACAAACAAATAGGGTAAGTCGAAAGACTTAGTAAGTTACTACAATGCATGTTCATGTTATAATATGGCATTTATCACAATTAGGTTCACGTTCATCATATAGCACTTAGCACATTTTCACGTAAGTGCAAGGAAATAAATCATACAATTAGGATATGATATAGCACGGCCGCTTCCGTAGCTCCCTGCAAAATAGTTTGTTAACCCAATATCGTGACTACGATGCTCGTGGACGTTGCATCGATATACCGAACTCCGCCGGCTAATAGCAACAAAGGACGGTGGCACTTATTGATACCAAAGGGGCTACTTCCCCATTGCGGCCTACAATGGAGGGTGTGTGAGGTCCCGTGCACGGCGATCCATAGCGAGACACGAATCTCTCTTCAATTGTGAAGGCTATACATCGTCCTACCGACATAAAAATCAAACCAAATTGTGCCACTGGACTTAATGCAATGCTCAAGTAGATGTTTACTCGTAAAGACCAAATAATGATCGAATTGACAAGAGCGAACTCGACCGACCAAGTAGGGTATAATTCTCTACAATAAACCAAGTCAAGGCAATCAATTGCTCATAACCAAATAATCATAACGGTTCAAATGTACATAAATGATCTCAACTAAACATTGAGTAAACTTGACCAAGCGTTGTCCAAACTTCGTAGGGATTGAAATTAGGGTTTATCAAGTTCAAATCTTTCCCAGAATCGACTCAGATGAGTCTTTGCTCTAAATTCCCAAATTTAGGTAATTGAAGCTATGTGCTTCATAACTCAACCTAGTTCATTACTAAGTTCTTCAAGGTCATAAATTTACCAAGGCATAAGAATATGATACATGTTCATCATAGAATCCAAAAATGAGGATAGAATACATTCAACATACAACATATCATGTAAGCTCAATTTAGGCCATTAGCACTTAACAACATTTTCATCAACAATTACCATACATGTTTCTAACATGTTCAAAGTCCTACATAATCAAGATACAAGAGTTTTATATACTTTCATAGGCAAGAAACCTTCCTATACATGCTCCTAACAAGTTCAAAATCCCAACATACATGAAGATAGCATAGGAAGAAGCATAACATGTGTCCTCATTGACCTCAACCACCATAGGCTTTGTTTCCTTAGGGTCAATGAGAACTAAAGAAGAAGATGAAGAAGAGAGTAACTTACTTGATACACACCAAAGAAAGAAATAGAAGAAACTATTCGGATGGAAATGCTCCCTTGATGAGCTCTTCAACTTTAATGAAAGAGTCTTGGGCAAAGGATGAATGAATGATTGAAGATGAAGATGAAGACCTCAAGCAACCATGGAGGAACTAGAGAGAAGTGAAATTGTTTTTGGAAGAAGCTCAAAGAAATGAAGAGGAAGAGAGCTGATTTGTGGTTTATATTGGTCAAAATGGTGAGTGGGACAAGTGTCAATCACTTGTGGTCCCTTTTCCAATCAGATTTGTGGGTTAATGACCAACTAATGAGCCCTTAATCTAACTTAAAATCTAGTTAGGGATGTTAGGACTTAAGTAGGAAGGGGTTAGGGAGGTTTAGGATAGGTTTAGGTAGGGGTTGGAAGTGAACAAATCGTCAAATTCTGAAACAGGGGAGGAAATCAGGCCGTAGCATTAGAAAGCAAGTGAGGCGGGCGCCTCACAAGCCCTGCCTCACCCGCCTCAACCATCGAGCCTCTCCCAAAGTGCGCCGCCTCAAAGAAATACTCCCAAGATTCCTCGGCCTCCCCCAAGCAGTTCAGACCATTCAGCAAAACCCTTGCATTGAGGCGGGGCCTCGCAAGGGGTAACCGCCTCGGCTAAACCTCTAAAACTTGATCTAAACTTGATCTAAATGGTCCCAAACTTGGGCAACCATTCTAAGGTCTAACCCTACTCAAAACACGTCGGAACGCACCGAACAACCCCTGAACAAGTTAGGACAAGGCGCGAACCACGCGACAAATGAACAACAGATTAAACTCAAATCAAACACCCATCAAACTAGGATGTCTTGGGCATGAAAAAGGTTTGTTTCAACATGAATAAGACTTGAACATAAAGCTAAGAACTCAACGAACACTTCGCAATGCGTCCGAAATAGAAGCAAATACGAGCAACGAGAGGAATCGCTAAGGCCAAATTCAACGCGATTAAACCCGGCGATTCTACAAACAAGTTTATATGATTCTAAACATGTTATGGACTTCTAAAATGATCTATGAATGATTCTAAAACATTTATATAACAAGTAATCATGCTCACAATCAACCAAGAAAGTATAAAGACAAGCATAGAATGCACATGCAAGATTATGGGGCGTTACACTCTCTCCTCCTTTAGAATTTAGTCCCTAAATTCTTACCAAGTTCAAATCAAACAAGTGTGGATGCTTTCTCAAGGCATCTCCGCTTAGGCCTCCCACGTCGCTTCTTCAATGTTGTGGTTCCTCCAAAGAACTTTGACTAAGGGAATTTTTTGGTTCGTAGAACTTGCTCCTTGGTATCCAAAATCTTCACGGCTTTTCCATCGCATGACATATCCTACAAACGTGATCTCCTCATACTCAAGCACATGGGACTCATCTTTCAAATACTTTACAACATGGAAACATGGAATACGCATGAGTCTCTCCGAAAGTGAGGGTGGCAATGCAATACGATACGCTAAAGCCATGTCCCAATTCTCTCAAGAACTTCAAATGGACCAATGTACCTCTCGGTGTAAGCTTCCCTTTCTTGCCAAACCTCTTAGTACCTCTCTCCGGGTGTTACCTTCAAGAACACGTAATCACCCACTTGAAACTCAAGATCCCGGTAACTTCTTCGATTGTCCAAGATTTCTTAACTCTTTTTGTCGACTTTGAGCGGTGGCAAGCGCTAAATCGATCTCCTAATCAACTTCACGCCTCACCGATCATTGTTGTACTAACTCGAACCCCAAAGTTTCGCCTCCAACTTCATCCCAACAAATTGGCGATCTACACTTACGCCCATACAAAGCTTCATCTGGCGCCATCTTGATACTCGATCGATAACCGTGTATTATACGCAAACCTCAGCCAAAGGTAAGTGAGAATCCTTCCCTTGAAATTCACTCAGCGGCACAAGCCTAAATATATCCTCCAAAATCGAATCAATCGGCTTTACTAACCATCCGTTTGCGTCATGATGAAAAGTCGCATCTTGAAGTCCAATCTAGTCCCCAAAGCTTCCTCGCAATGACTTCCAAAATCTAGAGGTGAATCTCTCGATCTCTATGGAACTGATACTAACAGTACGCCATGAAGTCTCAATGATCTCCTCGAATATACAAAGCGCTAGGAGTAATGTTCGAATACGTGATAGCTTTTATCTTCGGGAATGAAGGTAATGCGAGACTTAGTCAATCTGTCGACTATAACCCAAACCGCTGGTTAAACTCACGGTAGCGGTAATCCCTCGTCACAAAATCCATGGTGAATCAGACTAATTGTGACGACCCGATCCCAAGACGAAATCCCAAGGTCGTGCCGAAAAGCAAATAACAACAAACAAGTAGCAAATAATGGGTAGGGCCATAACGGCGATACACCGACAACTCAAAACACATGCGGAAGCAAATGAAATAAAACAAGGGCGCCCGAGCTAACAAGCTCAAACTAAAACAACCAAAGAGATGATTAATCTCTCGGTCCAAAAATTCGACTCAAGTGCCGCAACATTGGGCACGTAGAACAAACTCCCCGTTATGCAATTCAAATATTTAGCATAAAATAAACCAAGTCATCGGCGAAACTACGGCCGAACTCCAACATTAAACTAAGTCTAAGACTCTAGTCTAACAACTCAACGGCTAAAAACACATGCCGAGAACAAACATATTAATAACTAGCAATATAGCATGCTAAACATTTTCACCAATAAACCAAGCGCGACTAAAAGCCTACTAACAACAACTTAAGTACTAACAATTATAAGTACTAACAACAAGTAAGCATATGGAGATATAACCATAAATAAACATCCAAAGACGACTTCTACTTGTCGGCTACCAAAAGAATAAACTAAACAACATAATTACAAATAACACAATCCACATTTAGGTTGCTACCCCAACATGAAGTTTACATAACTTCATCTTTCCCAACGACCTCACCAAAAACAGATAATCTATCTAAGTAGCAACCTTGCCAGAAATAATACTTCATCAACGCAATCTTCTTGATTTACTTGGATTCCGCACGCCGGCTCGGATCTAGGGAAAACAACCAACAAATAAAAGTAAGTCACAAAGACTTAGTAAGTTACTAACCGTAACTTCCTATCATGGCATAATGCTCAATCATAATTTACATCATGCTATCGTCATGAAATAACTTTATATAAAAATCATGTTATGGCATCCATGCTCAACATTAATAAAACATGTTATCATTGTAGTATAACATCTCACTAAAATCCATGTCAAGACAATTATATGCTTAACGATCATAATTCTTGTTATTGATATAACATAGCCTTCCGATGATTTACATGTCAAGGCATATAAACTTAACAACAATAATTCCCCGCTTTTAACATAATGCCATATCCGAATAATAATCATGATAAAGCATATTAACATAACAACAGTAATTCATGCTATTGTTATAACATAGCCTTCCCATAATATTCATGTCAAGGCATATAACTTAACCATAATGATCTATACCTTTGGCATAAAACCACATTCCAATAATACTCATGTGATAGCATACATGCTTAACAACATTAATCCATATGTTATCTATTAAGTATAACATGTAAGAAACCAAAACAAACATCATATCATATCCAATTCACCAAGCACGTTATTCACTTAAGCACTTGTGAAACAATTCATGTATAAGGGATATGATACCATTACCCAAATTCCTCCGCGTGTCGCCTCCCGCAAAAACACGTGCAAAACCTTTATGTGCCCTCGATATCCTCTCGTAGATATCGACGTCCCCGAGACAGCCTCCGCCGAGTTCCATAGTTATCAAAGTCATGTGTATTACTACAACTAAGATAAACTACTTCCCCACCGTGGCCATCGATGGAGGGGTGTGCAAACCCCAAGACGGCGATCCATCGCGATCACGAATCTCACAATTCGTGAAGACGATGTATCGTCCCACCAAAACTCAACCAAACCGACTCCAGCTGGACTCAAAACCCAAGCACAAGTAATATATACTCATATGCTCAAAACAAGTAGGTAAACACTCTACTATCAAACTAGTCATGCAATTCATCCACAACTAGCATAAACATCACAACCGAGAATCATATAAGCTCTCATAATCAAGTGTGCTTCACACACTTCAAAACTTCTTGGAGGCTCGACCTCCATGAATTCTACCCAAAATTCCGTAGGACTTAAAATTATAGTTCCTAGGATTCATACTAACCCAAAGGTTAACTCCGTTGAGTTCAATCTAAGTTTTCCGAAAATTCAAGGAATAGAAGCTTAGGCTTCATCATCCCCTATGTTCATAACTAACGCCCAAAACCACAATCCCAATGTTCAATATACTCATATAAACCCAACAAACTAATTAACAATGCAACTTAGAATAATTTAGCCATCTTGTGCATAATATCATCCAAGTCATCATACCAATCATAACGTTCAATTCATGATTTAAAATTCACCACATGGTTCCATATGTTCTATTAAGCTTGTAAAACATATTAATCAAGCTAACATCATTAGATTGCAAGCTAAAACCAAATTAGGGCAAATCACCCCCCAAGCATCTCAACCAAACCAATTTCAATACTCATGGTTAATCAACACAACTAAGTTCAATAAACTCCACTAAACATGTATAACATGCTAATTAGGCTTACCATCATCTTTAACAAGCCAAATATAATTTGGGGAAAATCCCCTTCCAAGCATCTTTGTCATCCAAGCTCAATACCCATAATCAATTCATATAACAAAGTTTAATATACTCTATTAAGCATATAAAACACATTAATCAAGCTTACATCATCAATTTGTAAGCTAAAACAAAATTAGGGCAAGACACCCTCCAAGAACCTCAACCAAACCAACATCAATCTTCATGAAAAATCAACATAATCAAGTTCAATAGGCAATTTAGAACATGAATTTCACATAGGCATGGTCTCACATAGGCCAATCAAGCTCTAACATCAATTTGAGAATCCTAGGGTTCATGCTTCTTCTATAACCCTAACAATGGCTTCCATTGACCTCACATAACACACATGGTTGTTTCCCTAGGGTCAATGGAGCCTAAAATCAAGGGAAGAGAGGTAGAAACTTACCAATTTTCGGCCCCCCAAACTGCCTGATTTTTGAAACCAAAAGATGAAGTCTTCTCTTCACTTCTCTCTCTACAAACTTGTGGGTTGAATGGGGAAGAAGATCCTAGCAAGGTCCACCAAGGAAGAACCCTTCAAGAACCCTAGAAATCACCTTCTCAAGCTTCCTCTTTGGTTGGGTTGAAGTGCTTGAAGAAGAAGAAGAGAGGAACCCGTTTTTGTCTTGGCCGAAACAAGTGAGAGTGCGGCTGAATTGGGTATATAAATGAGGGATTAAATCCTCTAATTAAGTCACTAATTACCCCCTAATCTCCTAATAGGTGTTTAGGATTAGTTTAGGCTAATTAGGAGGGTTTAAGTTAGGTTTAGATGGGTTTAGGTGGGCAGAATTTCGGGCAGTGTATAAAAAGGGACAAAATCCCGTAACCTGGGTAACAGGCACCCATGCGGTCGCATGGGTTGCTATGATGCGAGCGCATCATGGCAGACTCTCCTTTTTAGGGTTTTGTTGCTTCCCCGCTCGATCCCGGCCTCTCCCGCGTGCGTTCTCGAGTCTAAATGCTTCGAAATGGCTCACAATTGAACCCTTAAAGTCCTCAAACATTAAACTAGTCCATCCAAGTCTCAAACCAATTTTAAAGTGGGTCTAGACTCTCATAAACAACACCCGAAACAACCCGGGGCAAAACCGACGCAAGACGTAACTACTTGCTATCTAAACGTCGAATGAAACCGCAAACCGCTGGGTAATAACCCATGATTGTAAACACCTATTAGGGCTACAAAATAGGCCTGAATGCCTCTCAGATGATGCTCAACAGATAGGGGAAATAGGCTCCCGAAAGACGAGACGTTCGCCCGGCTCCATCTCAAACTACGCGATAAGGAGAATTGCTATTCTCGAGGCGTCAAAACTTCACGAGACTTATGGAATACATCCAATTAGAAGTCTAACACATCTAAACATGTTATTTAATCATCATGTAAAGATCTGGGACCAAATCGAGGTCAGAAACACAAAACCCGCATAAACTCTCAATCGCGTCGCATTTCGACTATCGTCGGGTTACGACTTTTGACTTTAACAAGTCAACCACTAAATGACATCTCCTAAAAGTGTTTTAGTCTTAATGTGGTCTCTCATACACATTTAGACTCTCTCACAACCAAACAAGCGATCAACCGAAGAAGAGATGCGAGCATTGCACGCAATTCAAGCTAACCGGGAATCGGGATCTTACATCCTCTCCCCCTTAAAAGAATTCGTCCCGAATTCTAGACTGTATCTCAAACCAATGCTAGGTCATCACCTCAACATGGAATACCCAGACACCACTACGGTGTCTCACAATCCTGAGTAAACACTCGATGCTCAAAACCATAAACCTAGACTCAGTCTCCGAGTCTACCATCACAATAACCAAACCAGGTATATGAGGATCAAACTACCGTGATCCCAAACTCGGGTTTCAAAACCTCTTAATAGGCACAACCACATAAAACTCTTTAGATTGGAAATAATATGACTCATATTCGAGTCGCGAAAACACATATGAGCAAGACTAACCAATCTTGTACACAAACCCCAAAGTTTAAAAGATAACAAGTTTAAGCATACCATAAACATTCGCCATCGAAACTATTTGTCCCGGAGCACATCATCAACTGAAGGAACACAAACTTTACTCTTGAAAGTCGAAAATCCACCTTGGTTCATCGTGAACTCGTACCCTTATCTCCACCCGAACCGCAAACCTAGACTCAGTCTCCGAGTCTACTATCTTATAAATCAACCAAGTAGGCAAAAACCAAACTACCAAAAATCCCACATTCACAAGTTCAAAAATTTTCAATAACCATAATACCAAGCACTTTAGGTTGAAAATATCTTGACTCATACTTGAGTCGCATAGCATTCACAAATTCCATGACTGATTAATTAAGCATGTGAATTCCAAATATATCCTCGGAGCGTATTCAAAGACTTTATAAACATAAGTCTCCCGAAACTATTTGCTTCGGAGCTACAACATGAAATATAAATACAAGAATTCAAAGTCATGAGAGGTAAAAATGGCCGGTAGAGCAATTCACAATTTAAGGAAGAGTGTTCCAAAACACACTTCTAAACAAATAAGTTAACATTCAGGATCATGCAAGTCATGCTCGCAACTTCCAAATCATAGACAATGCATATAAGAGCATCATGTGAAAATTTATTCCATTTATTTTTCTTTCCTTCTGGTAAGAGGTTTAGTCAATTTCTAACCTGCTTACTACCAATCCTAGTCCACCAACGAACCTCTTTTGATCACCAATTTAGGGTACCGGCTAAATTGGATTTCAAAAGCTTTCGTTGCAAGGATGCGAAGGGTTATGAGAAAAATCTTAAGCATCCTTTACTACAGTCTCACATAATCATGCAACAGTATAAACATGGCATATCCATAAGGCATGAGAATCAAGATTTTATCATGCTATACTTCAAACAACTTGCATTGCTTACTAATGCATATAAGCATGTTCATGCTCAAATACAACTATTTCCGTTAGACATATTTATTACTCTTATAAACCATGTCTTTTCTTTTTAACAAAATGCATTTACCATGCATACTCACATAAAAGCCATATGTTAATTCCCATCACAAATACAATACATGTGTTAATACTAGTCATGTTTATATTCTACATACAACATTTACATTTCACCCATAAATTAATCCTCAAGCGAATGCTAAGATTCCCATATTTAGCAATGCTACATGTATACACATATATCATGTAAACGGATATGCAATTACCAAGTATCCTCATACTTTAACGCATACTTTATGTAATTCATGCAATTTATGCAACTCATATAATCCATATATTTCATGTAACTCATAACCATGCATATTGGTTAACCAAACAACCATTACAACACAAGTGATTGCCAATTCAATCGTGCATAATCATAACACAAAACCGACAAAACATACTCATAAATTTCCATCGTGGTAATTCACTAAGCAATGGAAGTTCTAACAATTACCAAGGTCCGTATATCGAGTATACTCGCCTAATAATATTTTCATAGTAAACTCAAGGAAAAGAGTTAATATTTACTCTTGTACACACAACCATCAAAACTCCGTAAAGTTTATCATTACCTTAACCAAAATCTTGTCTTCGACAAACACACACGAAATACCCTCGCGTGGTAAGCGGCACTTATTAGTCGCGATTTAACGGTATACTTACTCGTAATAACCGTAATCCATCTCAAAACCACTAAGTATCGATCGTGCAATTCAAGCGCTGCCCTACTCGCATAAAATCACACAACAAAGTACAATTATTTTACTGTACACATATCTCTATAGGGCATACAAATTTAACGCACCACTAGTATTTACCACTAGTAGCATTAACACATATTCAATATTCACATATGTATAACATCGCCATCCATATAGGCTTACATAACCGTATTACCTTACTGCAATCGACTGTCTACCGACGAGTCAAAATTTCAACCAAAACCGTAAACCAATCCCATACCGGGACATTCTCCTCAATAATAACCATAAATCGAGGAAACAAAAATAATTAATCCTCAACACACAATGCAATGTATGTATCAATGCGTATGAGATACCGATACAACGTGCACTCATAAATATAATAGCAACCATAATATCCGTATACCGAATTACCTCCTATCTAAGGTAGGTCTCAAAACTCCGCAATGGCCAACCGCCACGCACGCATACAACCTCAAACCCTAGCTCGCCTATAACCATTTCACTAAGGGTCACTAGATCGCTTATTAGCGCTTAGAGTCATTAATCCTCAATTTAAGGCAATCCATTCTAATGTGATCACCACCATCGACTAAACACTTGTCTATATTGTTCCAACACCTACACTCTGTCCCATTTCTCAAACGAAATTTATATAATAAATTATCACCTTTTCATCTATGATTTTAGGTAAAAGCATCACTCCGCTTACTAGTCTACTGGATTTGCCTATACTAGCTTCAGGAGGTACTAACTATCTCGTCCTCTAACCACATCATCAACCTTAATATTCCCCGAGGTCCTCTCAGCGTTCCTTAATATTTAACTTTTTCTCATAAATACACCCACGTTTCTCGAAAATCCGCAAGTCAGATCGGATAAACTGCCTGTAATACCCCATCCTTAATCCTTAACTCTTTCACAATTTATGGAGTCTTCCTAGTCTCATCCGTACTAAGTGCTCTTACTCTAATGAGCTAACTTTATGAAAATCCATAAATATTGAATCACAATATCATCATATTTGCCACCAATTTCCTGTGGACTCTCAATCATGGATATTACTATACCACCCTATATTTATCAACATTGGCACCTCTACTAGTGCTAACCTCCATTCTAGTTCAAACATCTTAACATGCTATAACTCTCGACGTTAAGATATAAATAAACCACAGCCAAAACCTAACCCCAAAGCCAT
>CM028380.1:27629561-27659587 GCA_013146195.2 Codonopsis lanceolata | reverse complement strand
ATGTTGTGAATTTTTAAATCATGAATTGAACTATGATTGGTATGATGACTTAGATGATATTATGCAACAAGATGGCTAAATTATTCTAAGTTGCATTGTTAATTAGTTTGTTGGGTTTATATGAGTATATTGAACATTGGGATTGTGGTTTGGGGCGATAGTTATGAACTTATTGAATGATGAAGCCTTCTATTCCTTGAATTTTCAAAACTTAGATTGAACTCAACGGAGTTAACCTTTGGGTTAGTATGAATCTAGGAACTATAATTTTAAGTCCACGGAATTTTGGGTAGAATTCATGGAGGTCGAGCCTCCAAGAAGTTTTGAAGTGTGTGAAGCACACTTGATTATGAGAACTTATATGATTCTCGGTTGTGATGTTTATGCTAGTTGTGGATGAATTGCATGACTAGTTTGATAGTAGAGTGTTTACCTACTTGTTTTGAGCATATGAGTATATATTACTTGTGCTTGGGTTTTGAGTCCACCGGAGTCGGGTTTGGTTGAGTTTTGGTGGGACGATACATCGTCTTCACGATTGCGGAGATTCGTGATCGCGATGGATCGCCGCGCGGGTTTGCACACACCCTCCATCGATGGCCACGGTGGGGAAGTAGTTTATCTTAGTTGTAGTAATACACATGACTTTGATAACTATGGAACTCGAGCGGAGATCGCCTGGGACGCCGATATCTACGAGAGGGATATCGAGGGCACATAAAGGTTTTGCACGTTTTTTTGCAGAGCGACACGCGGAGGAATTTGGGTAATGGTATCATATCCCTTATACATGAATTGTTTCACAAGTGCTTAAGTGAATAACGTTTGGTGAATTGGATATGATATGATGTTTGTTTTGGTTTCTTACATGTTATACTTAATAGATAACATATTGATTAATGTTGTTAAGCATGTATGCTATCACATGAGTATTATTGGAATGTGGTTTTATGCCAAAGGTATAGATTATTGTTAAGTTATATGCCTTGACATGAATATTATGGAAGGCTATGTTATAACAATAACATGAATTATGTTGTTATGTTAATATGCTTTATCATGAATATTATTCGGATATGGCATTATGTTAAAAGCAGAATTATTGTTGTTAAGTTTATATGCCTTGACATGTAAATCATCGGAAGGCTATGTTATATCAATAACAAGAATTATGATCAAGCATATAATTGCCTTGACATGGATTTTAGTGAGATGTTATACTACAATGATAACATGTTTTATTAATGTTGAGCATGGATGCCATAACATGATTTTTATATAAAGTTATTTCATGACGATAGCATGATGTAATTTATGATTGAGCATTATGCCATGATAGGAAGTTACGGTTAGTAACTTACTAAGTCTTTGTGACTTACTTTTAATTTGTTGGTTGTTTTCCTAGATCCGAGCCGAGGCAGCGGATCCAAGTAAATCAAGAAGATTACGCTTGATGAAGTATTATTTTCGCAAGGTTGCTACTTAGATAGTTTATTTTTTTGGTGAGGTCGTTGGGAAAGATGAAGTTATGTAAACTTCATGTTGGGTAGCAACCTAAATGTGGATTGTGTTATTTGTAATTATGTTGTTTAGTTTATTCTTTTGGTAGCCGACAAGTAGAAGTCGTGGCCGATGTTTATTTATGGTTATATCTCCATATGCTTACTTGTTGTTAGTACTTATAATTGTTAGTACTTTGTTGTTAGTAGCCGACCGCTTTTAGTCGCGCTTGGTTTATTGGTGAAAATGTTTAGCATGCTATATTGCTAGTTATTAGTATGTTTGTTCTCCGGCATGTTTTAGCCGTTGAGTTGTTAGACTAGAGTCTTAGACTTAGTTTAATGTTGGGTTCCTACCCGTAGTTTCGCCGATGACTTGGTTTTATTTTATGCTAAATATTTGAATTGCATAACAGGAGTTTGTTCTACGTGCCCAATGTTATGCGCACGCGAAGTCGAATTTTTGGACCGAGAGATTAATCATCTCTTTGGTTGTTTTAGTTTGAGCTTGTTAGCTCGGGCGCCACTGTTTTATTTCATTTGCTTCCGCATGTGTTTTGAGTTGTCGGTGTATCGCCGTTATGGCCCTACCCATTATTTGCTACTTGTTTGTTGTTATTTGCTTTCCGGCGGCACGACCTTGGGATTTCGTCTTGGGATCCGGGTCGGGTCGTCACAGTTGGTATCAGAGCTATGATTATAAATTTAGCTTTCAGCCGGGATAGGTTCCTTGGCTTGGGGGTTGGTTTGTGTGATTTGTTATATCTTAACGTCGAGAGTTATAGCATGTTAAGATGTTTGAACTAGAATGGATGTTAGCACTAGTAGAGGTGCCAATGTTGATAAATATAAGATGGTACTAGTAATATCAATGATTGAGAATCCACCGGAGAATTGGTGGCAGATATGATGATATTGTGATTTAATATCTAAATGAAGAACACAGAGTTAGCGCATTAGAGTAGCGCACTTAGTGCCGAATGAGAGTGGGAAGACTCCATAAATTTTGAAAGAGTTAAGGATTAAGGATAAAATAATATAGGCGATTCATTTTATTACAGCTTGCGGATTTTCGAGGGGCTGTGGTTTATACTTATGAGAAAAAGTTAAATGTTAAGGAACGCACCTGAGAGAGGACCTCAGGGAATATTAAGGTTGATGATGTGGTTAGAGGACAGTTGGTACCTCCTGAAACTGCGTAGGCAAATCCGTAGACTAGTAAGCGGAGTGATGCTTTTACCTAAAATCATAGATGAAAAGGTGATAATTTATTATATAAATTTCGTTTGAGAAATAAGACACCGAGTGTAGGTGTTGGAACAATATAAACAAGTGTTTAGTCGATGGTGGTGATCACATTAGAATGGATTGCCTTAAATTGAGGATTAATGACTCTAAGAGCGCTAATAAGCAGTCTAGTGACCCTTAGTGAAATGGTTATAGACGAGCTAGGGTTTGAGGTTGTATGCGTGCGTGGCGGTTGGCCATTGCGGAGTTTTGAGACCTACCTTAGATAGGAGGTAATTCAGTATACGGATATTATGGTTGCTATTATCGCTGTTATGAGTGCACGTTGTATCGGTATCTCATACGCATTGATACATACATTGCATTGTGTGTTGAGGATTAATTATTTTTGTTTCCTCGATTTATGGTTATTATTGAGGAGAATGTCCCGGTATGGGATTGGTTTACGGTTTTGGTTGAAATTTTGACTCGCCGGTAGACAATTGCAAGAAGGTAATACGGTTATGTAAGCCTATATGGATGGCGATGTTATACATATGTGAATATTGAATATGTGTTAATGCTACTAGTGGTAAATACTAGTGGTGCGTTAAATTTGTATGCCCTATAGAGATATGTGTACAGTAAAATAATTGTACTTTGTTGTGTGATTTTATGCGAGTAGGACGCGCTTGAATTGCACGATCGATACTTAGTGGTTTTGAGATGGATTACGGTTATTACGAGTAAGTATACCGTTAAATCGCGACTAATAGGGTGCCGTTACCACGCGAGGGTATTTCGTGTGTGTTTTGTCGAAGACAAGATTTTGGTTAAGGTAATGATAAACTTTACGGAGTTTTGATGGTTGTGTGTACAAGAGTAAATATTAACTCTTTTCCTTGAGTTTACTATGAAAATATTATTAGGCGAGTATACTCGATATACGGACCTTGGTAATTGTTAGAACTTCCATTGCTTAGTGAATTACCACGATGGAAATTTATGAGTATGTTTTGTCGGTTTTGTGTTATGATTATGCACGATTGAATTGGCAATCACTTGTGTTGTAATGGTTGTTTGGTTAACCAATATGCATGGTTATGAGTTACACGAAATATATGGATTATATGAGTTGCATAAATTGCATGAATTACATAAAGTATGCGTTAAAGTATGAGGATACTTGGTAATTGCATATCCCGTTTACATGATATATGTGTATACATGTAGCATTGCTAAATATGGGAATCTTAGCATTCGCTTGAGGATTAATTTATGGGTGAAATGTAAATGTTGTATGTAGAATATAAACATGACTAGTATTAACACATGTATTGTATTTGTGATGGGAATTAACATATGGCTTTTATGTGAGTATGCATGGTAAATGCATTTTGTTAAAAAGAAAAGACATGGTTTATAAGAGTAATAAATATGTCTAACGGAAATAGTTGTATTTGAGCATGAACATGCTTATATGCATTAGTAAGCAATGCAAGTTGTTTAAAGTATAGCATGATAAAATCTTGATTCTCATGCCTTATGGATATGCCATGATTACACTGTTGCATGATTATGTGAGACTGTAGTAAAGGATGCTTAAGATTTTTCTCATAACCCTTTCAGATCCTTGCAACGAAAGCTTTTGAAATCCAATTTAGCCGGTACCCTAAATTGGTGATCAAAAGAGGTTCGTTGGTGGACTAGGATTGGTAGTAAGCAGGTTAGAAATTGACTAAACCTCTTACCAGAAGGAAAGAAAAAATAAATGGAATAAACTTTCACATGATGCTATTATGTGCATTGTCTATGATTTGGAAGTTGCGAGCATGACTTGCATGATCCTGAATGTTAACTTATTTGTTTAGAAGTGTGTTTTGGAACACTCTTCCTTAAATTGTGAATTGCTCTATCGGCCATTTTTACCTCTCATGACTTTGAATTCTTGTATTTATATTTCATGTTGTAGTCCAAGCAAATAGTTTCGGAGACTTATGTTTATAAAGTCTTTGAATACGCCCGAGGATATATTTGGAATTCACGTGCTTAATTAATTAGTCATGGAATTTTGAGTGCTATGCGACTCAAGTATGAGTCAAGATATTTTCAACCTGAATGCTTGGTATTATGGTTATTGAAAATTTCCGAACTTGTGAATGTGGGATTTTTGGTAGTTTGGGTTTTACCTCCTTGGTTGATTTGTAAGATAGTAGACTCGGAGACTGAGTCTAGGTTTGTGGTTCGAGTGGGGATAAGGAGTACGAGTTCACGATGAACCAAGATGGATTTTCGACTTTCAAGAGTAAAGTTTGTGTTCCTTCGCTTGATGATGTGCCCGACAAATAGTTTCGAATCGAATGTTTATGGTATGCTTAAACTTGTTATCTTTTAAACTTTGGGGTTTGTGTACAAGATTGGTTAGTACTGTTCATATGTGTTTTCGCGACTCGAATATGAGTCATATTATTTCCAATCTAAAGAGTTTTATGTGGTTGTGCCTATTAAGAGGTTTCGAAACCCGAGTTTGGGATCACGGTAGTTTGATCCTCATATACCTGGTTTGGTTATTGTGATGGTAGACTCGGAGACTGAGTCTAGGTTTATGGTTTTGAGCATCGAGTGTTTACTCAGGATTGTGAGACACCGTAGTGGTGTCTGGGTATTCCATGTTGAGGTGATGACCTAGCATTGGTTTGAGATACGCCTAGAATTCGGGACGAATTCTTTTTAAGGGGGAGAGGATGTAAGATCCCGATTCCCGGTTAGCTTGAATTGCGTGCAATGCTCGCATCTCTTCTTCGGTTGATCGCTTGTTTGGTTGTGAGAGAGTCTAAATGTGTATGAGAGACCACATTAAGACTAAAACACTTTTAGGAGATGTCATTTAGTGGTTGACTTGTTAAAGTCAAAAGTCGTAACCCGACGATAGTCGAAATGCGACGCGATTGAGAGTTTATGCAGGTTTTGTGTTTCTGACCTCGATTTGGTCCCAGATCTTTACATGATGATTAAATAACATGTTTAGATGTGTTAGACTTCTAATTGGATGTATTCCATAAGTCTCGTGAAGTTTTGACGCCTCGAGAATAGCAATTCTCCTTATCGCTAGTTTGAGATGGAGCCGGCGAACGCCTCGCCTTTCGAGCCTATTTCCCTATCTGCTGAGCATCATCTGAGAGGCATTCAGGCCTATTTTGTAGCCCTAATAAGTGTTTACAATCATGGGTTATTACCCGTCGGTTTGTGGTTTCATTCGACGCTTAGATAGCAAGTAGTTACGTCTTGCGTCGGTTTTGCCCCGGGTTGTTTCGGGTGTCGTTTATGAGAGTCTAGACCTACTTTAAAATTGGTTTGAGACTTGGATGGACTAGTTTAATGTTTGAGGACTTCAAGGGTTCAATTGTGAGCCATTTCGAAGCATTTAGACTCGAGAACGCACGCGGGAGAGGCCGGGATCGAGCAAGATTGGACAAAACCCTAATTTGCTGAAATAGGGGTGATGCGGTCGCATCACCCATGCTCAATGCGACCGCAAGGGGTCCTGTTCCAGAATGTCGGATTTTTTGCCCCTTTTCTGATTTGTCCGAATTGTTTGACCATTTAACCCATTTTTAAACCACAATTTGACCCAATTACTTAACCTAATCTAGTCCTAACACCTATTAAGAGATTAGAGGGTAATTAGTGACTTAATTAGTGAATTAAACCCCCCAAATAAAACCCCAATCTGCCGCATCTTCCTTGTGTTCGGCCAAGACAAAAAAACGGGTTCCTCTCTTCTTCTTCTTCAAGCACTTCAACCCAACCAAAGAGGAAGCTTGAGAAGGTGATTTCTAGGGTTCTTGAAGGGTTCTTCCTTGGTGGACCTTGCTAGGATCTTCTTCCCCATTCAACCCACAAGTTTGTAGAGAGAGAAGTGAAGAGAAGACTTCATCTTTTGGTTTCAAAAATCAGGCAGTTTGGGGGGCCGAAAATTGGTAAGTTTCTACCTCTCTTCCCTTGATTTTAGGCTCCATTGACCCTAGGGAAACAACCATGTGTGTTATGTGAGGTCAATGGAAGCCATTGTTAGGGTTATAGAAAAAGCATGAACCCTAGGATTTTCAAATTGATGATAGAACTTGATTGACCTATGTGAGACCATGATATATGTGAAATTCATGTTCTAACTAGTTTATTGAAGTTGGTTGTGTTGATTTTCCATGGGTATTGATGTTGGTTTGGTTGAGATTCTTGGAGGGTGTCTTGCCCTAATTTTGTTTTAGCTTGCAAATTGATGATGTAAGCTTGATTAATGTGTTCTATATGCTTAATAGAGTATATTAAACTTTGCTATATGAATTAATTATGGGTATTGAGCTTGGATGGCAAAGATGCTTGGAAGGGGATTTTTCCCAAATTATATTTGGCTTGTTAAAGATGATGGTAAGCCTAATTAGCATGTTATACATGTTTAGTGGAGTTTATTGAACTTAGTTATGTTGATTTGCCATGAGTATTGAAATTGGTTTGGTTGAGATGCTTGGAGGGTGATTTGCCCTAATTTGGTTTTAGCTTGCAATCTAATGATGTTAGCTTGATTAATATGTTTTACAAGCCTAATAGAACATATTAAACCATGATGTGAATTTTAAATCATGAATTGAACGTTATGATTGGTATGATGACTTGGATGATATTATGCACAAGATGGCTAAATTATTCTAAGTTGCATTGTTAATTAGTTTGTTGGGTTTATATGAGTATATTGAACATTGGGATTGTGGTTTTGGGCGATAGTTATGAACTTATGGGAATGATGAAGCCTAAGCTTCTATTCCTTGAATTTTCGGAAAACTTAGATTGAACTCAACGGAGTTAACCTTTGGGTTAGTATGAATCCTAGGAACTATAATTTTAAGTCCTACGGAATTTTGGGTAGAATTCATGGAGGTTGAGCCTCCAAGAAGTTTTGAAGTGTGTGAAGCACACTTGATTATGAGAACTTATATGATTCTCGGTTGTGTTGTTTATGCTAGTTGTGGACGAATTGCATGACTAGTTTGATAGTAGAGTGTTTACCTACTTGTTTTGAGCATATGAGTATATATTACTTGTGCTTGGGTTTTGAGTCCACTGAGTCGGTTTGGTTGAGTTTTGGTGGGACGATACATCGTCTTCACGAATTGTGAGATTCGTGATCGCGATGGATCGCCGTGCCGGGTTTTGCACACACCCCTCCATCGATGGCCACGGTGGGGAAGTAGTTTATCTTAGTTGTAGTAATACACATGACTTTGATAACTATGGAACTCGAGCGAGATCGCTCGGGACGCCGATATCTACGAGAGGGATATCGAGGGCACATAAAGGTTTTGCACGTGTTTTTGCAGAGCGACACGCCGAGGAATTTGGTAATGGTATCATATCCCTTATACATGAATTGTTTCACAAGTGCTTAAGTGAATAACGTGCTTGGTGAATTGGATATGATATGATGTTTGTTTTGGTTTCTTACATGTTATACTTAATAGATAACATATGGATTAATGTTGTTAAGCATGTATGCTATCACATGAGTATTATTGGAATGTGGTTTTATGCCCAAGGTATAGATCATTATGGTTAAGTTATATGCCTTGACATGAATATTATGGGAAGGCTATGTTATAACAATAGCATGAATTACTGTTGTTATGTTAATATGCTTTATCATGATTATTATTCGGATATGGCATTATGTTAAAAGCAGGAATTATTGTTGTTAAGTTTATATGCCTTGACATGTAAATCATCGGAAGGCTATGTTATATCAATAACAAGAATTATGATCGTTAAGCATATAATTGTCTTGACATGGATTTTAGTGAGATGTTATACTACAATGATAACATGTTTTATTAATGTTGAGCATGGATGCCATAACATGATTTTATATATAAAGTTATTTCATGACGATAGCATGATGTAAATTATGATTGAGCATTATGCCATGATAGGAAGTTACGGTTAGTAACTTACTAAGTCTTTGTGACTTACGTTTTATTTGTTGGTTGTTTTCCCTAGATCCGAGCCGAGCGCGGCGAATCCAAGTAAATCAAGAAGATTGCGTTGATGAAGTATTATTTCGGCAAGGTTGCTACTTAGATAGATTATTTGTTTTTGGTGAGGTCGTTGGGAAAGATGAAGTTATGTAAACTTCATGTTGGGTAGCAACCTAAATGTGGATTGTGTTATTTGTAATTATGTTGTTTAGTTTATTCTTTTGGTAGCCGACAAGTAGAAGTCGTGCTGGATGTTTATTTATGGTTATATCTCCATATGCTTACTTGTTGTTAGTACTTATAATTGTTAGTACTTAAGTTGTTAGTAGCCGACTGCTTTTAGTCGCGCTTGGTTTATTGGTGAAAAATGTTTAGCATGCTATATTGCTAGTTATTAGTATGTTTGTTCTCCGGCATGTGTTTAGCCGTTGAGTTGTTAGACTAGAGTCTTAGACTTAGTTTAATGTTGGGTTCCGGCCGTAGTTTCGCCGATGACTTGGTTTTATTTTATGCTAAATATTTGAATTGCATAACAGGGAGTTTGTTCTACGTGCCCAATGTTGCGGCACGCGAGTCGAATTTTTGGACCGAGAGATTAATCATCTCTTTGGTTGTTTTAGTTTGAGCTTGTTAGCTCGGGCGCCACTGTTTTATTTCATTTGCTTCCGCATGTGTTTTGAGTTGTCGGTGTATCGCCGTTATGGCCCTACCCATTATTTGCTACTTGTTTGTTGTTATTTGCTTTCCGGCGGCACGACCTTGGGATTTCGTCTTGGGATCCGGGTCGGGTCGTCACAATGATATATTACTATTTAAATAAAACTATTTTAAAGAAAAAATAATAAATAACTTTAAGGTACTTACCTCTTCAAGTGTGTGGGCTTTATCCCGGACCAAACTTCTTTTTCTGATTGGTTCTAAGGTGTGCTTGCTTTGTCCATCAGGGAGAGGGAGTCTTTTTTCTGTTGTTGTTGTTTTCGGATTTTTGGTAGCGTGACTGCTCCTTTTGGTTGTTTTCGCCTTCGGATCCGGGTGGCACAACTGCTTACTTTTTGCTTGATTGTTGTTGTTGTCGAGTCTGAAATCGGACAGAGCAACTGCTTGCTTGCTTTTGCTGGATTTGGGCAGGGAAACTGCTCTTTTTGGGATTTTGGAACCGGTGAAATATAGCGGAAACTTAGCAGGGTAACTAGGGTTCACTTTGGTCAGAGAGTTTATGTGTTTAGGAGAGGTTTTGGCAGCCTAACTGAGCTTTGGGGTTGATATGGAAACAATTAGCGTAACTTCTCTCCGCCTTTTCTCTCCATAAAAATTCATTGTTTGGGCAATGAACTGCCTCCGTATTTATAGGCTGAAGCTGGGGAATCCTTAACGGCGAAGTAATCCTTGATATTTTCTCTCTGTTCTTTAAATGCTTGCACCATGCGCTGAAGGAATTACACCAAAAGCAAATTGCAACAGTGAAATGGAGACTTGTGGGCGCTGCCTTATGGTGTTTTGGGCGCCGCCTATAGGCATTATGGGCGCAGCGCCCATAATGGCCATATGCCGCTCCCACTTTCTTTTCTTCTTTTGTTTTTCGCACTTTCGCCCCCTTCAATTCAATGTTTGTTAAATCTTCCGTCCTTTTCCACTTTTAACCCTGTAACTTGACATCAATTAGTCTTTTTGACAGGTCTTGATATTTTATGGCATGTCATAAACAAGGGTACGAAATTGGGGTGTCTATAGAGCCTCTCAACGATGAAGTTTATGGGTAAACCGGAATTTACCTGTAAACGAACATCGTTGATAAGAAATAGACTCCTTAATTTCAAGGAAATTATAACAGGGATGATTGTAACATGCAACAGTTTATGATGCAACACTTATACCCTCATGCTCTAATGTTGTGATGACTGATGGGAATGAAGCTAATATGATGCAAATAAAAGTGCTCTGATGGTCATGCCTACTGAGTAGGCTACCTACGTATCCTTTTCAGGAATCAAACCAAATGTAGTTCTTCTCATGCCGACAGCTTAACAAGAAACTCTTTGTGGGATATCGTGCTTCCAGGGGGGACCCTCGCAAAGACACGATGGTGGGACACATGAAAATAAATATCGCATTCCCAGGGTGGACCCTCGTAGAACACGATGGTGGGACACATGAAAATGAAGCATCACATTCCCAGGGCGGACCCTCATAGAACACGATGGTGGGACATATGAAAAAAGACATTGCATTCCCAGGGCAGACCCTCACAGAACACGATGGTGGGACGCATGAAAATAGACATCGCATTCCTAGGGCGGACCCTCGCAGGACACGATGGTGGGACACATGAAAATGAAACATCGTACTCCCAGGGCGGACCCTCGCAGAACACGATGGTGGGGCACATGAAAATGAAACATCGTACTCCTAGGGCGGACCCTCACAGAACATGATGGTGGGGCACATGAAAATGAAACATCGTACTCCCAGGGCGGACCCTCGAAGAACACGATAGTGGGACACATGAAAATAAAACAACGCATTTCCACAAACCCGGGGTTCACACCCCTTGTGGGAAGGACTCACAACACAAATGACAAGCATGACATAAAATGCATGTGACAAATAAAGTAAAATGCAAATACACTTCCATCCAATTTTTTTGTTTGCAGGTTGGCATTCTGCTGAGGACATCTTTGATTCGTTCGACGTTGGACGGATGGCCGTTAACTTTGTTGACGACGGTTACTTCCGTTAAGTCTCCGTTAAGACATCAGGGGTTAATTTATAACTCAGGTAAACTTGGGGCTTTAGTTGGTGAAATAAAATCTGGTGGGGAGGAAAGGGAAACTTCCCCTCCCCTTTAATCACTTATGGGCAGTAGCAATAACATACCCATTTCTTTTTCTTCCATTGTTGCCGACGAAGATCTTTCCTCATTTCTTCATTATTTTCTCCATTTTCTTGATCAAATCAATTGTTTAACTTACCAAATGGCTCCCTCTTCAAGATCTAGGAATGGAAAGGCTCCTGTAGGCTCAGAATCGGGCCAAAGACGTCGGGAAATTCGTCCATTGAACTGAAATGTTGTCAGATACTGGTATTCTGACAATGATTGGGGTAATATACACCGAGATCAACACACTCACGTTGCTAATCTTCCAGATCCGGCTGTAAGTCTTCAAATTTCTTAAACCCACTTGGTTTAATTTTTTGAATTTCTGATGGGTTGTTTAAATTTTTTTTTTTTTGTGATCTTGTAGTATATATCTCTGTTGTTTCAATTTCGGTGTTTATGCATAGATGATTTATACTAGGATAATGCATTTGACAATTTAAAGTATATAAAAAATATGAAATCGATGCTATTTAATTTTGTGATGCATGCTTATGCAATTGACACTATTTGATTCTGCGATGCATGTTTATGTAACTGACACTATTTGATCTGCGATGCATGTTTATGCACATGTTGATTTTGACAAAACAAAACATGCCATGCAGATAGATGCATAATAATCATAGAAAAAAACATGACTTTCTCTTTTTTTTAATGGCATTTTTGATTTTTAAAAAAGTTATATGCATATATTTTGAGATAAATGCATATACTAGATAATTATATGATCAAAAGAATTTTTTTTTCTTCTAAAATGCATAATGAGTATAAACATGATATAATATGACATAATTAATGTAATGACAGGAAATATGGCATGCATGATAAAATGATATGAAAGAAATGAATTAAACTACTTTATGTGTTTTTGTGGGTTTTTTTTTTCTTATGATGAGTTATCTTTTTTTCCTTCAGGCACGAAAAACCATCACTCGGGTTTGGAGAAACTGGCCGCCATATATAATTCCTTGCAGATGCAGGCGAGGATTCTGATAGAGTAGACGGGTCTGGCAACATTTTTGCAAGCTGCTGGCCACTTTCGCAGCTATTTGTCCGTTCATGATGTCTTAAGGGAGTACTGGTGGGACACCACTCGTACTTTCAATTTTAGCCGGGGGAAGTTACTATGAGTCCCTGCGATTGGTAGGAATTTGACACCAAATTTCAACCTCCGTCATCAGCACGAGGTGGTTGAAGATTTGTTGGGTCTTGTGCCGAATTACAAGAGTTCAGACGAGATCCGCATCCGCAATATGAAGAGGTGGCTTGAATAGAATGCTGGGAATGTTGACGATGATGATTACGAGGCTGTTACTTGTGTGACGCGAGCATTCCTGTTTTTCTTTCTGGGGATGACCATTTTTGCAAATTCATCCACCACCTTATGGGTGTTTATTCTGGGGTGTCTCCGGGACTTGTACCGGGTTTCTGAGTTTGATTGGGGATAGGTGGGCTTAGCCGAGTTCTATTCTTCGATGGACCATTCTAGGGGCAATGAATCCCCCAACCTCAATGGTCTTTCTCTGGCCTGGGCGGTAACTCACTTGATTTAATCATTTCTGCTTCTAGATACTTGCTAGAATATGCACATCCTTTATTGATTTTCTACTGTCTCTTTTCTTTTGCAGGTATGGGCCTACTCAGTCTTTGGTTTTGCTCCTTGTCTACTTAAGAAACAAATTTATGCACTGCCCTCCTCCCAGAATATCTGAACGTTAACTGGGTGGAGGACTACCGGGACACCTCTAGGCTGCCTATAGAGATGGTACGAGAGAGGATTACTAGCTCTCGTATAGACATGGTGAGTCTTACTCCTTGGAGGGGATTGACTGAATTTTATCTGACTTCTCTGGAGATGAGCAGACGTCGCATCCTGATGGTGTCCATTATCCATGACTCTCTATATATGGGCGAGTGGGTAAACATGCAACATTATCTTTTCCCCGTGGGCCCAATGACATCACCAGCGCCACCAATATGGGTGATCGTTCCAGATTTTATACCTAACCGGCATCAGTGCATGGCAAGGTATATTGTTCCTCTTGAGGATTTTCCTGTCATGCCATATGCTGAGTTTCTGAGGATGGTACTTCACCCCATCTTGGTAGTAGCTAGACGTGCATCGGATGCCGCAGATAGGCTTAGGCCTTCACTTTTTTGTTCATGATGCCCAGGCTGATTACTTTATGCATGTTGAGGATTTTTCCACCATTCGATACTCTCATGGGGGAAGAAATGTTGAGGAACCTCTGCCTGATGTTGATACCCTGGAGCCATATCAGATTCTTGAGAGGGCCCGCGCGGTATACACTTTCTTTTTATTTCATTTCTGTTTCCCTCAAACTTGCCATTATTATTCTCGACTAATATCTATTTTTTCAGGTGGATGTCTCATCCTAGCGCAAGGTGAAGAAAGGTTTTTTTGGCCTTACCAAACTGTACCAACGGACGATAGATGAGTTTTCTTGTCGACGCAATGATATCGTGAGCCGAGCCAGTCACCAAGACGATGATGATGATGATGAAGCTGGCGGATCGGGTCATACCAGGGTGAGAGGATGAGAGTACAGGGTTGGTGGAACCGGCCCTCGTGTCATGGGTGGAGGCTAGGAGAGGATCAGATCATCACGAGCCCAGTAGCCTTCTTATTGTATTTTATTCATTAATTGTAATTACTTGTACTAATATTTTATTTAATGCAATGTATTTATTCTACGACGCATAATTATTTGATTTGTTATTTTAGCGATGCCTAAATAATAGAAAATGTACCATTTACCTATTATAAAGACATACTGCATTTAGGAATAATGGTTTTTGGATTTGGAGGAAACACTTTTGGCTTTTATTGGGTTGCCGATGCTCTACGGGGAAAGGATTGTAGCCGCCTCCTTCTGTTTCTGGTTTGTTTCATGCTGAGGCTCGTGAATGCTACGCCTAACCTCGTTGATTCTACACGTCCCGTGGCCAGACAGGGGCCAAAATTCATGAAGAGTGGGAGTAGCCGGGGAAAAACCAGGATACCAGACATGTTTGGGATAACTTCAGGAGCAGCCTAGGGCAAAAATGGGTGTTGCCCTAGGTCTTTTTGGGCGCGGTGCCCATAAATGGGGGTGGGGGGTGCCCAGAAGTCTTTTATGGGTTCTCCTGTTTTGTCTTGTTCGTTCACACTATTATAGTGTCGGTCGTTTCTTTGAGTTTTCACTATAAAAGAGAAGCCGGGGCAACATCACTCTTCACACAATCTCATTTTCTTTCACCTCCTCTCTAAATAGATCCAGTCTGAGTTGTTTCGGCCTCTTCCAAGCAACCACATCAGTAGACCCTATTGTGTTCAAGAGTTGTCTTTCTTTTGGTCTTTTTCCAACTTTCTTTGTCAACCCAGATATAAATCATGTTATTTCAAAATGGGTGATCCAATTAACACATTTCTGGACATTGATCTATACGAGATCTCCCTTAATTATTGGATACTTTCTTTGCAAGAAGAGGAAAGAGAGTGGTTTGACCATGTGTATGGCTTTCGCTGTGTTCTCTCATGGCGGGGCCTCCATATAAAATGGAAGATGCTGAGGGCAGCATCTAGGTTTTGGTCAGTTCCTTGCCATCTGTTCAACTTTTCTCGGAATGAGATGTGCCCTACTTTCGAAGAATTCTGCGCCATGGTAGGCATGCCGACCATCAGACCAATCGATGTTCCGTCTCTACGGAGATGCCCCTTTATGGTAATAAGGGAACTTTTTGGTTTAAGCCAGGATAAAACTCCAAATTTTTACATCGGGGTCAGTTTTGACTTGACTGTCCTCCCCACAATCTATTCTGACTACAGGGATGAGCCAGTGTATTCTTGGTGCAGGTTGGCTGCTCTTTTCTTGTGTATCCTGGGGAGATATTTCTTGGTGGGCCAACCCAGAATTATTGATACTCGGGTGGTTGAGTTGGTGGTACAAGCTCAGGAACGCCGGGTAAATATTGTCCCTGTCATCTT
This sequence comes from Codonopsis lanceolata, assembly GCA_013146195.2. NCBI lineage: Eukaryota > Viridiplantae > Streptophyta > Magnoliopsida > Asterales > Campanulaceae > Codonopsis > Codonopsis lanceolata. The sequence goes on along the minus strand of CM028380.1, from coordinate 27,643,969 downwards.
GGCTTAGATCTTACTTGGCCTGGATGCCTATGATACTGGCTAGGAGACTTTTCCTTCTGGCAGCCCCATTTTGATACATATGTGGCTGAAGGAACATTTTAATCAAGTCATGTCTCCTGAGCTTGTCGGAGGGATGTATGCACCTGCGGGTTATGGGTCCCGCGGTCATTATTGTAATAACCTCTTGACTGATCACCCTTAGATCGAGCATTTTATGCACATCGGCTGTCTTGATATTGTTTGGGTCATAAGCCACTGGCGGATCCAAAAAAATTTGTTTGTTACTGGGGCTTATGCTCAAGTCATTTTGTTTGGTCTCCGTCAGACCACATTCTATCTGCCCTACCGAATTCTCCGTCAATTTAGTATAAATAAAGTTATTCCTAATGAGAACCGTCCTCTGATGGACATGTTGCTTATTGAGGGGAATATGGGCACTCTCATCCAGGACATGTGGGGAATAGATTACCCTCTGCGGGCCTCAGCCAACACTTTTTCTGAGAACATGTTTATGTCCTATGATTATCTGTCAGGGATACTTTTGGCAGCTGAGGAGCATTCTCGCATCATCAGGCATGTACTTAAGGGAATCTTGTTCAGGCGGGTCACAAGTGGTATTGATGCCTAGCTCATGGAGATTGGTGAGGAGCTGGAGAGTTCTGGTTTGGTGGTCCCTCGGGCTTTACAAGAAGAATTCCAAAGGGTATACGGTCTTGGAGCCCAGATGGCACGCACTCCTGATGAGGCAGGGCCAAGCAATGCTCCTCCCAGATTAAGCAATGCAGGATGGCAGAGCGATGCCCGACGGAACGATCGATGGAGCATGCCCAAGTAATGCTGGCAAGGGAAGTAATGCCCAGCGCGGTGATGGTGCTGGCCCAAGCAATTCGATTATTCAAGACAATAGGGAGGCTGATGATGAGGATGAGGAAACTTCAGACGGTTCTCATCCAAGTGATGTTGGGGCATCCTCTGCGCCTCGCAGAAGCATATGGTCTCGGCTTCGCAGACATTGAGGGACCATTCTGGAATTGCTAGAAGATTGATAAGGTTTTGGGTGTTTGGTGTGTAGGCAATAGTATAGAGGCTTGTAATAATATGATTATTTAAATGTCAAGGAACGTATTCCTTAGTTGCACCAATGGAACTTTTTATATTTATCTTTTGATTTATTATGAGCTCTATAGTGGTTTTTCTCTTCGTCAGTCAAGCACGAGATGTAACACCATTCTCTGACATAACAAAATCTTCCTTATGCTTCCATACATGTTCGACCGAACCCGAAGGTTGCCTACGTTCCTCATTTCTAAGGCTCAGGTTGATGTAGTTCTTCCCTTAAGGGAAGATTTTTGTTGTTGATGACATGTTGTATGTTGAAAGCTGTAGACTTGTCTACTGTAGATCATATGTCGGAGACTGTTCTCTCTTCTTCTCTAGAATTTTCTTTTGTTGTGCTCTACCTTTTTCCTAGACCTCTCTTTCAGGTTTTCAATCTAGTGAGCCCTTATTTCTCCTTGTGTATTCTTTTTTTGGGTGCTCTAACTTTTGCCTAGACCGCCCTTTCGGGTTTGCAACCTAGCGAGCTGAAGAGAGAGACATTAATTTGATCACTGAAGGACATCTCGACCTATGCATAGTATCGTTTGAACTTGTCCATGTTGAAGGGCTGAACGAGATCTTCCCCATCCTGATTAGTGAGGAAAATTGCGCCTCCTGACTGTATCTGTTTGACGATGTAAGGTCCCATCCATGGAGAATTCCTTTTTCCCCTATTATCGACATAACTAGGGGGGTTTTTCTTGAAGTACCAAATCTCCTACCTAGATGCTATGGCCTTTGATTTTTTTGTTAAATGCTCGAGCTATTCATTTTTGGTATGCTCGAGTATGCTCTAAGGCTAGTAATCTTTGTTCATCTAACAGAGCTAACTCATCGTAGCGCTGTTTGACCCAGTCAACTTGGGCTATATCTGTTTCCATCATTACTCTCAATGATGGGACCTCAATTTCAATGGGCAGTACTGCTTCTAGGCCATAGCTTAAAGAATACGGCGTAGCCCCAGTAGGTGTGCGAGTGGACGTGCGATAGTGATCGATGTCTTATTTTAAATTTATTTCCTTGCAAGTGGACAAGACTATTGGAGAATAGTTTTGGAAGCAAGGGTCGAACCCATAGAGACAAGAGATCATAGATAGTGCAATTTATTGATAGAAAATTATTTATCTAAGGGGGGTTTTTATATTTATTCTATTCTAAACTACTATTATTATTATTTAGGTGTTTAATTAATTAGCAGCAATTTCAGGTTATGAAGATCTTATGGTGGATGACAATCTAGGATTAGGGGTTCACTTGTATCTCCTCTATTCTTAATTCAAAATAATTATCATTCAATTTATTGGGTTTGTTCACAAAATATAGATATAGTCTGTTGAATTATTAGTTCAGCCTCCATCTCCGAATAATTCATCCATTCTATATCCTAAGCACAAGAACATATAATCCAACTGTCACTTAGACTATGGAACCTGGTCCTAACTTATCACTCTCGTGCATCAATAGGTCCAATTTATTGTGATGGTGAGTGATCGATGTTTTATTTAATCTTTTTCCTTGCAAGTGGACAAGACTATTATAGAATAGACTCGGAAGCAAGGGTCGAACCCACAGAGACAAGTGATCACGAACAGTGCGATTATTAATAGCAAATTATTAACCTAAGGGGGATTTTTATTGTTTAATTCTACTCTAAACTACTAGTTATAGATGCTTAACTAATTAGACAGTAATAACAGATATGAAGATCTTATGGTGAGTGGAAATCTAGGATTCTGGGTTTCACTTATATCTCCTTTATGTTCAATTCATAATAATGTCATTCAATGTCTTGGGTTCGTTCACTAAAAATAGATATAGTACGTTGAACAATTGGTTCGGCCTCCATCCCATAAAATTCATCCATTCTATATCCTAAGCACAAGAACTGTTAATCTAGGCTGTCACCTAGATTTATGATCTATCTGTCACCTAGATCATGTAAGAACACGGTCCTAACTTATCACTCTCGTGCATCGATAGGTCCAATTTATTGTGTTGGTGAGCCAGTGTACGACATATGCACTTGGTCATGCAGTTATCCGCACCTCTAAGCCTTTATTATTTGCGATTACATTCATTTGTTCAAAGCAAAATAATATAGGGGTTGATAAACAACACAATCAACAAGCATTGAATAGACATAAATATAAGAATCAAAACATAAATTGATACAAGTTACCTCCCACCTCCTAGATTATGGATGATTTAGTTCATCATAGACAATGAACAGCACATGGAGATGATCGGATACATGATTTGATCTTCAATACTTGAAATTACAAGATCTAACTATGTTATACAATCTAAAACTACCTAAAATCTATGAAAAGAGAGCTTCGGCCGTCCTCCTTATGCTTGCCGGCCCCGGCTTCTATATATACTCGGGAGTTGTGATTGGATCGAATGACTGTGTGAAAATCCGAATAGGTCGCATTCGCCTCGCCTACCTTGCGGTCGCAGGTGTTGGATACCTTGCGCGTAAGGTCTCGTGTGTCCGGCCGCTTTGATTTCTTTGTTGCTTCTTTTATGACATCTTGCCTACCTTGCGGTCGCAAGGTCGAGGCACCTTGCGTCCGCAAGGTCGAGTGACAATCTTCATTCTTTCTTCATTTCATCCTTTTTGGCCCTTCTTGAAATTTGCACTTAAAACCACGGAGTTTCACGTATTTTCACAATAATCCGAAACTTACAAAACTCACCGAAAACATATATTAGTGCTCAAAAGCCTCGTGAATTAGCATAATTTAAGTCATAGAAGTATATAAAATCGACGTATAAAATACATCGATCAGTGAGCAAGTATACGACATATGCACATTGATCATGCAGTTATCCGCACCTCTAGGCCTATATTATTTGTGATTACATTCATTTGTTCAAAGCGAAATAATAGAGGGATTGATAATCACCACAATCAACAAGAATTGAATGACCATAAATATAAATTAAAACATAAATTCGATACAAGTTACCTCCTATCTCCTAGATTAATGGTAGATTAGTCCATCCTTGAAGATGAACAACACATGGAGATGAATGGAGACATGAATCGATCTTCAATACTTGTAAATTACACAATCTAATAATGTTATACAACCTAAAAGCTATCCTAAAGCTATACAAAACTGTTTCGAGCCGTTTCTAGATGTCCTAGGCTTTGGCTACCGACTCCTATTTATACCGAGGAGTTGTATTTCAATCGAATCTCCGATGAAAGCCAGATTTTAGTCGACCACCTTCTTGCTGTATCGCAAGGTATGGGGCACCTTGCGTCCGCAAGGTCCTCTGAATTCCGGGGATTGATTTCTTCAAGTTACTGTCCACCTTGTGGGAGCAAGGTCTGAAACACCTTGTGACCGCAAGGTCTCCAGCATGATTTTTCTTCTTTTCTTCTTCAGCTTTCATTCTGACCCCTTCTTGGATTTTGCATATAAAAGCCTTGTGCTTTGCATATTTTCACAAAAAACCCTGAAACTCACAAAACTCACTGAAAACACATATCAGTAGCCAAAAGCCTCGTGAAATAGCATAATTTAAGTCGTAGAAGCATAGTAAATCGACGTATAAAATACATCGATCAAATACCCTCAAACTTAAACTTTGCTTGTCCACGAGTAAACAATACTTATAAATAAATAATTAAAAAATAATAAAATGGAAATCTTTTTGGAGGGTGACACTATTTACACTCCTCTATAAACCCACAAACTCAAAGAGACTCTTTCGAGTGACTCGACTATGCAGATAAATACAAAAACTAATAAATACAAAAGCAGATAAAAATTATACTAAAAATAAAACTAAAATATTTTTGGCTTCAACCTCAAGTTATAAAGCATGGCTAAACGAAACAGTCTCAGTTCGATGCTCACCACATATTTGCAGGCTAAATTACATAAAACCGACTGATCTTTTCTTAAAAATGCTACTACTCTTAATTTCTCCATGTGTGTGTGATCACCAGTCTTAGAGAATATCTTAACTAAAACAGTTTTATTAAGTTAAACACCACATTCATATGAAAATCAAAGTTTAATTAAAACCAATGCATCATGAATTATGAGATCTACCATCCAAACCCGGTTTATTACAGAAAGAGAGGTCACCAAGGATTTCAAAAACATATACATCCATCCCATGCACTTCTATGTATGACATACAATGCTCTCCTATCTCAATTACTTGTAATAGCTAAGATTATGCTAACACAGTGAGCTCTTGGCGAATGATATGAACATGATGTGTTTGATCAATTTTATATGACTCACTTAGCAAAGAAAACATACACAGGCATTGGCAAGAAGATCATTAGGTCTTTATTTAGCTTATAATGTAAGGCCAAGGTGATGGTGGATATGAAGGAAAGGAATTGGAATTCAAAGTGAGAGAGGAAGACTACCCTTTTATCCCTCATACTTCCAAGCAAAAGGAAGTTTCCCTATTTAGGCTAAGACTTGCAAAGACTACAAGTGGAGGGTGTTTTCTGTTACTTTTCAGTTTTATTCTTTCCCCCCCCCCCCACCACACTTGTTTTGGGCAATATATACTTCTAAAAATATCACATCATTCTTATCAGCAATATTTTTCTAACTTATTGTCTTGAAAGCAATGCTTTCATTTGAATCTTTTTGCACTCTTCTTATTCCGTTTCATTTTTCGTCGATACATTTTTTTTTATTTTTCTCTTATTTTATTTTATTTTATTTTTTTTTCGACGACAGAAAGAAGAAGTCTTCAGAAAAATAGCCTAACTGAAAAAGCAATGGTCCTCTATAATCAATTTCCCACCCACATCCTACTCTCTCAAAAGGTAGGCTAAAAGTGTATAGGCTTTTAGGGTTAAGTTAATGTGGGTAATAGAAACGATGTCGAATGAGGGTTTAATAGTGTGCTTAGCACACTCCATTCTTTTTAATTAGGCTCAAAGGGGACACTAGGGATATTTTTAGTAAAGGTCAGGGAATATTTAGGCTCTAACGATCCAAAGATAGCCTACGTCATTTCTTAATGCCAAATGCTCATGTAGTTTTTAAAGCAAGTAAGACACACAAAATATCATATCAACTATGAGAATTGTGGGGTTGAATGTTTAGCATCACTGGATTTCACATAAGCATTCGCTAAGACAGATGGTAGGGACAATTGAGACTAACATGCAGACACGGTTCGAAAGTGTGCTTGAGATATATAAATGAGAAAAATCCAATGGATCTAACTATCGTGCAATTGACCCTAAGTTACAATTTAATGCAACAATATGTTCAAATGGCTATGCATCATATTCCTGTGCATATCTTGTTGAAATGAAGTAGGTGCTATAAACTTTATAAAACTATTCTAACTAATCCATAATTATGACTGGTGTGGGTGCATGAAGAATTTGGAGAAAAAGTAAAAGTTTCGCAAAATCAAGTAAATTCCAGAGGGATCTACAAACTTAGCTATTCGGTTCATTGCATTAATTCCTCATTGACTAGTGTACCACACCTAAAACTCGAGGCTAAATTTTTTTTTTGAATAAAATATATTTTTTTAAATTTTAAATTTTGAAAATTTTTGTTTAATAAAAAAAATTGGAGATGATGATGACACAATTGATGATAGATCCCCATGGAGTGAATCCACGAGCATCCAATACCAGTGTATTCTGGTCAAGGCAACACCTCCGAAAATAAGAAAAAATTAAAAACAGGAAAGGCGGGTGAGGAGAAGACACGATAGAGGAAAAAGAAAATTTTCCTCACCCAAAAAATGTAGCCCAACTCCACTCCTCCTTAGGCTAGGACCTGCTAGGACTCTGGGCTTAGAATCCCCCGCCAAACTTAATTTCTATTTTGTCCCCAAAATTGAGGAACATATGAGAGGATTGATGGGGAAGGACAAATATCAAAAGGAAATAGCAGGCCCACCTAACGAAAGAGGGCGAAACTTGGGCCTCAACTCAAGGTGAGTCGGGTGGAAATAACGAACGAGGACGAAACTCGGGGATCGTACCTGGCAGCATCCCATAGAGGTTGGAGACATTACGTCCCACAGTGTTAAACCAACCAAACAGCTCCTCTTGGTTGGCACGCATTTGTGCCAACTGCTAAGTTGCCATTTGGGCTTCAAGGGCAACCTCTTCTAGCCTATTGGAGATCCCCACCAGTGGGTCCTCCTCCTCCTCTTCGGGCTCCTCCATGTGAGGAACCGTCACTCGCGGCTGCTGGTGGTGCTCAAACAAAATGGCCCTAGTGATGGCCGGCCCGACCTTAAGCCTCTCCGCATGTCAGGGCCATCTCACGCCTGCCCCCCTATACAGTCTGGTAATCAAATGCGGGAACGCGAACCCCGCATTTGTAGCTCCTCTAATCAGGGTCTTAATTTGGCCCTTGATCAGGCGGCCAACATCGACAGACCCACCACTCATAATGGTGTAGATCAGGACAACCTTCGACCAAGTCACCGTGTGTTGATGACTGGAAGGCATGAGACGGGCGCAGATAAATTTGAACAAGGGCTTGGCCGTGTTTAGCAGGAAGGACTCCTCCATGGTGCGTGGACCGAAGGGTGGATTACGGTTTAGGGTCCACTCAACACCAGGGAGGCCGATGGTCGCATTGACCACCTCGACAGGGATAGGGGCATGGAGGTGGTGGCTATAGTCATCGACACCATCCATGAAGTTTGAGGTGCCGTAATACATGTTAATATTTTGGGACGAGAAATCGACATCCTCGCCCCTCACAAAAACGGTCTCTACCACTCCACCGTCTATGCCAATGCGGCCATTGGCATAGAATTCTCGGACAATAGGCACAATTGCCTTGTCCGGAGAGTCAGTCAGTAACCCCCACCTACGGGCCCTAAAATTATCCTGAAGGCCAAACTCTTCGGCCATAAATCCCCTCTCGGGAATTAATGACTTGGAGAGCTTGGCCGCGTATTTCTCCGAGGCCTCGTAGGAGATGAAGCGGCGGTTGTCAAAATGTTGTTCTTCCTCCTGAACAGGGCGAGAGGAAGAAGCGCCGGTGTTTCTACGCTTGTGAGACATTAGGTTTGAGCAATTAAAAATTAATTTTTTATAAAATTAGTTTATTTTTAAAATATAAAATTAACAATTAAAAACTAATTTAATTTCTAAAGCATGCAAAAATTATACTATCTACGTAAAATTCTAACCCCCTAACATGCAAAAATTTGACGTTAAAAATTAAAAGGAGTTAGAATTACTTGTTTCTAGCCTTAGATGAAGTGTTGCCGGAGTATAAGCTTTGAAACCGGCAAAAATGGTGTCCTCCCCTTGCTTCAATTCCTTCAAATGGAGTGTAATGGAGGGTGGATAGAGGATGGAGAAGTTGAAGATGTTGAAGAAGAGTGAAGGATTTCTTGACCAATGGCCGGAATTTGGACGAGGATCTTGAAGATTTTCGCCTAAAACTGGGGAGGGGAGACTGCTGCTGTACTGCTTTGAGGGAAGAAGTAGTTCTGGTGAGTTCTGCAGAAGAAACTCGGCATCCCTTATATAAAGATCCCTTGCGGTCGCATGGTGGCTCTTACCTTGCGTCCGCAAGGTCGGCAGCCCAGGCGTTTGGCATTCTTCAACTGATTCCCACGTCTGCCAGTACTATTCATGATGTCCGCATTAATTGGGGACCTTGCGGTCGCAAGGCCCTCAACACCTTGCGTCCGCAAGGTGGGCAGAATGACTCCTTTTTGTTTCTGTTTCATTCTTTTTCAGCAGATTAGCAACTAAGCCCCTCAGTTATATTCCGTTATGTTTCGTTACTTTCCTGCATTATAATACTCTACAAAATCTCTACACTAAAATTATTAGCAACATATAAATACAACATTAAGATGCTTTTGTGAGAACCCAAACTCTACTTGTGTAACATGACTTCTATACTTGATTAATATGTTCATTATGTGTCTTAACAGGTTTTAGAGTCCATATTGTTCATACCATGTTCGCATTAGGTCAACCATGATCGTAGTTGCTTGTATGCCTTCTATACGTTGCATGCTTTGTTAAAACTGCTTCGTGTATCACCTTAGTATTTAACTAAGTCCTACTAGAGCCTTAGTACCTTTAAAACATGCTTAACGATGTCTTAACATGTTAGAGACTTCATTCTGTTCATGTCATGCTTGCATTAGAGTTGTTACGTTCATAGTCACTTGAATGTCTTCTATGTGTTGCATACCTTGCCGTTTGTGCTTTGAGTGTTCACCTTAGCATGTTAGCACTTAACCAAGTCTTGTTGGAGTGCTATTACCTTGCATATATGACTTATAACATTCATCTTGATCATAGTAGGCTTGGTTGAGAGTTTAGAAGCATTGTTGCTTCGTTTGAGTCTTAGGGTTTCTCGGGATTGCCTTTGTTGCTCGTATTGTTTGTGTTTTAAACTTGTGAGAAGTTCATTTGAGTTCTAGACCAAGTATACTAGTATTTATCATTCTTGCACAATCATTGTTCATAGACTTGTTGCATTTGGTTATCAGATGACCAATTTATTCCTTCACAGACCAGTCATGTTTTTGGGCAAACTTCGGGAAAATTCTGGTACTAATCCACTTAATAGAATTTTCTAAAAATTTAGTATGCTTTACCTTCATACGTTAGGATACTCTCTGTAAAATTTGGTAATTTTACAAGGTGTCTAAGTACCTCAATTAGGTCTTGACTTACGGCTGTGCCAGAATTCAGTTTTCAGGAAAACAACTTCTGTACTTGAACTTGTAGTAACCTTATTTTGATCAATATAAGTCCAAATGGAGTAATTTAAAGTTCTAAAATATATTTTAATGAGTCTAGTTTCAGAAAAATCAATAATCACCTCATTTGGAGTTGTGAGTGATTTATGGTCGATTTTACAAGATTGACTGTCTAGTAACTTATCAAAAAATGATATAAGCTGGAGATAGGGCCAGGCGCTCGCCTGGCTATGTGTGATGCGGCCGCCTCAAGTGCTGGTTCCACCTACGGGATTTTCTCTTGCAATCTGATTTGTGACCAATTAGACCCTTAACCCCCCATCCTAATTGACCCTAAACCTCCCTATTAGACCCTAATTAAGTTTGATTAACACTAACCTAAATCCCATTCCACTTGACAAGTGGATTTGCAAGCTCTCTCCTTGTGACATGTGGACTTCCACCCACAAATTGCATGCCATATAAAATCCTCCCACTTTTTGATCAACATTAATCCCTCCATTTCAGATCATTTCTCCTCCCTCTTCCCCAAGCTCTTGTGTGTGTTGGTGAGGGGAGATTAGTGTGTGTTTATCCCATAACTTGAGCTCCCGACCTCCGATTGCCAAACCGAGACCACCAAAGTGAAGCTATCGACGAGGGGCTCGATTCCATCCGATTAATTTGTGCTCATCCCATCTTTTCTTTGGTGTAAGGTAAGCTATTGATTCCCCTTAGGTTGTATGCTAGAATTGCCATGTCCCCCTCTTCTTATGATTCCCATGCTCCTACCATGTCCAAGCCATGTTTGATGATGATTTGGTCTTATGAGATTTTTGAATGACATGTTCATCTTGTTAATTTAGTCCTATGCCTAGAATTAAATGTGTTCTATGCCTCCTTAGGAACAACTATTGTTCTTGGACTAATGACTTTTGATAACTCTTAGAGATTGTGATTTTAGGATCCCATAAACTATGAATTGTTTATCCTATTGACTTGGTCCTATGCTTAGAATTAAATGTGTGCTATGCCTCCTTAGAAATAACTATTATTCTTGGACCATTGAATTTTAATAACTTTTAGAAATAATGATTCTAAGGTTCCCATGAATTTGAATTAATGATAATTCTTGACTATGGTTGTTAAGTGGATTAATGGCCTAGTCTATCATATACGAGAACATAGAAAATGGTTTAGGATGCATTTAGCATTTAAACTCTATTGGATGAATTTTTAGAGACGACTCAACGGAGTCAAATTTAGTGAGCCATTGAACAATACCGGCTCAATGATCAATCCCTACGACGTTCTAAACACGTTTCACTAAGAATAATAATTCTAGACTCTTGAATTTGGATTGATTACCATACTTGATTTTGGATGTCATATAATAGAATGCCTATTTGACATGTTGAGTTCGCTCTTGTCGAACTCAATCCTACTTGATTATTGATGAGAATAATTACTTGTCATGAACGAGATCGCTCTTGTCGACCTCGTTCACTACTTGAAAATTTGTTAAGTAAACACTACTTGGCATTTGCATGAGTCCAGCTGGCATATCCATCTTTGTTCACACACGCCTCCACTGTGGCCATAGTGGGGAAGTAGCCTTTGTAACCATTAGAGCATCATTGGTGTGTCTATCCGGGCATCTCCTCGGAAGGTCGATGTACTTACACACATCCGACACCTCACATTCCAGATAACGCTTGTATGCAGGAACTACGTAGCGGCCCGGCTCTCCATATATCCTTATCCTATGTGATTTAATTACGAGCACCTATGTGAAACAATGTGCATCTTGGATATATGATCTCTATGCTTATGTGATGATATCTTGCCTTGTATGTTGCATATTGCCATGACATGCATGATTGATAGCTTACAAGTCTTTATGACTTACCCTTTCCCCTTTCTTGCTTTTAGATCCAAAATAGGTCCTTCCGTTGAGGCTTGCGGTGTTCGTGCCTTGTTCCTCTTTTGGTCCGGCGTTGCGGTTGAAGAGGTGGTTTAGATGTCCTCTTCCTTCCTTTTATATTTTGAAAGGACGATGGGTTAAAGCAAGTCAATTAGACTATGCTTGGGAATTTGTATAGAACTTGAACTTGTTACTTTTATTAGCTACTTGTAGTTTAACACTTGTAGTATTTGTATTCCTTTTATGCCGGCATTGTGTAAGCCGAGCTTTGATTATCTTGTTTAATTAGTAGTTCACTACGTATTAGTCTTTCCGCTGAGCATCCTATTAGCTCTTATTTAATTCTTGTCCATAAAGCTGTTAGCTTGGGTTCGGCATGTAGTGTCGCCGATGACTTGGTTTAATTGCTTAAGCTTATATCGAGTTTGAAAAGTTTTAAAAATACCGGCCTTTTGTTGCCGGCGTGCTACGTCTCTAATGTTGCGTCACGTCGTTTTCTTTAATTGAGTCCTTGCATGTTATATGTTTACTTATTTCCCTCCTATTTGGGCGGTCCTACCCTCGGTTCCACCTCGGGCCCGGGTCGGGTCGCCACAGTTGGTATCAGAGCTTGTTTATAGGTTAGCTATCGGCCAGGATAGGTTCCATGGCCTAGTTGGGTTAGTTCTTGTGTGAATCATAACGTTGAGTGTTACATTTCGTGCCTTATTGGCGAGATTCTTCGTGAATGAATAGGACTTAGAATCCTAAGTTCATTGTAATCTAGATTCTCATGTATGCAGTGTTCGTGTCAAGGAATATTACCTTTCTCCCGTTTTACTTTCAAAGGCGCAGTTATACCAAGAGTAGGTGTTACACTACTATAGATCCATTGTTTCCTTGCTTCGCTACTTGAAATCATAGAAATCGGTTTGTCGGTCCCAAGAGTGATCGCCATGGAATTCACTCTGAAGCCAAGATTCGTTGTATCGTTTTGAGAGCGGAATGGCTTAGCCTCGTAGTAAATCTTATTAATATTTCATAATTGCTATATGAATACTTGTACCCATTGTAGTTCATGATCACGTGTTCGTCATGCTTGCTTGGAGAAACTTAATTGGTACTTGCTTCCCGATATTAAAATTTAGTTAAGGAGATTATCCCAACTAATGAAAAATTTTCATTCATGGTGCATTAAAATTTGTGATAAGCCAAGAATTTAATCACGTGCCACATGCCAGATTGCTTCAACCTATACGTGTTTTTTCATGTTAAAGGATTAGTAGTGTATTTGTGGATTAACATATTCTACCTGCGATTTTGAATTTTGTTCTTGCCTTATTGTTAACCTAATATATTAGGGAAAGAAATATTAGCTTTGGGTATTGTGTTGTGCCTACCATTGGCTAGCTTGATTGTTGACCAGTATACGGGTTGACTTATAATGATGATAAGAATATACTAGTAAGTAATCTTATGGATATCGTTAATGTCTCGATTTTGTTCATGCTAACATCATAGTGTTCCATGCCTACCATTGATAAGTTTAAAATGTGATTAATAACACATTGATGAATTTTCTTGAACTTGGATATCGAAAACTACTAAGTAGATTCATTGAAATGAGCTAAATAATATTAAGACACACACCTTGCATGAATGTGTATATGTATGACAAAACACGATTATTCCATACCCTTATTATACTTGCATAGTAGAGTTAAATACTTGTATGTTACATGACGTTCTATATGTATACCTTATTTGAGACCTAATTGGAGGATGCTTGTTTTTGAATCACAAACACCACATCCTATAACCGAAGATCAATTTGAGATCTGGCTTGGTTGATCAAGGAGGTCTCGTGGGAGAACTAGAATGGTTTAAATTATAGTTGAAATTGATCCCAGTTACCAAAATGGAATAGAACAAGTAAATGGTGCATTGTTATACTTGTACAAATATGTGTGCATTTTGCATATGAAATTCTTATAAGTGTAATTATGAGATTTCCATAATAAGATATTTCGACATGCCCGGTATCTTGGAATTTGTGTTTATTAGTGATCATGCCATAAATAATATATACATGTTATTTCTACTATTTGGCTAGAAAACTTTTAACATAGGTTGTACTGTTATCTCTTGTGTGAGACTACGCATGCCTACTTCTATATTAAAAAAAATTTCTAGTTTTCATGAAGTTCTGTAATTAATGAATTTCAGGATGTTTTTCATGAGTATGCATACCTCCCAACCGAGAGTTAGAGTTTTGCATTGAGATATTGCCGGAAACTTCTCTCCCTAGAGCACCTTATAGAATGGCTCCAACGAGTTGAGAGAGTTGCAGGAACTTCTTGGTAGAGTTTATTAAACCAAGGGTGTCTCCGTAGGGTGCACTAGTGTTATTTGTAAATAAGAAATATGATACTTTGGAGTTGTATGCCTCGCATTAGAACAAGTGATTATAAAAATAATTATCCTTTACCGCATATTGATGATCTCTTTGATCAACTTCATGACCAGTTGTATATTTCAAGCTTGATGTGCATGAGTGGTTACTTATGAGTTCGATAGGAAGATATTCCGAACAGCTTTTCCTTCATGACATGACCTTTATAAGTTCATTATGATGCCGTTTGAGTTGGCAAACGCCTACAATTTTCATGGATTTAAATAATCGAGTATCCCATAATTATTTGGATTGCCTTTGTCGTAGTTTTTTCAA
>CM028380.1:27599488-27629461 GCA_013146195.2 Codonopsis lanceolata | reverse complement strand
TTAATTAAGCATGTGAATTCCAAATATATCCTCGGAGCGTATTCAAAGACTTTATAAACATAAGTCTCCGAAACTATTTGCTTCGGAGCTAACAACATGAAATATAAATACAAGAATTCAAAGTCATGAGAGGTAAAAATGGCCGATAGAGCAATTCACAATTTATAAAGAGTGTTCCAAAACACACTTCTAAACAAATAAGTTAACATTCAGATCATGCAAGTCATGCTCGCAACTCCAAATCATGACAATGCACATAAGAGCATCATGTGAAAATTTATTCCATTTATTTTTCTTTTTCTTCTCGGTAAGAGGTTTAGTCAATTTCTAACCTCGCTTACTACCAATCCTAGTCCACCAACGAACCTCTTTTGATCACCAATTTAGGGTACCGCTAAATTGATTTCAAAAGCTTTCGCTGCAAGGATGCGAAGGGTTATGAGAAAATCTTAAGCATCCTTTTTACTACACATAATCATGCAACAAAGTAATCATGGCATATCCATAAGGCATGAGAATCAAGATTTTATCATGCTATACTTCAAACAACTTGCATTGCTTACTAATGCATATAAGCATGTTCATGCTCAAATACAACTATTTCCGTAGACATATTTATTACTCTTATAAACCATGTCTTTTCTTTTTAACAAAATGCATTTACCATGCATACTCACATAAAAGCCATATGTTAATTCCCATCACAAATACAATACATGTGTTAATACTAGTCATGTTTATATTCTACATACAACATTTACATTTCACCCATAAATTAATCCTCGCGAATGCTAAGATTCCCTATATTTAGCAATGCTACATGTATACACATATATCATGTAAACGGATATGCAATTACCAAGTATCCTCATACTTTAACGCATACTTTATGTAATTCATGCAATTTATGCAACTCATATAATCCATATATTTCGTGTAACTCATAACCATGCATATTGGTTAACCAAACAACCATTACAACACAAGTGATTGCCAATTCAATCGTGCATAATCATAACACAAAACCGACAAAACATACTCATAAATTTCCATCGTGGTAATTCACTAAGCTGGAATGGAAGTTCTAACAATTACCAAGGTCCGTATATCGAGTATACTCGCCTAATAATATTTTCATAGTAAACTCAAGGAAAAGAGTTAATATTTACTCTTGTACACACAACCATCAAAACTCCGTAAAGTTTATCATTACCTTAACCAAAATCTTGTCTTCGACAAAACACACACGAAATACCCTCGCGTGGTAACGGCACCTATTAGTCGCGATTTAACGGTATACTTACTCGTAATAACCGTAATCCATCTCAAAACCACTAAGTATCGATCGTGCAATTCAAGCGCGCCCTACTCGCATAAAATCACACAACAAAGTACAATTATTTTATCACACATATCTCTATAGGGCATACAAATTTAACGCACCACTAGTATTTACCACTAGTAGCATTAACACATATTCAATATTCACATATGTATAACATCGCCATCCATATAGGCTTACATAACCGTATTACCTTATCGCAGAATCGACTCGCCTACCGACGAGTCAAAATTTCAACCAAAACCGTAAACCAATCCCATACCGGGACATTCTCCTCAATAATAACCATAAATCGAGGAAACAAAAATAATTAATCCTCAACACACAATGCAATGTATGTATCAATGCGTATGAGATACCGATACAACGTGCACTCATAACAAATGATAATAGCAACCATAATATCCGTATCTTGAATTACCTCCTATCTAAGGTAGGTCTCAAAACTCCGCAATGGCCAACCGCCACGCACGCATACAACCTCAAACCCTAGCTCGTCTATAACCATTTCACTAAGGGTCACTAGACTGCTTATTAGCGCTCTTAGAGTCATTAATCCTCAATTTAAGGCAATCCATTCTAATGTGATCACCACCATCGACTAAACACTTGTTTATATTGTTCCAACACCTACACTCGGTGTCTTATTTCTCAAACGAAATTTATATAATAAATTATCACCTTTTCATCTATGATTTTAGGTAAAAGCATCACTCCGCTTACTAGTCTACGGATTTGCCTACGCAGTTCGGGAGGTACCAAGCGTCCCTCTAACCACATCATCAACCTTAATATTCCCCCGAGGTCCTCTCTCAGTGCTCCTTAATATTTAACTTTTTCTCATAAATATAAACCACGCCTCTCGAAAATCCGCAAGCAAGTCAGACGTAATAAACCTGCATGTAATACCCCATCCTTAATCCTTAACTCTTTCACAATTTATGGAGTCTTCCTAGTCTCATTCGGTACTAAGTGCTACTCTAATGAGCTAACTTTATGAAAATCCATAAATATTGAATCACAATATCATAATATTCACCACCAAATTTCCTGTGGATTCTCAATCGTGGATACTACCAGTACCACCCTATATTTATCAACATTGGCACTTCTACTAGTGCTAACCTCCATTCTAGTTCAAACATCTTAACATACTATAACTCTCGACGTTAAGATATAATAAATCACACAAAACCAACCCCCAAAGCCAAGGAACCTATCCTACTGAAAGCTAAATTTATAATCATAGCTCGATACCATCCTGCGTGACGATTCGACCCGGATCCCAAGACGAAATCCCAAGGTCGTGCCGCCGGAAAGCAAATAACAACAAACAAGTAGCAAATAATGGGTAGGGCCATAACGGCGATACACCGACAACTCAAAACACATGCGGAAGCAAATGAAATAAAACAGTGGCGCCCGAGCTAACAAGCTCAAACTAAAACAACCAAAGAGATGATTAATCTCTCGGTCCAAAAATTCGACTCGCGTGCCGCAACATTGGGCACGTAGAACAAACTCCCTGTTATGCAATTCAAATATTTAGCATAAAATAAAACCAAGTCATCGGCGAAACTACGGCCGGAACCCAACATTAAACTAAGTCTAAGACTCTAGTCTAACAACTCAACGGCTAAACACATGCCGGAGAACAAACATATTAATAACTAGCAATATAGCATGCTAAACATTTTTCACCAATAAACAACCGCGCGACTAAAAGCATTGGCTACTAACAACTTAAGTACTAACAATTATAAGTACTAACAACAAGTAAGCATATGGAGATATAACCATAATAAACATCCAAAGACGACTTCTACTTGTCGGCTACCAAAAGAATAAACTAAACAACATAATTACAAATAACACAATCCACATTTAGGTTGCTACCCCAACATGAAGTTTACATAACTTCATCTTTCCCAACGACCTCACCAAAAACAGATAATCTATCTAAGTAGCAACCTTGCCAGAAATAATACTTCATCAACGCAATCTTCTTGATTTACTTGGATTCGCACGCTCGGCTCGGATCTAGGGAAAACAACCAACAAATAAACGTAAGTCACAAAGACTTAGTAAGTTACTAACCGTAACTTCCTATCATGGCATAATGCTCAATCATAATTTACATCATGCTATCGTCATGAAATAACTTTATATATAAAATCATGTTATGGCATCCATGCTCAACATTAATAAAACATGTTATCATTGTAGTATAACATCTCACTAAAATCCATGTCAAGACAATTATATGCTTAACGATCATAATTCTTGTTATTGATATAACATAGCCTTCCGATGATTTACATGTCAAGGCATATAAACTTAACAACAATAATTCCTGCTTTTAACATAATGCCATATCCGAATAATAATCATGATAAAGCATATTAACATAACAACAGTAATTCATGCTATTGTTATAACATAGCCTTCCCATAATATTCATGTCAAGGCATATAACTTAACCATAATGATCTATACCTTGGGCATAAAACCACATTCCAATAATACTCATGTGATAGCATACATGCTTAACAACATTAATCCATATGTTATCTATTAAGTATAACATGTAAGAAACCAAAACAAACATCATATCATATCCAATTCACCAAGCACGTTATTCACTTAAGCACTTGTGAAACAATTCATGTATAAGGGATATGATACCAATACCCAAATTCCTCCGCGCGTGTCGCCTCCCGCAAAAACACGCAAAACCTTTATGTGCCCTCGATATCCCTCTCGTAGATATCGACGTCCCCGAGACAGTCTCCGCTCGAGTTCCATAGTTATCAAAGTCATGTGTATTACTACAACTAAGATAAACTACTTCCCCACCGTGGCCATCGATGGAGGGTGTGTGCAAAGCCCGCACGGCGATCCATCGCGATCACGAATCTCACAATTCGTGAAGACGATGTATCGCCCCACCAAAACTCAACCAAACCGACTCAGTGGACTCAAAACCCAAGCACAAGTAATATATACTCATATGCTCAAAACAAGTAGGTAAACACTCTACTATCAAACTAGTCATGCAATTCATCCACAACTAGCATAAACATCACAACCGAGAATCATATAAGTCTCATAATCAAGTGTGCTTCCACACTTCAAAACTTCTTGGAGGCTCGACCTCCATGAATTCTACCCAAAATTCCGTAGGACTTAAAATTATAGTTCCTAGGATTCATACTAACCCAAAGGTTAACTCCGTTGAGTTTAATCTAAGTTTTCCGAAAATTCAAGGAATAGAAGCTTAGGCTTCATCATCCCCATATGTTCATAACTAACGCCCAAAACCACAATCCCAATGTTCAATATACTCATATAAACCCAACAAACTAATTAACAATGCAACTTAGAATAATTTAGCCATCTTGTGCATAATATCATCCAAGTCATCATACCAATCATAACGTTCAATTCATGATTTAAAATTCACCACATGGTTCCATATGTTCTATTAAGCTTGTAAAACATATTAATCAAGCTAACATCATTAGATTGCAAGCTAAAACCAAATTAGGGCAAATCACCCCCCAAGCATCTCAACCAAACCAATTTCAATACTCATGGTTAATCAACACAACTAAGTTCAATAAACTCCACTAAACATGTATAACATGCTAATTAGGCTTACCATCATCTTTAACAAGCCAAATATAATTTGGGGAAAATCCCCTTCCAAGCATCTTTGTCATCCAAGCTCAATACCCATAATCAATTCATATAACAAAGTTTAATATACTCTATTAAGCATATAAAACACATTAATCAAGCTTACATCATCAATTTGTAAGCTAAAACAAAATTAGGGCAAGACACCCTCCAAGAATCTCAACCAAACCAACATCAATCTTCATGAAAAATCAACATAATCAAGTTCAATAGGCAATTTAGAACATGAATTTCACATAGGCATGGTCTCACATAGGCCAATCAAGCTCTAACATCAATTTGAGAATCCTAGGGTTCATGCTTCTTCTATAACCCTAACAATGGCTTCCATTGACCTCACATAACACACATGGTTGTTTCCCTAGGGTCAATGGAGCCTGAAATCAAGGGAAGAGAGGTAGAAACTTACCAATTTCGGCCCCCAAAAGCTGCGATTTTTGAAACCAAAAGATGAAGTCTTCTTCACTTCTCTCTCTACAAACTTGTGGGTTGAATGGGGAAGAAGATCCTAGCAAGGTCCACCAAGGAAGAACCCTTCAAGAACCCTAGAAATCACCTTCTCAAGCTTCCTCTTTGGTTGGGTTGAAGTGCTTGAAGAAGAAGAAGAGAGGAACCCGTTTTTGTCTTGGCCGAAACAAGTGAGAGTGCGGCTGAATTGGGTATATAAATGAGGGATTAAATCCTCTAATTAAGTCACTAATTACCCTCTAATCTCTTAATAGGTGTTAGGACTAGATTAGGTTAAGTAATTGGGTCAAATTGTGGTTTAAAAATGGGTTAAATGGTCAAACAATTCGGACAAATCAGAAAAGGGGCAAAAAATCCGACATTCTGGAACAGGACCCCTTGCGGTCGCATTGAGCATGGGTGATGCGACCACATCACCCTATTTCAGCAAATTAGGGTTTTGTCCAATCTCTCGATCCCGACCTCTCCAAGTGCGTTCTCGAGTCTAAATGCTTGAAATGGCTCACAATTGAACCCTTGAAGTCCTCAAACATTAAACTAGTCCATCCAAGTCTCAAACCAATTTTAAAGTAGGTCTAGACTCCCATAAACAACACCAAACAACTGGGGCAAAACCGGCGCAAGAGCGTAACTACTTGCTATCTAAGCGTCGAATGAAACCACAAACCGACGGGTAATAACCCATGATTGTAAACACTTATTAGGGCTACAAAATAGGCCTGAATGCCTCTCAGATGATGCTCAACGATAGGGGAAATAGGCTCGAAAGACGAGACGCGTTCGCCGGCTCCATCTCAAACTTCGCGATAAGGAGAATTGCTATTCTCGAGGCGTCAAAACTTCACGAGACTTATGGAATACATCCAATTAGAAGTCTAACACATCTAAACATGTTATTTAATCATCATGTAAAGATCGGGACCAAATCGAGTCGAAACACAAAACCCGCATAAACTCTCAATCGCTGCCGCATTTCGACTATCGTCGGGTTACGACTTTTGACTTTAACAAGTCAACCACTAAATGACATCTCCTAAAAGTGTTTTAGTCTTAATGTGGTCTCTCATACACATTTAGACTCTCTCACAACCAAACAAGCGATCAACCGAAGAAGAGATGCGAGCATTGCACGCAATTCAAGCTAACCGGGAATCGGGATCTTACAGCGGGAATGGAAAATGTTGGAAGATGTTCGTGATTGGAATCCTAGCGAGGTTAATCATGGAGTATTATTTGCTAGTGTGCGGGCTATTCCAGCTTTATTGGAGAGAATTAAGGAGACTCAGAAGAAAGATCCAGAGTTGGTGAAAAATATTGATGGTTTGGGTGAGAATAAGGAGAATGAGTTTGCGATGAACCAGGATGGGATTTTGACATTTAAAGGTAGAGTTTGTGTTCCTTCGGTTGAAGATGTGAAGCGGCTTGTATTGGATGAGGCTCACAAGGCAAAGTACACTATCCATCCAGGGAGTGAAATGTATAGAGATTTGAA
This sequence comes from Codonopsis lanceolata, assembly GCA_013146195.2. Classification (NCBI taxonomy): domain Eukaryota; kingdom Viridiplantae; phylum Streptophyta; class Magnoliopsida; order Asterales; family Campanulaceae; genus Codonopsis; species Codonopsis lanceolata. The sequence continues at coordinate 27,622,460 of CM028380.1, read as the reverse complement.
AAAGCAATTACGGTGGAGTGGCATGAAGCGGCAGATAGCGATTATTATGTGTCGAGGTGTCTCACTTGTCGGTAAAGCGGCGAACACCAAAGGCCTGCGGGGTTGTTACAGCCGTTGGATATTCCGGAGTGGAAATGGGAACATGTTACGATGGACTTTGTTTTGGGATTTCCACGTACTCGTAGAGGCTTTGATGCCGTCTGGGTTGTTGTTGATCAGCTCACGAAGTCGGCTCATTTTATTCCGATTGCGATGACTTATTCATTGAGTCGGTTAAGCGGCGTTATGCGTCAGAGATTGTTAGATTGCACGGGGTTCAGTTAGTATTGTTTGATGGATCCGAGGTTTACATCGAGGTTTTGGCAGGCTTTGCAAGAGGCTATGGGGACCAAGTTGAACTTTAGCACAACTTTTCACCCTCGGTCCGACAGACGATGAGAAACGATTCGATACTTGAGGATATGTTGCGGGCTTATGCGATTGATTTTAAAGGGGAGTTGGGATACACATCTTCCTTTGGCGAGTTGCGTACAACAATAGTTACCAGTCGAGCATCGAGATGGCACCGTATGAGGCTCCTTATGGGAGGAAGTGTAGATCTCTATTTCTTTGGGGCGAGGTTGGAGAAGCTAAATTATGGGGTTCATAAATTGTTCAATGATGCATTGAGAGTGTGAAGATAATTCGAGATAGATTGCTCACCGCTCAAAGTCGACAGAAAAACTACGCGGATAATAGAAGGAGAGATTTGGAGTTTCAGGTTGGAGACTTTGTTTTTCTTAAGGTATCGCCTAGAAGGGGTACCAAGAGATTCGGGAAGAAAGGGAAATTGTCACAAAGGTTTGTTGGACCTTTTGAGATTCTGGAGCGAGTTGGGAGTTTGGCATACAGGGTGGCTTTACCGTCGTCTTTGTCAGAGATCCATAATGTATTTCATGTGTCTATGCTCCGGAAATATCTTAAGGATGATTCCCATGTTCTTGAGTATGAGGAGATCACTTTTCAGCCGGATTTGTCTTATGTGGAGCAGCCGGTGAAGATACTTGACACGAAAGAGCAAGTTTTGAGGAGCAAGAGAATTCCATTGGTGAAAGTCCTTTGGAAGAATCACGAGATCGAGGAAGCAACTTGGGAGACCGAGTTGGAGATGCGAGAGAAATATCCTCATTTGTTTGATGACTACGGTAAGAATTTAGGGGCTAAATTCCTTAAAGTAGGGGAGAATGTAAAACCCTAAAATGTTGCTTGATTGTGTTATGCATGGATTCATACATTGATAATCATCATAAACATGTTCATTTAGCTCCCGTATATGTTTAGAGTCAATAGCATGATCGTTGACGTCGTTTGAGATGCATGTATGCACTTTCCTTTCGCGAGATGCTTTGAATCTCGGGTTTATGTTTTATGTTGTAACTTCATGGTTATTTGTTAGAAGGCATTCAAAACATCATTTACATGCCTTGGATGTTTGTTAGATGCTAGTTGCATCGACGGTTTAGTTGCTAGTTGGATTCTAGCGAAAACCCTTTTCAGTTTCACTTTTCCGGTCGTCGTTCGGGCGAGTTCTGCCTGAGTTCTTGGCCCTGTTTTGATGAGGTTTGAGACTTGATTCCTTTGGTTATAGATTGGAGGACATTAAGGTTGAATTGTAGACCAATTTTGGCTTGGAAGGACTCGAGAACGCACGCGGGAGAGGCCGGGATCGAGCAAGGATTGAACAAAACCCTAAATGCTGAAAATCCCTTTGATGCGGTCGCATCACCCTAACCCTAAGCGACCGCAAGGGTCTGTTTTCCAGAATGTCGGGATTTGCCCCCTTTTTCTCACTGTCCGAAAGTTTTACTTAATAAAACCATTTTAAACCTATTCTAACCCTACTTAATTACCCTAATACTAATCCTAAACACCTATTAGAGTATTAGGGGCTAATTAGTGGTTTAATTAGAGGATCTAATCCCCATATAAAACCCAAAGAAACTGCCGCATTCTTCATTCTATTCGGCCAGCAGAAAAGTCGACTTCCCTCTTCTCTCTTCTTGCAAATTCTGGGAGCACTCAAAGAGCTTGAGAGAGAGAGCTTGAGGAGGAGATTCGTGGGTCTTGAAGGGCTGATCTTGGAGGCCATTAATGGAGTCTTCATCTTCCCCATTCTACCTACAAACTTGAAGAAGGAGATGAAGAGAAGACATCATTTCTAGGGCACGAAAATTCTGGTTTTAGGGCTGAGTTTTTGGTAAGTTTCTACCTTTCTTCTCCTTCTTTTTAGGCTCCATTGACCCTAGGGAATCAACCATGTGTGCTATTTGGGTCAATGGAAGCCATTGTTAGGGTTTATAGAAAATGTATGAACCCTAGGATTTCAAATTTATGTTAGAACTTGATTGGCCTATGTGAGACCATGATTATGTGAAATTCATGTTCTAAATTGCCTATTGAACTTGATTATGTTGTGTATTCATGTAGATTGATGTTAGTTTGGTTGAGATGCTTGGAGGGTGATTTGCCCTAATTTGGTTTTAGCTTGCAATCTAATGATGTTAGCTTGATTAATATGTTTTACAAGCTTAATAGAACATATTGAACCATGTTGTGAATTTTAATCATGATTTGAAGGTTATGGTTGGTATGATGACTTGGATGAAATTATGCACAAGATGGCTAAATTATTCTAAGTTGCATTGTTAATTAGTTTGTTGGGTTTATATGAGTATATTGAACATTGGGATTGTGGTTTTGGGCGATAGTTATGAACATAGGGGGTTGATGAAGCCTAAGCTTCTAATCCTTGAATTTTCGGAAAACTTAGATTGAACTCAACGGAGTTAACCTTTGGGTTAGTATGAATCCTAGGAACTATAATTTTAAGTCCTACGGAATTTTGGGTAGAATTCATGGAGGTCGAGCCTCCAAGAAGTTTTGAAGTGTGTGAAGCACACTTGATTATGAGAGCTTATATGATTCTCGGTTATGATGTTTATGCTAGTTGTGGATGAATTGCATGACTAGTTTGATAGTAGAGTGTTTACCTACTTGTTTTGAGCATATGAGTATATATTACTTGTGCTTGGGTTTTAAGTCCAGGCGTCGATGTTGAGTCTTTGGTGGGGCGATACATCGTCTTCACGAATTATGGGATTCGTGATCGCGATGTATCGCCGTGTCGGTTTGCACACACCCTCCATCGATGGCCACGGTGGGGAAGTTTATCTTAGTTTATCTTAGTTGTAGTAATACAGTTGTAGTAATACATGACTTTGATAACTATGGAACTCGGCGGAGATCGTCTCGGGGACGTCGATATCTACGAGAGGGATATCGAGGGCACATAAGGGTTTTGCACGTGTTTTTGCAGGAGCGACACGCGCGGAGGAATTTCGGTAATGGTATCATATCCCTTATATATATGAATTGTTTCACAAGTGCTTAAGTAAATAACGTGCTTGGTGAATTTGGATATGATATGATGCTTGTGTTGGTTTCTTACATGTTATACTTAATAGATAACATATTGATTTAAGTTGTTAAGCATATATGCTACCACATGAATATTATGGGAATGTTGTTTTATGCCAAAGGTATAATTATTGTTGTTTAGGACTAAAATGCCTTGACATGGTTTTATGATGAGATGTTATACTTTAACGATAACATATTTATTTAATGTCGAGCATGGATGCCATGACATGAATTTATATACGGTTATTTAATGACGATAGCATGACATATTTTATGATTGAGCATTATGCCATGATAGGAAGTTATGGTTAGTAACTTACTAAGTCATTGTGACTTACTTTTATTTGTTGGTTGTGTTTCCCTAGATCCGAGTCGCTCGAGCGGATCCAAGTAAATCCAGGAGGTTACGTTGGCAAGGGATTCTTTTGGCAAGGTTGCTACATAGTTGTTCATTTTGTTTTTGGTGAGGTCGTTGGGATGATGAAGTTATGTAAACTTTATAATTTGGGTAGCAAACCTTAATATGATTGTAATGTTGTATTTATGATGTTAGCTTATCCTTTTGGTAGCCAACCGGTGGTGGTTGTGCTTGATGTATATTTATGGCTTTATCTCCATATGCTTACTTGTGTTAGTACTTTTAATTGTTAGTACTTAAGTTGTTGGTAGCCGACAAGTTTTAGTCGCGCTTGGTTTATTGGTGAAAAATGTTTAGCATGCTATATTGCTAGTTAATAATATGTTTGTTCTCCGGCATGTATTAGCCGTCGAGTTGTTAGACTAGAGTCTTAGACTTAGTTTAATGTTGGGTTCCGGCCGTAGTTTCGCCGATGACTTGGTTTATTTTATGCTTATTATTGAATTGCATAACAGGGAGTTTGTCCTACGTGCCCAATGTTGCGGCACGCGAGTCGAATTTTTGGACCGAGAGATTAATCATCTCTTTGGTTGTTTTAGTTTGAGCTTCTTAGCTCGGGCGCCACTGTTTTATTTCATTTGCTTCCGCATGTGTTTTAAGTTGTCGGTGTATCGCCGTTATGGCCCTACCCATTATTTGTTACTTGTTTGTTGTTATTTGTTTCCCTGGCGGCACGACCTTGGGATTTCGTCTTGGGATCCGGGTCGGGTCGTCACATGAAGTCTAATACATCTACACATGTTAATAAACCATCATATAAAGGTCTAGGACCAAACCGAGGTCACGAACATAAAACGCAAGCAAACCCTCAATCGCGTCGCATTCCGACTATCGTCGAGTCACGACTTGTGACTTTAGCAAGTCAACAACTATATAGCATCTCTTAATAGTGTTTTGGTCTTAATGTGGTCTCTCATACATATCTAGACCCTCTCACAAACCAAAGACACAGTCGTCAAAGGAAGAAGTGCAAGTATAGCACGCAAACCGAGCTAACGAAGGAGCGGGGTGTTACAGTTACAGTCACTACTGATTCCCGATTGGAAGTGGGAACACATTACTATGGACTTTGTGGTAGGGTTACCTAGAACGCTAAAGGGGCACAATGCTATTTCGGTTATCGTAGATCGATTGACCAAGTCAGCTCATTTTCTTTCTTTCAAGATTAATGATTCTTTGGAGAAGCTAGCAAAGTTGTATGTTGACGAGATCGTTAGACTACATGGGATTCCAGTTTCTATAGTTTCGGATCGGGATGCCCGATTCACTTCGAAGTTTTGGGGTAGCTTGTAGAAGGCCTTTGGCACAAATTTGAGTATGAGTACGACCTTCCATCCTCAGACAGATGGCCAGTCAGAACGGATCATACAAACATTGGAGGATATGCTTAGGGCTTGCACTTTGGATTTACAAGGGAATTGGGATGACTATTTGCCATTGGTCGAGTTTACGTATAACAATAGCTTTCATGCGAGCATTGGTTTGGCACCGTACGAAGCATTGTATGGAAGAAGATGTAGATCACCTACATGTTGGGATGAAGTGGGTGAGAGGCAACTGTTGGGGCCAGAACTTGTGCAGATTACATCGGATAAGGTACAATTGATCAAGAAGAGACTTCTTACGGCCAGAGTAGACATAAATTGTATGCCGATAAGCATCATCGCGAACTTGGGTTTGAAGTGGGAGATCATGTGTTCCTTAAAATTTCACCGACCAAGGGAGTTATGAAATTTGGCATTAAGGGAAAACTCAGTCCGAGATTTGTAGGCCCTTTTGAAATATTGAATCGTGTGGGAGAAGTCACTTATAGGCTTGCTTTACCACCTACGTTTTCAGGAGTCCATAATGTATTCCATGTGTCGATGCTAAGGAAATAGGTCCCAGATCCAAGCCACGTAATTGCTTTTGAACCCTTACAATTGCGAGAAGATTTGTGCTACGAGGAACAACCAGTTCGTATAGTGGACCGGAAAGATCAAGTATTGTGACAGCCCAACTCGGACTCCAATGCGAAATCCCAAGGTCGTGCCATCAAGACAAGCTAAACGATGGAGAAGCACCTGCTAAGCATCATGGTACGAGTCAAGAGTTGAGCCATAAAGCTCAAAACAGGAATGTAAAGCCATAACGGCGATACAGAATAATAAAAACCAACGTCTGCGGAAGAGAATCATAAGTGGGACCAAAGCCTATAATTATAAACTAAGGAATACAAGGCTGAGAGACGACTATCTCTCGACAAATCTACGACTCGCGTGACACAACATTGCGCACGGACAACAAACCATCGGCAACCTAAGGCCGGCGAAGCAACAAGAACCCCAACCTGATAAACAACAACTTTACGGCTATAACATGCCGGAGGAATACATCAACTAAAAGAATAAGAGATTCAAATACTAACAATTAAACCAAGGACTCACGACTAAAGTTGTCGGAGATAGAAATAACCATAACATAATACTAGAACATGCGAGCTAAAACCTTGCTCGGAAAGACAACGGAATAACTTCTAACTAAATACAACAGCTCGACCAAACAAGTCGGCTCCCAAAATAAAACAATAATAAGATACTAACATAACTACCCAAGTAAAGTTTACATAACTTTACATCCGTATCTCACGAGATAATAAATACAATAATACTAATAACCCCCAAGCTATTGCCCGGAAGACCACCGTTATCGAACATAGCGCAGCGCACTAACGCAGCTCACCGCACAACTAAGGAAAACAAACACATGAAATGAGTCATAATGACCCAGTAAGTTACTAAATGCAATTGTATGGCATAGCATGGCGTGGCATGGCATAATGCACAAGCATGTACAAAATCATGGCATCTTAATCGTATACCAACAATAAACTTGTATTAAGTCACCAAGTAACATAAACTTCATAATCCACATAGCACATTATCTTTCATATAAGTGCTCATAGTAAGCCACATAAGGAATAGAGAAGATACCCAAATAGTGCCGTTGTGTTGCTCCTGCAATACACAATGTTATATTGTATCATGCCATCGATGTTTTGTGAATTCATCGACTCACACCTACTCGATCAATAGCTCAATAGCGTATTGTTAGGGGCTACTTCCCACATTCCCCATTGCGGCCAACAATGGAGGGAGTGTGTGAGGTCCAGTGCGGCGATCCATAGCGAATACGAATCTTACGATTCGTATAGGCGATGTATCGTCCCACCCTGACAGAAAAACCAATCCAAATAATGCCAGCTGGACTTACATGCAATGCACAAGTAGATATTTACTCGCATGCTCAAACAAGAACCAAGACCGTCAAGAGCGGATTTATCAAATCAAGTAGGACATAAAGCTCTACACACCAATTTAACAATGCACATATTTGCACATACTTAACAAATCCAACCTACTTATAAGTTTAGTCAAAGATCCACATAATGAGGTACTCTTAATCCTCAAGTCATCAACCAATCAAAGGTAGCATATAAGCTCAAGAAATCACTACATGAAGTCTACCATAATCCTCTACTCGAGATTCAACCAAAGACTATTATTTTAGTGTAAGAATAATCATAAATCAAGGCTTAGCATTTAAGCTTTGCTTAAAGGTACACCGGACTCAACCATAGTCTCAATTGTCTTATATATTCGACATTCTTAAACCAAGCTCAAGGGTACCAAAACCAACCCATAGTCATAACCTCGCAAGTGCTTTGAAGTGCACGCGACCAAATTCCCTAAGAGAGAACTCATTCAAATAATCATTTCTTAAAGATACACGAGATCATTGATTGGTCTCTAAAGCTCCGTGCTCTACGAGCACGCTCTAAATAAATCTCCAATAAGCCTCTATATCATGGGTGTCACAAATGGGACACAATTCGAGATGTTCGGGTTCTCACAATCAAAACCAACCAAACCCGAACATCGTAGGATTTTAACTTAAGACTCGCCAACATGATATTACACCTAAAACGACTCCATTGAGTCTTAATATCGCATTTCATTGAATACACATTTCGTAAATCCCAAAATTAACACATCATTCAAGTTTATAGAAATTCTCCCAAAATGATCCGGGTTTGTTTCCCAAGCCTAAAAATCCAAGAACTCAACATAATCATAGTCAACGAAACCCAATTGTCGTAGGACAATTGTCGTAAGTTCATTCAACCCATTGTTGAACTTATTAAGACTCCGTTGAGTCTAAATACTAAGTTTCATCATTTACGCACTTCATCAATTTCAACATTAATACCCACTTTATTTAACAACAATTTCCCAAATAATTCGGGCTTGATTCTCAAGCCCTAAAATTCACAACAAACCCAACATAAATCGTAACCCATTTCATAAATCAAATAATTTCAATTAAGTGATCCTACTCATGTTATCTAGTGAGTTCATATATCCAAAGCCCCAATCATAGGCTTATTTCCACAATAAACCCAAATAACATATAGTCATGGTTTCTAGCATGCTCATAGGCCTAGAAACACAAAATGAAGAGTAATCACATATTCAACAATCATAGAAGTCATCTTACAAATGCTCCTAACAAGTTTATACTTCCAAAAATCCCCAAATTGGGCATACAAAACATATTAAGTGTTCATTGCCCACAAATAGCATATAGGTTGTTTTCCTTAGGGCCAATGAACCAAAATCAAAAGGAAGTAACTTACCTAGCTTGAGTGAAAACTCAAGAGAACCAAAATCTGAACGGTGAAGTTGTTCTACACGTCGAGGGCTTCACGAATCTGAAGTTTGAAGGCAATTAGGCGGTTGGATCATCTTCGATCGAAGAGAGAAGAAGGCTAGGGCTTGAATCTCCCATGGAGTCTCTCTCTCTCTCTCATACGTCTGATTTTAGAAGGAGAAATGAAGAGGTTTGGCTGAATTTGTGAAGAGGTTAGGCTATTTATACTTCCCATGTAATGAGGGCAAAACAGGGAATTCCTTGGTACAATTAGTAGAGATTAGGATTAATCAATCACTAATCTAACCTTAATTAACTTCTAACTAATGTTAGGACATGATTAGGGTTAAGTATGGGTGGTTAGGAAGGGTTTAGAGGGGGTTTAATGAGGGTAGGATAGGTATTTTTCGTCAAAACACAAAAGGGGAAAAATCCGTAGGAGGTCTCGATGTTGAGGCGGGTGCCTCACTCAATAGGCGGGCACCTCGGATCTGGGGCTTGTGACTGATTTTGAATTGCTTCTCGGCTTTGAGGCGGGCTAGTGGTCAAAATTCGATGCGGCCGCCTCGTTTAACCCTTGAACTTGGTCTAAACATGTCCTAAATGGTCCCAAACTTATGGGCAACCATTCTAAGGTCTAACCCAACTCAAAAAAAGTCAGAAACACACCCGGACAACTCCCGAAACAACTCCGGAGCGAAACCGGAAGAGGTGCAACAACGTGCAACCGAAGCGAATGAACTCTCAATCGAACGAGCAATGAAAGGTGACTTTTAAGGCAAGTATAAGGTCTAATGAAGAAGCTTAAATACTTTTAGAAAGTTGAACAACAACTAGGGAAATAAGAGTCCCAAAGGAGAGACGATTACGCGACTCGATTCCCGAACTACGCGATAGAGACGAGCACTATCTCCAAAGCTTCTAAATCATCGATAGACTTAAGGAACACCTCCAACTTGAAGTCTAACACATATAAACATGTTAATAAATCATCATATAAAGGTCTAGGACCAAACCGAGGTCACGAACACAAAACGCAAGAAAACCCTCAATCGCGCCGCATTTTGACTATCGTCGAGTCACGACTTGTGACTTTAGCAAGTCAACAACTATATGCAGTCTCTTAAAAGTGTTTTGGTCTTAACGTGGTCTCTCATACATATCTAGACCCTCTCGCAAACCAATCATATAGTCGACAAAGGAATAAGTGCAGGTATAGCACGCAAACCGAGCTAACGAAGGAGCGGGGTCTCACAATGCAACTAACTAGGAACGTTCCAGGCTTGTAATCGTTGTCATTTTGTTTATATAAAGTCCCATTGGCTGACAACCCTTGTTATTTTGTTTTTGTAGCGCCCTAGACTCTAGCTAACGACCCTTGTTATTTTGTAGAAGTAATGCCCTGGTGTTGGCAACCCTTGTCATTTTGTTTACGTAACACCCTAGACACTAGGTTGTAACACTTGTCATTTTGTTTATGCAATGCACCAAGGGTCACCCTGGTCATTTGATTAATGTATTTGCCTAGGTCCTTGTCAACTTGTTTTAGTCATTTTCGATATGCAGTTCCTTGGGCCTTGAGGCCCTCTAAGGCCATGAGACTGAGTTCCACCAAATAATTGTTATTTTATTTATGTAACGCCCTAGACACCCATTGGTAACACTTGTAGTTTTGTTTATGCAACACTCGGGTCACCCTTGTCATTTTATACATGTATCGCCACATGCCCTTGTTATTTTATTTATGTAAGCCCTTTCAGTTATGTAATTCCTTAGGCACTGAAATCCAGTTAATTATGCCCTTAATTACACTAGCCCACTAAATATGTTGGTCCCAACTAAGATCACCAAGAAATCCATAAATTATATTAAGAACATTTCATGTTTATTTCATTTATCCACTAAACATATTCTTCTTTATTTTACAAACTACTAGATCTTCATTGGATCGATTGCTTTCCTTAAAGAGATTCCTTCTAAGATGGGTTTATCGCAACCAGTAAATGGGCTAAATGATCCAGAGGTATGGTTTTCTCTATATTTAGTTTTTTCCTCTTTGTTCTTTTGTTCATAAAAAATTGTTTTTTTCTTCTCTCTTAGTCCTAGGAACCAAACCTTCTCAGTTTATTTATGTAACACCCTTTAACACTAAGCACCTCGGTGAATTAGACCTTTGTCATTTTGTTATACAGTGCGCAACAATTTTGATTGTGTTTATGTAACGCCTCAAACACTGGCCCACTAAGCACTAAAGAAGACCACCCTAGTCAATACTTCATGCAATGTCAAATGCCCTAGGTGGTGAACCTAATAATTCACCTAACTTTTTCAACGACTAACTTGAAAAATGCAACTAACTAGGCACGTTCCAGGCTTGTAATCCTTGTCATTTTGTTTATATAACATCCCATTGGATGACAACCCTTGTTATTTTGTTTTTGTAACGCCCTAGACACTAGTCAACGACCCTTGTAATTTTGTTGAAGTAATGCTCTGTTGTTGGTAACCCTTGTCTTTTTGGTTACGTAACGCCCTACACACAAGGTTGTAACACTTGTCAATTTGTTTATGCAATGCACCAGGGGTCACCTTTGTCATTTTATTAATGTATTACCTTAGGTCCTTGTCAACTTGTTTTAGTCATTTACGATATGTAGTTTCTTGGGCCTTGAGGCCCTCTAAGGCCATGAGACTGAGGTCCACCAAATCCTTGTTATTTTATTTATGTAACGCCCTAGACACCCATTGGTAACACTTGTAGTTTTGTTAATGCAACACTCGGGTCACCCTTGTCATTTTCTACATGTATCGCCACATGCCCTTGTTATTTTATTTATGTAAGTCCTTTCAGTTATGTAATTCCTTAGGCATTGAAATCCAGTTAATTTTGCCCTTAATTACACTAGCCCACTAAATATGTTGGTCCCAACATAGATCACCAAGAAACCCATAAATTATATTAAGAACATTTCATGTTTATTTCATTTATCAACTCTACATATTCATCTTTATTTTACAAACTACTAGATCTTCATTGGATCGATGCCTTTCCTTAAAGAGATTCCTTCTAAGATGGGTTTATCGCAACCAGTAAATGGGCTAAATGATCCAGAGGTATGGTTTTCTCTATATTTATTTTTTTCCTCTTTGTTCTTTTGCTCATAAAAAAATTGTTTTTTTCTTCTCTCTTAGTCCTAGGAACCAATCCTTGTCAGTTTATTTATGTAACACCCTTTAACACTAAGCACCTCGGTGAATTAGACCTTTGTCATTTTGTTATGCAGTGCGCAACCATTTTGATTGTGTTTATGTAACGCCTCAAACACTGGCCCACTAAGCACTAAAGAAGACCACCCTAGTCAATACTTCATGCAATGTCAAACGCCCTAGGTGGTGAACCTAATAATTAACCTAACTTTTCCAACGACTAACTTGAAAAATGCAAATAACTAGGCACGTTCTAGGCTTGTAATCCTTGTCATTTTGTTTATATAACGTCCCATTAGATGACAACCCTTGTTATTTTGTTTTTGTAACGCCCTAGACACTAGCTAATGACCCTTGTAATTTTGTTGAAATAATGCCCTGGTGTTGGTAACCCTTCTCTTTTTCGTTACATAACGTCCTAGACACTAGGTTGTAACACTTGTCATTTTGTTTATGCAATGCACCAGGGGTCACCTTTGGCAATTTATAAATGTATTACCCTAGGTCCTTGTCAACTTGTTTTAGTCATTTTCGATATGTAGTTCCTTGGGCCTTGAGGCCCTCTAAGGCCATGAGACTTAGGTCCACCAAATCATTGTTATTTTATTTATGTAACGCCCTAGACACCCATTGGTAACACTTGTAGTTTTGTTTATGCAACACTTGGGTCACCCTTGTCATTTTATTCATGTATCGCCACATGCCCTATTTATTTTATTTATGTAAGTCCTTTCAGTTAAGTAATTCCTTAGCCACTGAAATCCAGTTAATTATGCCCTTAAGTACACCAGCCCACTAAATATATTGGTCCCAACATAGATCACCAAGAAATCCATAAATTATATTAAGGACATTTCATGTTTATTTCATTTATCCACTCTACATATTCATCATTATTTGATGCCTTTCCTTAAAGAGATTCTTTCTAAGATGGGTTTATCGCAACCAGTAAGTAGGCTAAATCATCCAGAGGTATGGTTTTCTCTATGTTTAGTTTTTTTCTCTTCGTTCTTAAAAAAAATGGATTTTTTCTTTTCTCTTAGTCCTAGGAACCATTCCTTGTCAGTTTATTTATGTAACACCCTTTAACACTAAACACCTCGGTGAATTAGACCTTTGTCATTTTGTTATGCTGTGCGCAACCCTTTTGATTTTGTTTATGTAACGCCTCAAACATTGGCCCACTAAACACTAAACCAGACCACCCTAGTCATTACATCATGCAATGCCAAATGCCCTAGGTGGTGAACCTTATAATTAACCTAACTTTTTCAACGATTAACTTAAAAATGCAACTAACTAGGAACGTTCCAGGCTTGTAATCCTTGTCATTTTGTTTATATAACGTCCCATTGGCTGACAACCCTTGTTATTTTGTTTTTGTAACGCCCTAGACACTAGCTAACGACCCTTGTTATTTTGTTGAAGTAATGCCCTGGTGTTGGCAACCCTTGTCATTTTGTTTACGTAACACCCTAGCCACTAGGTTGTAACACTTGTCATTTTGTTTATGCAATGCACCAAGGGTCACCCTGGTCATTTTATTAATGTATTTGCCTAGGTCCTTGTCAACTTGTTTTAGTCATTTTCGATATGCAGTTCCTTGGGCCTTGAGGCCCTCTAAGGCCAAGAGACTGAGTTCCACCAAATCATTGTTATTTTATTTATGTAACGCCCTAGACACCCATTGGTAACACTTGTAGTTTTGTTTAAGAAACACTCGGGTCACCCTAGTCATTTTATTCATGTATCGCCACATGCCCTTGTTATTTTATTTATGTAAGTCCTTTCAGTTATGTAATTCCTTAGGCACTGAAATCTAGTTAATTATGCCCTTAATTACACTAGCCCACTAAATATGTTGGTCCCAACATAGATCACCAAGAAATCCATAAATTATATTAAGAACATTTCATGTTTATTTCATTTATCCACTAAACTTATTCTTCTTTGTTTTACAAACTACTAGATCTTCATTGGATCGATGGCTTTCCTTATAGAGATTCCTTCTAAGATGGGTTTATCACAACCAGTAAATGGGCTAAATGATCCAGAGGTATGGTTTTCTCTATATTTAGTTTTTTCCTCTTTGTTCTTTTGTTCATAAAAAAATTGTTTTTTTCTTCTCTCTTAGTCCTAGGAACCAATCCTTCTCAGTTTATTTATGTAACACCCTTTAACACTAATCACCTCGGTGAATTAGACCTTTGTCATTTTGTTATGTAGTGCGCAACAATTTTGATTGTGTTTATGTAACGCCTCAAACACTGGCCCACTAAGCACTAAAGAAGACCACCCTAGTCAATACTTCATGCAATGTCAAACACCCTAGGTGGTGAACCTAATAATTCACCTAAATTTTTCAATGACTAACTTGAAAAATGCAACTAACTAGGCACGTTCCAGGCTTGCAATCCTCTTCATTTTGTTTATATAACATCCCATTGGATGACAACCCTTGTTATTTTGTGACGACCCGACCCGCACCCCGAGATGGAATCACAAGTCAAGTCGTCCAAATAGTACAACAATACATGCAAAGACTCAATTATAGAAAACGACGTGACGCAACATTTCAGATGAAGCGCGACTCGGCACCAAAAGGCCGGAATAATTTAAAACTTTTTACACCTGATATAACAATTAAGACAATTATACCAAATCATCGACGACTTTACTACCGGAACCCAACACTACACAGTTCATGCAAATATACCTCGACGGCTTAGATTGCCGGAGAACAACATACTTAAATAAGAGCTAAAGTAATGCCCAGCGGAAGTTTTAAAACAGATGAACCATAATACAGCTATACAAGGCTCGGCGTACATGCACCGGCACACAAAATAGGATACACGAACTACAAATAAGGACAATAAATCAAAATACACAAAGTTCCCAAGCAAAGTCTATATGACTTGCTATACCCAGCATCCTTACAAAACAGAACAAAACAAGGACATCTAAAACCACAACCTCGTCGCGTGCGATCACGGACAAGCGAGAATCCTGCTACACCTCAACGAGCGGTACCTGAACGGCTCGGATCTAAAGCAGTAAAAGGGAGGGGGTAAGTCATAAAGACTTTGTGAGTTAACAATTATGCATGTCATGGCATCATGCAACATACATATCAAGATATCATTTTTAATATCAAGTCAATCAAAGTGTTCATTTAGTAAACACTTAAAACACATATCCATGGTAGCACGTTGTTTCACATAAGTGCTATAAAAGTAAACCACATATAAAGAGGATATGATATGAAACCGGTGCCGCCACGTAGCTCCCCGCAATACACGTGTTAACATTCGTGCCAATGATACCCGTGATTAGTGTATCAAAGTACCGAAGCTCTACTCGGTTACCAAGCTCTCTACTTGGTAATTAGACTTCAATGTGCTCTCTTGGTTACAAAGAAGGGCTACTTCCCCACCGTGGCCAACTGGAGGCGTGTGATAAAAACCCGGTATAACAACCCATCACTATCACGAGTCCCATAACTCGTGACGGCGATGCATTGTCACACCAACGACTCAACCAAATATGCCACTGACTCATGCAATGCCAAGTAGATGTTTACTCGTCATGTAATCTCAAATAAGGAATAAGTTCGACAAGAGCGAACTTATTCAACAAGTAGTTGTTTACTCATTTAAGGAATCACACAAGAATTCGACAAGAGCAAATTCAACATGTCAAATAGATTCATTATTCTACAACATGCTCTCAATCATGTATCTACTTCACACGACCACATAAACCGCATAAGACTCAATCGAGTCTTAAAAGCACACAAACCTCAAGGCATAAGCATCAATCCATATCAAAGTATCGAAAGCTAATTCATTAGTCTAACGAACTACATTCGTCGTAGGGATTGATTGTGGAGTCGGTATTGTTCATCACTCCCTAATTTCAACTACGGTGAGTTTTACTAAAATTCAACCAAGAAGAGTATTGATACTATATGTATCACATTGCCCTTCCCTAAGTTCTCCGATCATTTAGAACTTGATAACTATGCCGTTCATGTTCTCGAACTAGCCTTAAACACAATCTCGAGTTTCAAACCCTAGTTTCGGTGATTTTGTTAAACATTGAATTGAACCGAATTCTTTCACAAGAGTTATTCCCAAGCTTAATACAAACAACATTCATGCTTTAATAAATGTCAAAATCATAACTTCATAGAGATTTCATAAAATCATACTCACATTTTATATGTTGAATTGAAGGTTGTGTCTTCACAAAAGATGTTCACAATCAACATTAAAACAACTATAATGAAGGGGTCATGCTATTTTGTTTAACATGAAATTCTCAGGGAATTGTCACTCACCTTAGTCCTATGATTAATGGAGAAAAGGTTGATTAAAGAGAGGATTGTTGTAGAGAAGATCGAGAGCTTCGATTTGGCGGTCTCGGTTCGACAATCGGACCACGGATCTCCGGAAATGGTCCTTCAACCTAGGGTTTCTTCCATGGACGAATTTGAGCTTCAAGCTTCGATTCTCTGGTTTTTGTTAGAGCTAAAATGGCTGAAAGGGATGAATTGGGTTTATATACTTCCCCTCAAACTCCCCAATCCAAGTGAAAGGCTTTAAGAGACTTCTAATTGGCCAAGGCATGCTAGCCTTTGATAAGCCATGATCCAAGGGTCAATAGGAGTCCTAGACAAGTCAACAAAGGTGGCTTAGACTCACCAAGGTCGGCCAAGGCAAGGGGTTAAGGGTCAATAACCAAAACTATCAACAAATCTCACAATCCAGATTTCAGGAGGATGTAGTCGCATCCCCTTCTACCCATGCGACCGCAAGGGTCTCTTTCCAGAATTCTACACTTTTGAACATGCTCTCAGCATTTCATGCGAGCCACTGATCCGAGAGCCATGCGGACGCGAGGTCCAACACTAAAACATGATCTTAAGTGACCCTAAATGATCTCAAACTTATTGGAAATAATCCTAAGGTCTAACTCATCTCAAAACAAGTCGGAAACACTCCCGAAACACGTCCGAAACAAGTTAAAACATGGCTGGAACCACTCGACAATTGGCCAACGAATCACACACGAATCAATCCCAACTTAATCTAGGATAGAATGAACATGTATTAGGCTTGTTTAATCATGGTTATGGCTTGTATTCAAGGCCTAGAACTCAACCGAACTTCTCTCGAGACGAAACGAAGGCAATACAAGCAATGATGTACAACCTTAAACACAAAGGCAACGAAGCTTCTAAACTCCCAACCAAGCATGAAACAACTAAGATGAACATTCTAAGTCATAATGCAAGGTACTAAGACTCTCATGAGAATTATTAAGGTGCTAACACATTAATACGAACACCCGAAACAACAACAACAAGGCATGCAACGCATGGAAGACCATTACTCTCTTAAGGCCTTAAACAATTCAATGAAAGCAAGATATGAATGAAACGAAGTCTCAAATATGTAAAGACATATAATAAACATGTTATAATTATGGCAAACATGAAATGGGGTTTGGGTTCTCACATATTTTGTTTTTGTAACGCCTTAGACACTAGTTAACGACCCTTGTAATTTTGTTGAAGTAATGCTCTAGTGTTGGTAACCCTTGTCTTTTTGGTTACGTAACGCCCTAGACAATAGGTTGTAACACTTGTCAATTTGTTTATGCAATGCACCAGGGGTCACCTTTGTCATTTTATTAATGTATTACCTTAGGTCCTTGTCAACTTGTTTTAGACATTTACGATATGTAGTTTCTTGGGCCTTGAGGCCCTCTAACGCCATGAGACTAAGGTCCACCAAATCCTTGTTATTTTATTTATGTAACGCCCTAGACACCCATAGGTAACGCTTGTAGTTTTGTTTATACAACACTTGGGTCACCCTTGTCATTTCATTCATGTATCGCCATATGCCCTTGTTATTTTATTTATGTAAGTCCTTTCAGTTATGTAATTCCTTAGCCACTGAAATCCAGTTAATTATGCCCTTAAGTACACCAGCCCACTAAATATATTGGTCCCAACATAGATCACCAGGAAATCCATAAATTATATTAAGAACATTTCATGTTTATTTCATTTATCCACTCTACATATTCATCTTTATTTTACAAACTACTAGATCTTCATTGGATTGATGCCTTTCCTTAAAGAGATTCCTTCTTAGATGGGTTTATCGCAACGAGTAAGTAGGGTAAATGATCCAGAGGTATGGTTTTCTCTATGTTTAGTTTTTTTCTCTTCGTTCTTAAAAAATGGATTTTTTTCTTTTCGCTTAGTCCTAGGAACCATTCCTTGTCAGTTTATTTATGTAACACCCTTTAACACTAAACACCTCGGTGAATTAGACCTTTGTCATTTTGTTATGCAGTGCGCAACCCTTTTGATTTTGTTTATGGAACGCCTCAAACACTGGCCCACTAAGCACTAAAGAAGACCACCCTAGTCAATACTTCATGTAATGTCAAACGCCCTAGGTGGTGAACGTAATAATTCACCTAACTTTTTCAACAACTAACTTGAAAAATGCAACTAACTAGGAACGTTCAAGGCTTGTAATCCTTGTCATTTTGTTTATATAAAGTCCCATTGGCTGACAACCCTTGTTATTTTGTTTTTGTAACGCCCTAGAATCTAGCTAACGACCCTTGTTATTTTGTTGAAGTAATGCCCTGGTGTTGGCAACCCTTGTCATTTTCTTTACGTAACGCCCTAGACACTAGGTTGTGACACTTGTCATTTTGTTTATGCAATGCACCAAGGGTCACCCTGGTCATTTGATTAATGTATTACCTTAGGTCCTTGTCAACTTGTTTTAGTCATTTTCGATATGTAGCTTCTTGGGCCTTGAGGCCCTCTAAGGCCATGAGACTGAGTTCCACCAAATAATTGTTATTTTATTTATGTAACGCCCTAGACACCCATTGGTAACACTTGTAGTTTTGTTTAAGAAACACTCGGGTCACCTGTAAAACCCTGAAATGCTGCTTGCTTGTGTTATGCATGAACTCATACACTTATAATCATCATGAGTATGTTCATTTAGCTCCCGTATATGTTTAGAGTCAATAGCATGATTATTGACGTTGTTTGAGATGCACGTATGCATTTTTTCTTTCGCGAGATGCTTTGAATCTCGGGTTTAAGATTTATGTTGTAACTTCATGGATAATTGTTAGAGGGCATTTAAAACATCATTTACATGCCTTGGATGTTGTTTAGATGCTAGTTGCATCGTCGGTTTGGTTGCTAGTTTGATTCTAGCGATAACCCCTCTCAGTTTGACTTTTTCGGTTGTCGTTCGGGAGAATTCCGCCTGAGTTCTTGGCCATGTTTTGTTGGGGTTTGAGACTTGATTCCTTTGGTTATAGATTGGAGGACATTAAGGTTGAATTGTAGACCATTTTTGGCTTGGAAGGACTCGAGATCGCATGCGGGAGAGTCCGTGATCGAGCAGGGAAGCAACAAAGGCCGGGATGAGGATTTCAGGAGTGATGCGCTCGCATCACTTAGTCATGCCATCTTGTCGCTTCATATCTTTGTACCAGATTACGGGATTTTTAATCCCTCTTCTCACTGTCCAAAATTTTGACCAATTAAACCTATTCTAAACCACACCTTAACCCAATTACTTAACCTAAACTAGTCATAAACACCTATTAGAGTTATTAGGGGTTAATTAGTGGCTTGATTAGAGGATGTAATCTGTGACGACCCGACCCGGATCCCAAGACGAGATCCCAAGGTCGTGCCATCAGGACAAACTAAGAGACAAACAAGCACCTGCTAAGCATAATGGTGCGAGTCAAAAGACGGGCCAACAAGCCCAAAACAGGAAGGTAAAGCCATAACGGCAATACAGGAAAATCAAAACCTAAAACCTGCGGAAGCAAACTCATAATGGGACCCGAGCTATCAAGCTCCTGAATGAAAGCAACCAAAGAGATAGTAAATCTCTCGCCCAAAATTCGGCGCGTGACGCAACATTAGACACGCAGAACAAACCATCGGCAACCAAGGCCGGCAAATGCATGTAATCCCAACCTGATAAACAACACTCAACGGCTATAACATGCCGGAGGAACAATTCACTATAACCACATAATCAATGCTAAACCACCAACCCAACCTCACGACTAAAACTATCGGAGGTAGGAACAACAATATACCACAACTAGAATAAACGAGCCACACATGCTCGAAACGACAAAGGAAATAAATACTAGGGGTACAAATGCCCGACAATACAACCGGCTCCCAAATACACAACCATAATAAAACGCTACAATCTACCCAAGTAAAGTCTACATAACTTTACATTCGAGCCTCACAATAAATAAAACATAATAATTAACTCCAAGCTTTTGACTTGGAAGACCACCGCTAAGAGTCGATATCCGGCCGCGCTGCGGCTTTCAACGGGATCACCGCACACACTAGGGAAAACAATCACACCTGAGTGAGTCATAATGACCCGAAGTTTCTAAATGCAACATGTGGCATATTATGACATGGCATGGCATAAATGCACAATCACATAAAATCATGGTATCATACTAGTATACCACCATAAAACATGTACTTAATTTTTAAAGCACATAAACTCACATAAATCAAGTAGCATATTATTTTCCATATACATACTCATAAATAATCATGTGTAACAAGAACGAATCGAACTGCATAATCAAATCCGGTTCAAACCCAACCAACTTACCATGAGATCAAATTCAAACCAAGATCCGGCTCAATTCCCAAATCGATCATACCCCGGGGTTCCGCCCCAATAATCACAACTCATGATTTCCTTTAATGAGTACTGCTTCATTCATCCAGCCTCCTGGATGAGAAATGAGAGCTCGATGTCTAGCTAGATGGCATAACACGAGATCACATCCCACTATTGGCCAAATAGTGAGGAGAAAGGGAACCAATGCAACGATTCATAGCGATTGTTTCCAAAGACTATGAATCGCCCCATTGCCGACACAACAACCAAACCCGCCACCGACTTTAAACCAAACCATCAAGTAAATATTTACTTGCATAAACCAATGAGACCAAGTTCATATTTATCGGACTCATTAAACCATGTAGGACATAATGCTCTACAACAATCTCATAATCCATGCACATAATTGCATATAACCACGTAGGACATAATGCTCTACGAAATCTCATAAACCATGCATATAATCGCATAAAATCAAGTAGGACATAATGCTCTACTCAAACATCATGAACAATGCATATAACCATTATGTTCAACTAACATACAAGTTTAGTTCAAGAACTATTTTATTGAGGTATTCATTATTCCTCAAGTCATTAATCCTTCAAGCATAGCTTACAAGCTTAACAAAATGTAAGGTGAGGTCTTCCATAATCCTCAACTCAAACCAAACCAAGACCACTCGCTAGTCTCAAAATATCCACCAATCAAGACTTATTATTCTAGTCTTTATTTTAAGTATACCGACTCAATCATAGTCCTAATCGTCATACATGATCGATAATACCAACACCATACTTTAAACATTATGACTACTCGTAGTCACTTCGCACAAGTGTTTTCATATGTACGCAACAAAAACTTGAGAAGAAGATTCTCTTAGTCTTCTCTTAAATAATCTCATGACCTTATGTGGGTCTCTATGGTCCCATGCTCTAACAAGCATGCTTAAAATGTATTCTAGTCATTCTCCAAAACATAAGTGTCGCCATAGACACAACTAAAAACCCTGTGCCCAAGCACAACCCAAGCAAACCCAAACATTGTGGTTCCAACCCAAGGCTCTTTATCATTTTATTGGCCTTATTACTAATTGCTGAGTCTTACTAACACATTTCATTCTTTATGTGTTCTATAAATTCACACCGTAAGAATTTCTTAAGGTTTATAACCAAATCTCAATAGTCACTGGGCTTAATTCTCAAGACTAAAAATCCACAAAACACATCTCAATCACTAATCATTAAAGTTTGGAAGTTATGTTCTTTCCTTCATTAACCAAACGAAATCCAATCATCTGAGATTTCAACCCAAGTTTGCTTAACATATTATCAAGCCTATAATGATTCAAGAGTCTAATCTACCCTTTCTAAAATTTTAGGGCATAGAAGCTATGGTTCTCAATTCTCCCTATATTCATAATTATCAACATAGCTGATCATCCCAAGTTCGCTTAACTCACATAAACCCGACAAAACCTTTCACTAATATAACATAGAATAAATTATTCAGGATCTTACCCCGAATCTCGATCCCCAAGTCGAGATCCCAAAGGTCGCGCTAGACAAACTAAGAGACAAACAAGCACCGCTAAGCATAATGGTGCGAAGCCAAACGACGAGCTAACAAGCTCCAAACAGAAGGTAAAGCCATCACGGCAATACAGAAAAATCAAAAACCTAAACCGAGCGAAGCAAAACCATAATGGGACCCGAGCTATCAAGCTCCCGAATGAAAACAACCAAAGAGATAGTAAATCTCTCTACCAAAAATTCGACGTGGACGCAACATTAGACACGCACAACAAACCCCTGGCAACCCAAAGCCGGCAAATGCATGCACCAACCCGATAAACAACACTAACGGCTATAACATGCCTGAGGAACAACAATTCACAATATACCACAACTAGAATAAGCGAGCCACACATGCTCGAAACGACAAAGGAAATAAATACTATGGGTACAAATGCTCCTAATACAACCTGGCCTCCCAAATACATAACCATAATATAACACTATGATCTACCCAAGTAAAGTCTACATAACTTTTACAATCGAGCCTCACAATAAAACAACATAATAATAAATAACTCCAAGCTACTTTGAAGACCACCGCTAAAAGTCGTTATCCGAAGTATCCAAGCATTAACGGATCACTGCGACACACTAGGAAAACAATCACACGGAGTGAGTCATAATGATCCAAGAAGTTTTAATGCAACATGTAGCATATTATGACATGGCATGGCATAAATGCATAAACATATAAAATCATGGTATCATACTAGTATACCATCATGAAACATGTACTTATTTTTAAAGCACATAAACTCACTTAAATCAAATAGCATATTATTTTTCCCATATACATGCTCATAAATAATCATGTACCAAAGAAACGCAATCGAACAGATTATTATCAAACCGGGTTCAAACCCAACCAACTTACCATATTATCACCCAAA